>JAWDGP010004065.1:202500-215000 GCA_033675545.1 Elysia crispata | reverse complement strand
AAGCCTGAGGCATAATCAATAATAATTATTGTAACGAATACTCGATATGTTTCCTTCATTTCCTTTTCAATAATTCTATTTACTGTAGTTTCTTCATAAAACTGAGATGAAAGAAATTTCACCTCTTCGTTCTTCTTGATCTAGATTCAGACAAAAGGAGCTGATTATGACAAAAATGCGTTACACCTGTTTCCACAATTGTAGGCATATCCCTCCTTGTGTAAAGTGAAGTAATAACTGAACAATTACAACGACTTTATGCAAGCACGCACTTGTCAGGGGGTACGGAAGATTGCGCCGGTTTGATCCGTGATTACATAACATGCCGCCCGAATTGGCCATCCTTGTGTTCAGTAAACTGCGCCGGTTTTCTTCGTTCGAAAAGCTTGGCGACGAACAATTACGGACAAATATAAAAATCAGATCAGCATTTCAAGAGCGCAGGGTCCAAGCAAGACGTCATCGCGAGCGAGAAGCAACCAGACAGGCTATCATCTCAGCGTACAGAAAAGGAGAAATCAATCAAGAAGAGTTTCTTCGAAGAATATCATTCAAGTCTCTACCACCAAAAATGTGAACAACTATTTTATCAAGACATTATTTTATCATTCATTACATTTTTAATCAGTGCAATGTGCAATCAAGAATAAAACATAAACATTATCCTGCTCAAAATCCGACTTCCACCTCCCCGTGGTGAGCAGGGGGCAACAATTATCAAGACTGTTTTCGGGAGAGATATTGAAAAAAATAAGCTTTTAAAAATTCATTCCTTGAGTTGTAGCAATAAACAGTCTTGATAGTTGGCAGACGGAAGAGGTTTCGCGTCCGAACAGGCCTAAATAAAAAATAATTATAATCGATCAATGAGAAACATTCGACTATCTAAAACCGGCGCAATATTCCAACAAGCAAAGCTAGCATCGTTGACACTTCTCTTTGAAGTTTTACTACAATAGGATAAAAACCGGCGCAGTCTTCCGTCATCCCTTGTCAGATATTTATTTTTCTTTGCAATCGTTAGAACGGTGGACCAGTCAATCTTCGTTAAGCGCTGCAGTGCTCCCAAACTGACCCAAGGACTCTGCCTCTGGCTAGGACCTGCTCCACATGTTTACAAAAATATTGGGTGCAGATCTGCTGAATAGGTACCCCCTTAAAAACAGCATTTCAAAAGAGGTAGCACACAATAGTACGAGCGGTCCCACTTTCAGCATTTTATCAAGGTGAAAATGTATTACAAACCTAACAAAAGAAAGAAAAACAAAGGAGAGACGCAGAAAAATAATTGTGAGTAGATAAAAAGGTGGAGGAAAACAGAAGAAACATAAAAAGTGAAAGAAAGTAAAACAGAAAAAAATAGATATATGGAGAGAGTAAGTGAATCAAACTGAGAAAGAGAGAGAGAGAGAGAGAGAGAGAGAGAGAGAGAGAGAGAGAGAGAGAGAGAGAGAGAGAGAGAGAGAGAGAGAGAGAGAGAGAGAGAGAGAGAAAGAGATGAATAGTAGAAGTAGCAGTAGTTATCGTAGTCGTAGTAAAGTAGAAGTTGTAGAAGTGATAATGGTTTTCGTATTAAAAGTAGTTGTAGAAATAATAGTAGCAGTAGTAAAAGTAGAAGTGATAGCAGTTTAAGTAGTAGTAATTGTTATAGTAGTATTGGTAAAATAGTTATAGTAATTAAAGCAGCAGCACGTGCTGTTTTAGAACATCACAACATTTATGTGATTTTGTGTTTTCCTATAAACTTAACTATTTTAGATAGACCTGCAAGTTCCAAATTAGAGAATTTATTTTCAGCTCCATTAGTTTGTAAGAAGAATTTGATGGGATAGCATGATTGTGTTGAACATATATGTCACAATAAGTTTTTTTTTTTTACATAAAAAGAAATAACTTAGCAAGATTGACAAGAAATTTTATGTTACTGAAATGAAATGCTTATCACCAGGCATAATTACATTCCAGGTACAAAATTCGTCTGGGTTAATACAAAAATACTGCCCCCTTATCCCCCACCTCCCCCCTCTCTCCAAGGCAAACCAACGTATCTACAGATTTTGTGTTTTCGAGAAAAATTAAAAAAAAAAAAAAAAAAACATTCGATGATCGGTATAAAAACTTCAGATACGATGATTTGACAAGTAAAAAACTTAAAGTACCGATGAATATACGTCGTTCTGCCATTTACTCAAGTTGGATAATACTTTAAATAGCCAATTTATGCGAACAAATTAGAAAAAAGATTTTTGTCAGATACGTCGGTCTGCCACTAAGGGGAGGGGGGGGGGGGGGCAAAATATTTTGTGAAAGTACAATTACATTTTTGCTGAAAATCATTCGCTCATTATAAAGATAAATATTAATGTGTGATCTGTTCTCAAAATACATCAGGCGTCTTTTTCCCACCATCCTCACTCTGCGAAACACAAAAGACGTCGTAAAAATATTTTTAGGCGATGAAAGAGCCCTACCGATCGACATTTTCTTGATATTGAATTCTCGTAACGAGCCCAAAATGTTTTGACATAATTGTTCGATCCAAATACAAATATTGAGTTAGACCAACGTAATCAAGTTCTATTCCGTTGGATCTTCCTCCGCATAATGGAAAGCCTATGTTGGAATACGAGAGACAGCAGTAGCTTTTTTAATGAGAGTGATTTTACAGATATAATCTTACTCAATAATAATAATAATAATAATAATAATAATAATAATAATAATAATAATAATAATAATAATAACAACAACAACAACAACAACAACAACAACAACAACAACAACAACAACAATAATAATAATAATAATAATAATAATAATAATAATAATAATAATAATAATAATAATAATAATAATAATAATAATAATAATAATATTAACAACAACAACAACAACAACAACAACAACAACAACAACAACAACAACAACAACAACAACAACAACAACAACAACAACAACAACAATAATAATAATAATAATAATAATAATAATAATAATAATAATAATAATAATAATAATAATAATAATAATAAAATCGCTCAAGCTTGTCTAGACTTTTAAATTGATTTATGTTACATCTTGTCTCTTCTCTTATCGTTCACATGCTTGAAATTGTGCTTTATCGCAGTTTCAAATTTCAAGCATTACTTTTTAAGATTGTGATAAATGTCGTTCACATCACAGGGGGAAAAAGTTTCGTTAACTATCTTTCTCTCTCACTCTCATTTTCAAACGATGAGCGAACGAAAGAGAAATAAAGAGAGATAGAAAGAAATAGAGGCAAATACACTCATAGCGATCAAATTAGACAGAAGGAGATAGACAGGGAGAATGAGAGAGAGAGAGCAAGAGCGAAAGAGAGAGAGAGAGAGAGAGAGAGAGAGAGAGAGAGAGAGAGAGAGAGAGAGAGAGAGAGACAAACAGACATAGAGAGAGAGGGAGAGAGAGAGAGAGAGAGAGAGAGAGAGAGAGAGAGAGAGAGAGAGAGAGAGAGAGAGAGAGAGAAAGAAAGAGAGAAGGGTAGGTCTAGAAAATATGCTTATTTGAGGTACCTACCACATGATAAGATTCGACAAACTTAATTAAATTTTCACTCTCCCAATAATTGTGTTGGATTGCAAGAAAATTAAAATGAAATCATAGAACACTTGCGTAGAGACAAGCAATTATAGAATAAAAAAAAAACAAATGCTAAACTCTTGGACACAACTATATATAAGTCCAAAGATCCGTTGTATACACGGGTGAATGATGCAATAAAATAAGGGAGTGAGAGAGAGGAAGGAAGGAAAAGAAGAGAGGATATGTGAGAAAGAACGTCCAACGAAAATTGATCTAGAATTTGAAGTGAAAAAGGAAATTATGAAATAGATGCATAAAAAAGTTTGATCTTTTGAACGTAACTTACGTTTTCAATAAAAAGAAATCACATTCCCTTTTATTTGTAATGTTACTAGTCCATACTAATGAAACCAATTTTTAGGCGAAACGTTTAAATGTGATTTTAAATTTTGTACTCTTTGTCCATATAAGTCCAAGTTGGGTGATTGTTTGCACCTTAGTAGAGACAAGCAAAAAGATTCTTCCCTTCGTAAACTCTCCTTCTTACCTTTTTTTTCCCTCTCAACCACATAACTTCAAATTTCACAGAACAACATAATCATTATAGTCCTAATTCTTGGGATGTATAATATCTTACGATTATTCCCAAAGTTACTTTCTCCACCTTTGATCATTTTACCCTCATAATCAGTCTACACCAAATTTTTTTCAGAATTCATTTTGAATCTTAGCCACAACTACTAGGTTCGGTTTTGTTCAACCAAAAGAGAGTTTTGAATAGAGATAAAGATGTGATATTTATGCCCAGATGATCTAAGCTTAAATGGGCCAAGGCATGACTCTGTTTTTCAATATTGAGACCCAGTTTGTCTCCTTTCGGTCTCTAAAAAAACAAAAAAACTTATGGTGTCTAGCCAGTCACGAACCATGAGTTATTTTTATTTGCGATATCTGCCCCATGTTAACCTGCAGGCATTAGCTCAAACAATAATAACCCACGCGTGATTCAATAAATCAGTACATGCAATGCGTACAAGGTATTGCCATTTGACAAAGAGTTATGCACCATATACCCAGTAAGGACAAGCTCTGTCCGACAATTACAATCAGTGACACTTTCTACCAGCGTGATTTTTATAATCATAATTATTCTGACATGGTTTTGTTGCTTCTCAGAGTTAGTATGAATTGCAATTATTCTTCAATTATTTCGATTCATCAATACAGAAACCCTACCAAGAATAAGCTAAACTTGATTTGATTTTAAGTTGATGCAGATAAAATATGGAACTGTTCTAAAAAAGATTAGTTGCTCTTGCGCTTTTCTGTAAATTACAGTCTTCTCATGTAGATTTGAAAATGACGCGAATGATTAAACTTGCAATTGTAGTTAGCGCTCTACGCTTCTTTTGTTGATTATTTCTATTTAAGATATTTGTTTTAGTCCTCATGATTTTGTCTTTGTTACATTTTTGTCCTCTTTATGTTCTTCTTAATCCAATTGTTGTTAGCCTCTTCCTGCGCTCTTTTTTTCTTCTCCTTCTACTCGTCTTTCTCTCTTCCTCCAACCTAAAAGCTCTTTCTTTCAAGAATAGCTTGAAAATTAATGGTGTCTGTGTACGGCCGGTGGGGGAGAGAGAGAGAAGTAATTAATGTTCCGGCGGAACGTATGTCATTTAGTTGGCTATGCTTACCATCTTCCGTCTTATCTCTTGATGTTGGGGAGCATTAATTTTATTCTCATATTGACTCGTTTGACAAGAATGAGTATCAAACACTAAAGAGTTATGGAAAAGAAGACACACCCGATTAATATTACCAAGAGCCCTAGTATAACAAGGAATGAGCAAACAACTTACAAAAAAAAAAAAAAAAAAAAAGACAAACAAACAACAACAACAAAATAAAATAAAATAAAAAAAGAAGATCTAAATGAACACACAGCACTTTACATTTTTATTAAACATTCAGATAATCACAATACTTAAACTTTAAAGGTGATTTAAAAAGACAACGTGAACCTTTATCAGCAAGTAAGCAACAATTCATAGCTTTATTTGGCACAGCAAGTAAGCAACAACTCATAGCTTTATTTGGCAGAGCAAAATCAAGCAATGCCCTAGATCGTGAAGTTAGCACGCTTTTAAAGACCAGCTTTATCAAAAGATTACTTAGTACATTTGACTATCGAACCCTTCTACACCTGTACAATAAACTAAAGGGTACGGTGGTTCCATTTTTTTGGATCAGACATGAATGAGTTAAGTAATTAAAAAAAATTCATGTTTTCCGTTTGTCATTATCTCTTATTTCTGATGAGGAAAACTTGAAACACTTAATTTGAAAAAAAAACAAAAAAAAAAAAAAAAACAACAACAACAACAAAGCAACTCATTTAATGCGCAGTCGCAATTGGGAAAACCCATATGAACAAAATTGAAATCCTCTAAACTGATGCAAACCAAGTCTTTATCAACACCAGATAGAGATAAAAGTTGTTATTCTGTCTTCTCTTAAAAATCAGACATTCGCAGTTGAATAGCTTGAGTCTGGATATACCAAACCTTTTAATTTACTCTCAAAAGGCATTTACTTTCAGATTTCAACTAATCTAAGTCTAGATTTCAAGTTATTGGCAATTTTACGCCGATGCCTCAACCTGATTAGAACGTTAAAAAGTCTAATTATTTATTCAATGGTTTATGATCTTACATGTGGTCGTGGAAACAAGACTGAAAAAATGTGATGTTGGGTTTCCTTCAAACAGTATAAAAAAAGTCAGACTTTATCTTCGTTATCTGTCGCAAATTTTAAATTGAATAATGAATTTTAGCCACAACACTTCAAGCAATAAGAGAAACATCATTCTTGGTAAATAATGTTTTTTAATACTTTTAGGATTATCTTGTTTCTGAGGCTATAAACTATATAAAACCAGGAATGACTTTTGCTAAGGGAAGGTGTCACTACGAAATTTTCTCCGCATAGGAATAAAAAAGTTGGAGCGGTAAAATTTCGGTTACGGACATGTTACCCTAACAATGCACCAAACACATCCTAGCTGATTTGCACCTTTTCTTGTTGGTGGGAAGAGGGAAGATCTATACATTAGGAGAGGCGAAAAAAAAAAGATGAGAAATTGTGTAATTTCAAATGTTCACGTCCTAACTTGACATAACTTTCATATGCATGACAAAATCCCTCCAAAAATGCAACATCATGTAACTGAATGTACTGGTTAACCTTTCTTATGTCATGTTTTAATACATACAATATGTCCTAATAAATTCCAATACATTTTTCACTGTTTTAATCTCCATCCTTCTCAATATCACTTTATTTTAAAGATTTTACCTTATATCTTTTTTGTTTATTCCAGTTATGCACACAAAACGAATCAGACTACAACATCTAGATCAAGAGAATCAAATTTATCCAGGTGGTTTTTAAGTGAACGTCACATAGACAGCCAGAACATCTGCATTGTCAGCGAGAGGCACTGCGAGGAGAGGAGAAAAATAAACATCCGCCGTAACAGCATGTAGCATGAGAGTATAATAGAGTGTAATAAGGTACAATCAAAGCTCACGTGAATACTTAATGACATTTCTTCCGTAGAGGGAAAAACGCACTCCCTTAAGAAGAGGTATTGCGACAATAGACAGATTACAAAGAAAAAGCATCCTACACCCAACTGCTTCATTACTACCGAGCAATTATCGATCTAGCAATTATCGATCACAATCAAACACGATACAATCCTGCGGTCAATTCTTGTCTTCAAGAAGATTTGATTAATCATTCATAACATTAATGCGCTCGATTTGCAAAATTATTGCTAAAATAACTATATGATATGATGAACGTGTCAAAAAGAGATGTACAAGCAGAATTATACAAAGCTGATTACGAACGACATATGTTTTAAATCAATTTATTTTGACTAAGCATTATCTTCTTTTGCAAACAAATGGCAGTGTCGAGGAAAAATTTCTTGATGAATGAGCAAGAAGTATAGAATAAAATGCATTAAGATGAAATAGTCATAATAACAGCGTAGACTTATTTAATTAAGATGAATAAAGTCATTCCTACCCTTACTTTAATGCATCACAGTAAACAAGGTCGATGCTACAAATTGTGACCGCTCGATATAAAAATTTCACATAGGACCCAAATTTGATAATCCTATCAATTCATGTTGCATAAGAATATGTAAATATTACAATCTGTGAATAAATTAAAAAAATTAACATCACACAAATGGTTTACTGCTATGTTCACAAAAGAGTGTTATTTAATGGAAAGAAGATGAATGAGAGTGAGGCGGGTTTGATGATTAGGAGATGAGAGGAAGGAGAAGAAGAAGAAGGAGAAGAAGAAGAAGAAGAAGAAGAAGAAGAAGAAGAAGAAGAAGAAGAAGAAGAAGAAGAAGAAGAAGAAGAAGAAGAAGAAGAAGAAGGAGGAGGAGGAGGAGGAGAAAGAGGAGGAGGAGGAGAAGGAGATGGAGGAGGAGGAGAAGGACGAGGAGGAGGTAGAGGAGGAGGACGAGGAGGACGAGGAGGAGAAGGAGGAGCAGGAAGAGGAGGAGACGAAGAAGAAGAAGAAGAAGAAGAAGAAGAAGAAGAAGAAGAAGAAGAAGAAGAAGAAGAAGAAGAAGAAGAAGAAGAAGAAGAAGAAGAAGAAGAAGAAGAAGAAGAAGAAGAAGAAGAAGAAGAAGAAGAAGAAGAAGAAGAAGAAGAAGAAGAAGAAGAAGAAGAAGAAGAAGAAGAAGAAGAAGAAGAAGGAGGAGGAGGAGGAGGAGGAGGAGGAGGAGGACGAGGAGGAGGAGGACGAGGAGGAGAAGAAGGAGCAGGAGGAGGAGGAGACGAAGAAGAAGAAGAAGAAGAAGAAGAAGAAGAAGAAGAAGAAGAAGAAGAAGAAGAAGAAGAAGAAGAAGAAGAAGAAGAAGAAGAAGAAGAAGAAGAAGGAGGAGGAGGAGGAGGAGGAGACGAAGAAAAAAAAGAAGAAGAAGAAGAAGAAGAAGAAGAAGAAGAAGAAGAAGAAGAAGAAGAAGAAGAAGAAGAAGAAGAAGAAGAAGAAGAAGAAGAAGAAGAAGAAGAAGAAGAAGGAGGAGGAGGAGGAGGAGGAGGAGGAGGAGGAGGAGGAGAAGGAACAACTATGCGAAGCAATTTACCTGTTCGATTGTTTCCAAATGTCGCCCCGCCGGACCACGGTGAATACGAAATGGTCGGCACAGCAGGAGACACACTGTTGGGCTCCCATTGCCCATCGCACAAATCACGGTTAGAGTCGAGAACCATCAGATAAAACCACTCGTTATCACAACCGGTGCGAGGACCATAGAGAAAGAACCGTCGGCAAAGTACTTTAGTGCATTTTCTGTTGTTTTTTTTTTAACAGTTAGATAAAAACAAGAAAAGATTAGGGAAATAAAAAAAAAAGAATTGGTAAAGATTTTCTGTTTAGACTTCAAGAGTAAAATTAAAAGTATGTAGATTATATGTGAGGTTTTATCTTTTATATATTGCAATCGACACTTTTTGATAATTTAATTGTTTTGCTTTAACCTGTGAATCGAGGCAAAAGAACGGCGCAGTTTTAAATCTTTTATAGATTATAAACAATTCAATATATAAATTGATTATAATGAATATTCTTTCGTATCATACAGGCACTAAAATGTTGCGCATTTTAACATTGCGTCGTTTCATAAATTGACAAAAATAGGAAGCTTCTTTGTGTTAGGTAGATTAATCATTCACACATTTACACAATGAGACAAGAACAGCCTCTAAAGTACCTACATCTTAACCAAACTATGGCAATTTCTGCCAACAACAAGTCAACATCTTTATTTACAAATTCCATTTCGTTCCAGGTAGGAGAAGAAAGTTAGTACATGTACCGATCTCGGATATAATTAAAAAAAAATTTAGTGGTCTGATCTTGATAGATGTGGCTTTAGAAATTTATGTTTACTTCTAAACCTCTCGGCCCCTCACTCTGTCTCTTTACATTTAAGTGCCTAGTCTGATAAACATAACTATTCCAATGATATCCTTCCAGTTCGACAAATCCTGTTAAAGGCATATCTGAGGCTGAAGAATATCTGGATAACATGGAGACCTTAATAGAAAATAAAATGAATCTGTATAAAACACAAGAAAATCTATTCTGACCTACAGCTTTAACACATGCATATTGAAAAAAAAATCAAATGAAGAACTAAAAAACATGCATTTCAACGGAAACAACCAGGAAAAGTTTATGGAGTATAATTATCATCCGATATTTGGACCTAACAAATCAATGTAAATAAAATGCAAATAGACCCCACTGTCCACATACATCAAAGAAAGCCGTTGACGCTTTTTCAGACACTTACATTGAAGCAAAAAACAACAACAAAGAAACAAACGAAAAAATGGTCATCCACCTTCTTTGTAAATGCAGGGGGAGACCAATAAGAACAATGAAAAGAGCAATCAACAAAGGACTGCACCAAAATCTGTCCGAGCTACGTGTAAAACCTTCCAACCCTCTGAGATCGTTAACTGTGGACGGTAAAGGATGAATGAGTCTCACTAAGCAAGCTGTAGGGCTGAGGAATCCAGGTCTCACGGCATAAATAATCTAAGAGGATAAATCACTAAGACACGCCAGAAGTATGGTCTTAAAGTCTAAAAAGATTAAAGTTTTTTTTTCGGATACAATTCTTATTCTCTACCTAATTAATTTGATATTCAATTCTTTATTTTAATGAAAACCGGTTTCATTTTTATAAACTATTTGGCATAATCATATCTGCTAAAGTATCAAGAAATGTGCTTACCCTTTTAAACGTTGGAACGGAAACTGATCAGGATCATACGTGATCCCGTCGAGCCATGTGGAATTTGTGACATTGGCCGGGTCGAACCATGACTCCATATCGGTTCCTTAGCCACCAAATATGATGTAAGCGACCTCCGTGTCATTCTTCGTTAAAGACAGATACACCTTAAAAGTTGGAATTAGTTATCAGTAACAGTGTTATTATTATTATTATTATTATTATTATTATTATTATTATTATTATTATTATTATTATTATTATTATTATTATTATTATTATTATTATTATTATTATTATTATTATTATTATTATTATTATTATTATTATTATTATTATTATTATTATTATTATTATTATTATTGCTATCATTATTATTATTATTATTATTATTATTATTATTATTATTATTATTATTATTATTATTATTATTGTTATTGTTATTATTATTATAGTAGTAGTAGTAGTAGTAGTTGTAGTGGTAGTAGTAGTAGTAGTAGTAGTAGTAGTAGTAGTAGTAGTAGTAGTAGTAGTAGTAGTAGTAGTAGTTGTAGTGGTAGTAGTAGTAGTAGTAGTCTTAGTAGTAGTAGTAGTAGTAGTAGTAGTAGTAGTAGTAGTAGTAGTAGTAGTAGTAGTAGTAGTAGTAGTAGTAGTAGTAGTAGTAGTAGTAGTAGTAGTAGTAGTAGTAGTAGTAGTAGTAGTAGTTACAGTAGTAATGGTAGTTTTACAAGTAGTAATGAAAATATTAAAAATCCAAAGTGCCACATAATGAGGAAAAAAAGAACAGTTTGCAATGGCAATAATATTATCGTTAAAATATAGAAACTAACACCATCAAGAAAAACACCTATGCTCCTTCTCTCTCTATCCCTTCTTCCGCCTTTTCAATACACACACGCCGAGAGAAAAATGAAAGCTTTAATAGTGTAAATTTTTTTACTTATACCCTTGAAGTCGTAAAAATTAAAATAATTGTTTGTTGAAGACGGAATATAGTTTAATTTAAATCTCAATGAACTTATTTTTTTTTTGTGATATCTCAATCATTGTAGAACTTGTCTAAGGTACAGATTGTCCTTAAAAAGTTTTGTTTCAAAGCGTTTCTTCAAAAATAACTCCGCCGAGTCCTAATTACCTTGTCGATACCGTGCCAGTTATCCAAAATATGACTCCGGAAGTGGCGATCACATGACCCATAATCGAACATGCGTAAACAAGCAGTTGGAAAATCGTATGGCACTGGATTGTCGTGAGATGTTCCGGTGTCCATCCAAGTATCGTAAACAGGTACAGAAATTTCTTTTTGGGCTCGAAACACAAGGGTCCATTGTTGATATGTTACTAAGGCTGAAGTTAAAAAAGAAGCAGCAACCAAAAAACAAACAAACAAACAAAAAAAAACAAACAAACGCCAAGACAGAAAAAAAATACAGAATGTTAGTTATTAATATGGGCAGAGGTATTTTTTTTTATACGAACATGAATTTTACTGAGTGAATTGCAAGCGTTTCCTATTATATAAAATAAGCAATAGGAACCAAAAAAAAAAAAAAAAGAAATATTTTTTTTTTGAAATTAGTGTGCTTTATAAAAAAAAAAGAAAGTCTGTATCCTTTTTTTTATCCAAAAATTTTGCCGCATAAGCCTAAACTTCTCTACTTCCTGCATTTTATCTTTCTCTTTCTGTCTCTATACAAAACATAAAATGATCAAACATTTCCAATGTCTAACATTCCCCTCTCTCGATCTCACTAAGCCATGTGAATGTATCTGTAATTGTGCAGATGAAAACGCACACATACACACATACATACATCTGGAAACCATGGCGGTGCCAGAAATAAATGTATTATTTATAGTTTTCCGTCCTAACTGGAATTTAATGTGAGAAGAGATATGGAATATCTCATCTCAAAATTTGGTAGCTGGGATCTCCAAACCCAAAACAGAGCTTAGGTAATAAACCTGGTTAGTCTTCGTGTGCGAGGTTACAGAGAAGTGCTACAATATTGAACACGAACACAGATTAAATCCTGCATGAAGCAAGTAAAAAACCGTATAGAGAAAATCATTAATGAGATTTTTGTGCGCCTGTTTTTTTTTA
>JAWDGP010004065.1:17500-197500 GCA_033675545.1 Elysia crispata | reverse complement strand
CCATATTAATACTACTGTAAAAAGTTTAAAAATTATACTTTGATGATAAAATTTGATAGAACTGTTTATACGTAGATGAAAGCTCTGAGATCACTGCTCATGAAGGACTGGGCGCGTACAATTTCCCAATTAGTCAATGCACTTCTATCACCGACATTGGATTGAAAGGTTGATGCCTTTGATGGACACCACCTCTGTTTTTTCTCTCAGCCATAACGGTTTCTTTCACTCAGCTCACTCAGAATTTATTAAGCCTTGTACTTTCTAAGCTCATCCATCGCTGGTGAAATGGAAAAATCTAGTCTTTGATTACCGGTATACCGAATCATGTTCCATCAGCTAGGAATATGAGTTTCAGCTTTACCCAAGTTCCGATCTGACCCTCAACTTTTCGTGAAGTTGGGCCAACCATCAGTCGAGACCAACCTCGCACTTCCCAAATTTATTTGAAGGTCCTTTTAAACGCTCATTATGAGTCCATGCATATGCAAACAAAAAGTATGTAGAGCTGTATCGATAGACGAGAATTCATTTATTTCTACCAACATGAAAATGAGCGTTCTAAAAGGCCTATGAATAGGTTGTGACATTACAAAACTATGCTGCTCCTTATTCCATTCAACAAACCAAAGAAACCAATTCTTCAATCACAACTCTTTATTCTAAATCAAATAATACTAAGAGTCATGCGGGAAATCGTCATAAAATCAGAACAATCGTTTCATCTACTTCTATCCTTATAATCTAGATTACAAATTTTAATTATGAAGGTATCCAAATACTGAGATAAACAGAGATAAAACAAACTTTCTTTTTAACAAATTCCTTAAGTATAAGTAAAAAAACCAATTCAGTTCAGTAATAAAAACAGCCAGAAAATAAATAAAAATTTTTTTTGCAGTCACCAAAATAAATACAACACCAAAAAATTAAAGCGTTTCCTAAATTAATCAACATGAAAATCGTTACAACTGATTGAATTTCGTTCTCTAGCAAATTATCATAAATTTTTAGTATCTTAGTAAAGAAAACCAACTCACACAATCATAGGTACTTTCTGATTCTGAATATGAAACTTTTGGATGTAACATGTTATCTGCGACGGGTTATTAGTCATTTGAACTATCACTTACTTTCGTTTTACTTTGGCTTGTATTATTCTCTATTGTTCTTACTATGGAACACATGCTAGTTTCAGTACCATTGTTGTTCAAATTGACATAATCCAAAAGAACAAGTGAGGAGTTCTAATAAACAATTTCTTACCTAGGTGAATAGATTGAGAGGAGGTGACGTAGAAAAATTAAAACAAAACAAAAGCTTACAAGGCAAATTACCGGAGATCTAGAATTTTTATCAATTTTGCGTAGATAAAGCAAAGATTGTAATCAACATAGAGTTGATAAAAAAAAACTGATTTAACTTTACATTATCTTCAAAACGTTTGAGGACATAGATATCAACATATATGAACAAAATAAAAATAAAAAAAGATTGTTATAAAAATAATTTAAAAAGCAAAAATAGTAATGTAATGATCCATTAAAGAGTAATGTTCACATTTTCAGAAAATCTACAGTCATAAATGATTTTCTGCATCTACAACTGAAGCTTTGTCACTTGCATTGGGAATTTCATTAACTTTGGACGTGAAGAATTCAGAACTACTATAAGATTGATGCAGAACCGATCTTTGCGTCTTTGAAATGACTCTTCTCCTGTATCTTTCTTACTAGTTTCAGGAGACGTGAGATACATCTAAATTAATTCAGTAACTTATAGAGAATTTTATCTCAACAAATGTCTTAATCATATAAAATTAGGTAAAACTAACGAAGTAGATCAGGTACATCCTAAAATAATTAAGTAAATAGAAAATAAAACGTACTAAACAAAACGAAAAAACACACACAAAAAAGACAAAAACGTATAAAAAATAAACAGCAAACAAATAAAACACACAACAATCAAACTCAATACGGGTCTTATTACCCAATAAATTAATAAAGACCAAATATGCATATTTGAGAAAGGCAAAAAACATTCAGTAACACAGCACCCAAGTTTTTTTTTTCATTTTTATGAAAAAATTGGCAACCATACAAAATTGTCTCAAATCATAATCTCCCGCCCATATTTGAAAACGAATTAACTCCCTTGTGAATTAAATTAGTTTAATGACAAATGAAAAAAATTAACAATATTTTGTCACCTCTTTCTTCATGGAGGTGTTATATAGTTTGCAATATTTCACACAGTAAGTAGTCAGTAAATTTTTTGATGAAACTTCAGTGTCAAAGAAAGAGTCATGAAACAATTAAAACCCTATTTCCTCACACAAAATTATAGCAAGTATTAAAAAGACTGAGAATTTTTTTGGTGAACACTAAAAATAATATTGCACGTGAATTGCTAATTGATTAACACAATATGGATTTTAAAAAAAGCTCTAAAGACATTAATTATCTTTCTAATGTGGTGTTAGTCAATAGGATGTATTACGAATACAAAGAAAAGAAAAACAAACGATGTTGCCATCATTTTTTTGGCGTTCATAATGATTCAAACATAACAAGCATTTGATTAGACCACACTGTGCATTATAAGCTCTTTGCCGTCAACATATCAGGTGTTTATGTACTGCGGCAGCTTATAAGCAATTAAAAAATTTTCTCTGCTCAAACATATTCTATTTGCCACACCTAAGTTTGGGATAATGTTCAAAGAAAAAAACAAACAAAAAAAAAAGCAGAGGCAACAGCGGGCGTTCAATGAAAAGTTTCAGACGGTTATTATAATATGAATAAACAAAATTATAGACAAAAAATGTTTGTACAAGAATTACCACGCATAAAAAGTGTGAGCCATAGCTTATCATAACTAGAGAATTTTCATATAAGACATAAACAAATCAAAGCTAACGTCATTGCAAAATATCATAAAAAAACCCAATCATTGTTGTGAGGAGAAACAAAAACAAAAAATGCTTGTGACATGGTTATATATGGTTAAAACCTATGCTTATTATCTCACTGATTAATTATTTTATGACCAAACTTGAGGATCAAATACATGGCAAATACACAAAGATAAATAAACTGATTCACACATATAGGATAGGTGTGTACACAATCATTATTGCGAATAATTAGCTTTTGTTCTTAAATCTTATGAAAATTAATTCATTCTAACTCAACAAAACATGAATTTGTTACTCTTAATAAAAACAAAACATCAATGGCTGTGCCATTGTAAACATGCAAGTAAAAGTTGGAACAGTTTTTGCTGTAAATTACAAAAAAAAAAAAACCAACAAAAAACAAAAACTGCGAAGACAAGCAACAATATAATACTTCGGTTATTACCGTTTTGCGTTAAATAGTAGCACTCTAAGATTAAATATGAGAAAATTTATGGCATCGCCTCATTTACAGAAGTTTCCCTATCCAACCCTTTGACTTAATGTAATAGGCATTAAACATAAGCATGGATCAACATCAACAAAATGATCAAGATATAAGATTCTGTGTAGTTGTAGTAGCAATCAACAGGAATCAGTTTTTTTTTCTTTTTTACATATATCGCTGTATTGAGATAGGATCCTAAAGCCAGCTCTGAGTGAGTTAATATCAGAAAAGGGACCAGAAACGTCACATCACCATTTTGGTGCGGATCGAAAGTAAAATATGGTTACCTGCATGCTTCGTTCTGAAACCCTTTTATTTATAACATGACTAGTATCAAATTTCTAAAAGTTCGTCTTAAGGGTCTTTATATTTTATATACTCGTTATTAGCACTATTTCTATTGTCAGCCAGGGGTCATAAAAATGATAATACCCTACAATTGGCGCCACATTGGTTGCTCCAACTTGCACGAGATCCAAAGTAACAAGATGGAGAAGCTTCAAACTTGGAGTTTATTTTGGGATGGCCGAATACAACCCATGGGGAGCAGGAAAATATGAAATTGAAATATTTGCATATTGAACAGGCACAAAGAAATAAATAAGCTGTAATTTCATCTACAGCGTTATCGATTAGCACCATAGAGCATCAGAGCAAACATTGGAGCACTGAACTTTAAAAAGCACGGTTGTAATGAATAACCGGAGTTTGAAAGAAATGTGCTGTTTAATAACATTCGCTTCTAGTTTTAATGCCTACACACATGGGACATTATATAATTTCATACTCTATCAGCTGAACGTATGCAATACAAAAGGGCTTATCATGATTGTGTATTTTATTATACAAGTTTATTGATTATTCTTTTAGGGAATAACATGTATGTGACCAGTGGGTATAGGTTTGAGGACCGATTAATTTTTCTTACACGTGTTAATAATTGTACAAACTTATTTACAAAATTTCCCTCAGTTTGCAATATAAAAAAAAAAAAAGGAATAAATGGTAAGTGGCATGCATGGTGAAACAAACTAAAAGGTTGCGTCTTAAATTAAATTTACAGTAAATACAACTGATAAAACTTTGCTCATAATACTTTACATTACATAGCAAGGTAAGGCTTTGGGTCTCGTCATGCAAGACTTCGTATGAGCCAAGAAGTGAGAAATCATAGTCTGCCTCTTCCTTCTCCTCATTCTCCAACTTTAAAAATCTGTGGCGTCTGGACTGTGCACTTTGATTGCTGGAGCTGCAACATAATAACATGACTTCAGGGCACGACTTGAGATTGTACAAGAAATATTATACATTACATGTATAAGAACTTAGGGGTTTGAAACTAATAAATGGTACAGCTTTTTATTATTATTATTATTATTATTATTATTATTATTATTATTATTATTATTATTATTATTATTATTATTATTATTATTATCATCATCATCATTACTATTATTATTATTATTATTATTATTATTATTATCATCATCATTACTATTATTATTATTACTATTATTATTATTATTATTATTATTATTATTATTATTATTATTATTATTATTATTATTATTATTATTATTATTATTTTTATCATCATCATCATCATAATGATACCTCTTTAACTGCAGAAAGTTCAAAACTCTGTTGCAAATAAAAGAACGAAAAATTAATTTACTTTACTATTACTGACCTATTCATGAAATCAGTGTTTCATTTATTCTGTTGATTTTCATTTATTCTGTTGATTTACCTACTACTCTACGAGACGGCTTATTATCTTTCATCAAGACAAACGTTAGAATTATAAGTTATCTATACGTAAATGCCATCTAACAGCTTTAATGTTCTAACTCTATGAACTGATTTGCCTTATAAAAGATTTGCTAGATGTAAACTTTCAGGAAAAATCACACGCATCATTTTTAATTTTTTGATTGGCAAAAATGTTTGTTCAAGTCTTCGATAGGAAATTGTCAGTATGTTGTAGTCTAAATATTACAAAACATGAAAATTAAAGATAAGTGATATATAATTATATTAGTTTCATTTATGAATCCGCTTTTCAAAGTTCTTTCGTTAGTGGTTCAATAAGCTAGTCTCTTTTATTATCTTATCTTATTTCAAACTCAAGGGAGAGAAGAAATAAAAAAAAAATAGAACGAGCGTAAAATACCCGCACTCACTGTTAATTGACAAATCTTCTGTTTTTAAAAATATTATGATGCAACGCATGTCATTTTCGTAGTCATGACCATCTAGAGTTGTTAATGGGCAAATGTGGAGCCATTGATATTCTTACCTTTATGTTAAAGATCTAAAGTTTATTCTTTCAATTGCAAGTGTACTTTTTTAACCTCCAAACGAATACCCAATATAAGCTTTAAGACCTATATCATTATCTTAAAAGTCGGAAATATATGAATTAAAATTTTTTAGTTAGACAAAATTTACAGTTTTCAAACTAGCTGTTTTAACTTTATCTTTAAAAACATATGGACTTCGAATAATGATTCTTTCCTACACAACTAAAACTTGTGGAGATTGTGATACAAAGAAGCAAAAATTGTGACACACGACTTGTTAGTATTGATTTCTTAAGTTTTGTGTAAACCATCGTGGAATACTGTGCAACTGTGTTGTTTTTTTTTTGTCAGTTATAACAATAGAACCATGCTGATTAACACGAGCATTTCTTGAGATATGCATAATAATTTTATAGTGAATTTCAGATTGTGAACAACCTATCAAGAATTAAGACCTTAATACGTCTATAGGTTCAATTGCATCGGTGAAAAGAACAAAAACAGAAAGATGCGTGTTAAAATCAGTGAAAAGAGTACTGGAGCCTACCACCAGCACTGGGGTTATCGGAAGTGGAAGCCTCGGGAGTTTCCGGTGTGTCGTCACCAACCGTCTTCTGCAAGTGCTTGAACACACGAGATGGAATATTGCCGCCTGTGTAGCGCTTGTCTACCATGTCCTCGCCATCTAGAGTCTCAGGCAGGTCGTCATCCGTGTCATCATCCTTCTTCTTAGCCTGGCCTCCTCCCTCCACTGGGTGGATCCAGGGATGTTGATGAGAGTGATGGTAGTGTTGGTGGTGGTGGTGTGGCGATGATGATGTTATTGTTGTTGGTAGTGGATGTATCGCGAGGGCAGAAGTTGGAAGATTAGTACACGGTATTAGATCTCAGGCAATGGGGCAGTGAATTCATTCAAGGTTGGTGAAATTAGAACGATGGAGAAACAATTATTAACCATTTTGAAATGAGTAAGTTATTTATCTAATATCTTCTCGGTTAAAGTTTCTAAACTGATATCGTAAGTAAATTGCCTCGCTTACATATAAGAAAATTGAGAAAGGGGTGCGTTGCGATAGAAATAGATTAAAAGACAAAGAGGAAAAAAATACACACAAAAAAGGGAGATAAAGAAGAAATAAAAATAAAGCTGGAGACAAAATTTTACATTTATAGTAGGATAGAAGAAGAAGAAGAAGGAGGAGGTGGAAGAAGAAGAAGAAGAAGAAGAAGAAGAAGAAGAAGAAGAAGAAGAAGAAGAAGAAGAAGAAGAAGAAGAAGAAGAAGAAGAAGAAGAGAGAGACGGGGAGGGGGAGGGAAAGAGAAAGAAGAATAGAGAGAGAGCAGAGCACAGTGTTTCGGCACAATAATATTGGTAAAAATATCATAGATCAAGCAAAATATTAGCCATTTTAAATAATAAAGCTACTGACTGAGTGGACTGAGAACACAATAAAAAATAGAAAGATGGATCTTAATTTAAAGTATAATTGAAATTTCATTTTAAACGGAATTCAATTAAACTCATAAATCCCTTGAAAACTTAAGAAAAGAAAGTAAAGCTTGTTTTTTTCTTATAAAAAGGAGAGCATGTTAAATTGATTTGTGAATCGAGATATTCAAAGATAAATCAATTTTACACACCAAAAAACAAAACAAAAAAGCATGCAAACAGCAATTCTTTTTTTCACAAACATATTTAGAAAGAAAAAGCACAACAAAGCATTAGCAATTAAATACTGAGACGGGAACACTCTAAAGTTTGAATTTGTTAATCCCTTAATTTATTCTCAAATATTTCAATGAAAATACAGGCTCATGGAATCTACATGGACTCTAAAATAACAAAGACTTATGAATTTCGGCCTGCGCAGGTGATCTATAAAAATGATAAAAAGAAAGAGAATCGTAATTTTTACAGTCCATGATGACACTGTCAACAGTTTTGTTTTGCGCTAAAAAATTAATCGTAAAAGCAGTAGCGACTAGTACATAATATTTTGCCCCGTGTGCGTGCTCACTCCCATAACGAATTCTTAAAGCAATGCAACATTTTTTCAAAGCCCAAAACTCGCAAGGTGCAAGAAATGTTACTTGCCTGATCAATTCATATCCAAAATTTAAAGATGAGAAACAATACATATATCCAAAATTAATAAATCGGATACAATGCATGTATCCAAAGCTGAATTTATAGAAACAACACACGTCCCCAAACTCATAAGATTCTATACAACAAGAGTGGAGCCAACACAGAGTAGGCTGGCTTCCGTGAAACCTGGTTTTAACTTACAAACAGGCTCAGGGTCATACTCCGCCCAGGTCTGAAGGACTCTAAAGGAAGGGGAGGGAATGTGCTTCCCCTTGTATCTTATAGAAGCTTCGTCATAGTTCCCTACGCCATTCTCAGAGTCCTCTGTCAAAAGCAGGCATTTGCAAAATGGAAAAAGAGTGCGATTCAGCAAGAAGGAAAACAGCAGTTCAGTTGGAAAAAGCAGGTTATACAAGCCATTGTTTTGAAAACGAGAAATGAATTAAAGTGTAAGGGATAAAAGTTCACTAAAGCAAGTTATTATCCTCAATTTATTACCAGATATAGTTCTACTGAATATGTTTCAATACTGGATGAGTATTCAATGAAATTAAAAGCTGCATGTCTACAAAAAGCAATGGCCGTAAAATAGTATCGTCTGTGTATCACAGACAAAATTAACCTTTAAAACAATGGCAAACTGGCTTGAAGTTTATTCATTTTTAACAATCAGCAAATGAATTTGACCAGAATTGAGCATTTCAGACTTAAAAAAAAACAACAACATTGCTTTGAGCAAGCCGCGAGCACAATCACTCTCAAAATCAGGTGAAAAAAAATTTGGAATTTGGTTTGTTGGAAAGAGGTAAAAAAGAGAAGCAAACAAAATAAAAAAAATCGAAAAAAAAGCTTAGTGCAAGCATCTCAGAAAATGTGAAATGTTTGATTAAATATGTGCTGAATGAAACTTAAAAGATATTTGTTGTGTCTTTGGTGTGAAGAAGAAAAGCTCCTTAACTGGAGATCTTGAAGAAGCAAAATTCGCTACAGAGAAAGGTGGCAGCTCTTTGCTGAGGAAGCATACCTCAAGGGAGAAGCGAAAAGCACTCACCGGGAGCTAGCGATTTTTGACCGTTTTGTGTCGGGGCGGGAGCGTCGTCCATGGGCATCTTCTGTAACCTCCCGAACGCCTTGGATGGGATATCAGCTTTTGAGTGCAGGCCAGAGAATCTCATCTCGTCATCATCTGCGTTATGGCGGAGCTCGGGATCCTTGTTCCGGCGCGACCTTTGCAGGGATTGCGCCTGCGCGGTCTGGTCCGTCTCTGGTGATTGGTTGGGATCGACAAGAAGAGTCATGAAAGGATCGGATTAAAAACAAAACAAAACAAACAGTGTTTAGTTATCATGGGCCTCTTGAAAAGAGTGAAAAAAAGCTTCCAGATCTACACGAGAGGATTAAATTTAGAGAGAGAGAGAGAGAGAGAGAGAGAGAGAGAGAGAGAGAGAGAGAGAGAGAGAGAGAGACAGAGAGAGAGAGAGAGAGAGAGAGAGAGAGAGAGACAGAGAGAGAGAGAGAGAGACAGAGAGAGAGAGAGAGAGAGAGAGAGAGAGAGAGAGAGAGAGAGAGAGAGAGAGAGAGAGAGAGAGAGAGAGAGAGAGAGAGAGAGAGAGAGAGAGAGAGAGAGAGAGAGAGAGAGAGAGAGAGAGAGAGAGAGAGAGAGAGAGAGAGAGAGAGAGAGAGAGAGAGAGAGAGAGAGAGAGAGAGAGAGAGAGAGAGAGAGAGAGAGAGAGAGAGAGAGAGAGAGAGAGAGAGAGAGAGAGAGAGAGAGAGAGAGAGAGAGAGAGAGAGAGAGAGAGAGAGAGAGAGAGAGAGAGAGAGAGAGAGAGAGAGAGAGAGAGAGAGAGAGAGAGAGAGAGAGAGAGAGAGAGAGAGAGAGAGAGAGAGAGAGAGAAAGAGAGAGAGAGAGAGAGAGAGAGAGAGAGAGAGAGAGAGAGAGAGAGAGAGAGAGAGAGAGAGAGAGAGAGACAGAGAGAGAGAGAGAGAGAGAGAGAGAGAGAGAGAGAGAGAGAGAGAGAGAGAGAGAGAGAGAGAGAGAGAGAGAGAGAGAGAGAGAGAGAGAGAGAGAGAGAGAGAGCTTGTGAGTTGTGTTTTTTTTTAAAGCTTTATATAGATAATGATTATTTTTTATTGCTACATTTTATGAGGTTGATAATTTTTGGGCTTCAAACTATGGCTCCAATGAGGATGGAAGACGTTCATAAAATAAAAAAGATAAAATAATAACCTGCTTCAGATTAAAATTTCAATTGAGCTAGAAGAAACTATATGCTTTGCAAGTTTTTGAGCCATTGATACTAATTTATTGCAAGAAAATTCATATTTCTTTCATACAGATATTCCAAGTAAGTTTCCCTTACTTTCAGCACTACTTTTCGACAATCTTTTATTTTCTCAATAATTAAAAGCTTAGAAAACGATGAGTGACTCTATTTTGCCAAGGTATAACCTTGTTTCAGAAAAAAAACCTGACTTTTCTCAAGAAAACCTCTCAAGAATATCTATCATTCAGGCCTTATAGAGATGAGGTTAAAGTTTTTCTCCAATCAGCAACCCAAACCAAGTCAGCTCACCTTCTTCCTCGTCGTCGTTCTCGGTCTCCGTCATCCACTGCAGCACCTTGAAGGACTTGGACTGTTTCTTGGGGTTGTTGCCCATACTGATGTTGATGGGCGAATCGTCAATTTCACCTCTGGGACCGTCCACTCGGCTCTGGTAGTAATCTGACTGGACCTGCCCGGCAGGTCTGGGGGGTGGCCTGCTGTGATTTTACACAGAGAAAAGGGGGAGGGGGTGTAAAGATTAAAATAAAAAAAAGCTATACAGGAAGAGGGAGATCGGGGAGAATGAGATTGCCGCCTCTGAAGGGTAGGAATAATAAGTTGGTAATTTCGAATTGATTGATAGTAGTGTAGTCTATCTAACGGTACACCTCAAGGAGACCTTGATTTCAAATCGTTTCACCTAGTTTCATCTTCTCTTCATAACAACATGTATCCTTGCAGGTTAACCCTCTCTTTAGAATGCTTTGGCGATGCGAAAGGCAAATTAGCTGTACACCCATACCAGAAGTAAGAAAGAGAACAAAACTAATGAAGAATGATCGAAAGTGCTATTATTTTTTTTTAATTTAACAGTCATTAATTCTCAACGTTGCTGGAGGCTTATGGTAATAATAATCTCGTCGACTTCGAACTGTGCTACTTGACTCTCATTGCCTCTATCATTGCTTTACAGGCTTAAAACCAAAATGACGATACTACTTCTGCCCAGCAAAAATACATAAATCCTTCCCCCAGGCCTTCTCTTTTTAAACAAAACAACGAAAGAACAATAAAAATTACGCCAAATCTTGCTATAATAAATTCTTTGTAAACCAAGCTGTATGTCAATCTCGTGATGGGTACTTACCCTCCACGCTGATAGTCATCGTAATCCCAATCCCTCTTGACATAGTAGTCTGACTGGATCTGTCCAGCAGGTTTCTTGTATCTGCGGGAAGTACGGCGAGACATTCAGTCGCAGCATCAAAAAACAGTGCAATTAGCAGCGATTTATAAAAATGCACAAGAAACAAAAAGCTTCATAAAATTCAAAATAAAGGACAAATAAATATAGTGAAAATGGCTAACCTATGGTTTTAGCTTCACCTTGAGTTATAATTCATATATTTTTGAAATTATATGAACCTTTAATTCAATTTTATAAATGCAACCAATGACCAAGATCGAAAACGAATGGTTTAATACAATTAGACACGGAGCAGGATACCATTGTGGATATTAGAGATTTCAGGGGGAATATAACGTAGTGTATAGTAAGGCAAGGCAGAGAAGGATGGGATATTGGAAATAAAAGATTTAGTGAGAGGATTAAGATGAATAATATGACTCTTTTAATTTTGTTGTGCTCTCTATGGCTCCTTAGCATCCACATAAGGCTGTTTGACGAATCCAATTGATATTGAACGTGAAGAAGTGAAACAAAACTTCTTTTTAGACGTTAAACAGTGTGAGAGATCGGACCGCGTTACAATACATTCGATATCCATATATAGCGGTAATAAAAAGACGCATCAACGATGGTGAAAACCGGATACAAAAAAAAAAAAGATGGGATTAGACGAAAAATGGGCTCGGCTAGGAAATTAAAGAGTCGCTTGTTTCGCTGTCTAATCTTGAAAATGACCACTCTAAACTATAAGGGATAACGTCAGGAACAACTTAGGAGACGGAATTATTGAGGATGACTTGCAAACTTCACAAGGTCTATACGTAGGAAAAACAATGCTTCAAAAGTTTGACGTATGAACTGAGACAATAATTATAAGCAAGGCACTCCCAAAACAGGGACAATCCACTCAAATTAATGCTGAGAAAGATAAGGTATTGTATATCATACGAACGTGGCAAGTGTTCTTTATTTTCCCGCTAACAATAGAGAGAGTCTATCTTTGAAAATTTGATCTTCTTCATGCTGATAAACTCGATCACAGACCTTACAGAGCTCTGTATTATAAATCAGTCAAACATGCTCCGAATCAATAGCTTCTGGGTACCAAATTACTCTAAAAAATGTCACGAAGTTTAAAATAAAGAGGATATAAGTTGATGTACATTCATTTTCAAAAGCCCATTCATCTCAGCTGTTTTACGATCATAAGCGAATTTTGCCATGTCCTGCATTCGCTGCCAATTTCGCATGGGAAGTTTTAAAAATACAAGTGTTTGTAAAGCTCTTAAAAGCCATTATAAATACACTAAACGACACCGCATCCGCCTCCCCTCTTAGGACGTCATACATGAAGAGCTGCGTGGAAAGCACTTGTAAGAAATACTCTACGCGCAATGTAATATAACAATAACCTTAATTTGTAGAAAGCCATGAACATGTACATCTACCTTAAATGTGCAATAAAAGCAACTCATACCGCAGAGAGGAAAAAAAAATCAAAACAAGAAAAAAGAAGGAATAAACAAAACAAAAGCAAAAGGAAACAAAAAAAAAACTTTGTTGATGTTTGAATATTCATTTCTTAAACCATATAACGCAAAGAGATATTTCTAAAGTAGACGGCGTGATAAGTTTGTTGGATTTAATTCAACAACTTAAAATCAAACTTTTCACATGGCGGCAAGAATAATTCAAGTGATAAAAGAAATTTAAAAAAAAATCGATTCATCAAGTTTTAACGCTGAAAGCACATTAGCACCAATTTTATACGACATTCTCTAAGTTATAATATAGCGTAGTGGGTTGAATATTTTTTTCTGCGGCTTTAATTCACGAGCACTAACCTCGTATAAATTTGAGTGAGTTACAATACCATCAACGGATTAAAAGAAAACCCCTAAGCATGAACTAAAACGACTTGAAAGTCAAAAGGGGAGAAGGCAGTCTCCGAATTTCTCACCCTCCGTAATGCCTCGGTACTGAGGCTGCTCTCTCTCCTGCCGGGCCCTGCCGTGGCTTGGGCGCTGTGGGTGGGGCAACTTTCCTGGAGAAGAGATGAAGCAACAACAGTCCGATAGAAACTTATTTGTTGAATGTAGATCCTATGAAGTATGTTCTATAAACGTTTTTTATCATCGATTCTCGATTACACATGCAGTTGTAACTAAAAAGTAATCTTTGGTATCCTATACACAAAACAAAATATGTTATAATATCAAATTAAGACTTTCCTCTGTGGCAAAAAAAATACAACTGCAACTTTTAGAATCGCGATTCCGAAAATTTCACGGGACTGTTTAACTGCAATGTTGTATAGTAGTTTACGTTAACAAAGTGCAACTGCGGGAGATAATATGGGTCTTGACGCATAACACTGGATAAAGAGTCACCTACGCACTTAAGAATTATAATCATCCTAACATAAATATATAATCGAGTCTAGTAGTATTGTAGTAGTAATAGTAGTTGTAGCAGCAGCAGCAACAGCAGAAGTAGTAGTAGTAATAGCAGCGGCAGTAGTAGTAGTAGCAGTAGTAGTACTAGTAGGAGGAGGAGGAGGAGTAATAGTCGTACAAGTGAGTAATTAACCCACCAATAATAACCAAACCGGTTATCAATAAATCAGCAACCAGGTAACCCAAACGACCAATCAACAAATCAACCTACCAATACACCAGTATAATTACCCAAGCAAACAAATCAGTTGCTCTCCCATCCCACTTACTTTTTCAGCTCGGAGAGATCAATGCCGTAAGAGAAAGGTTTAGGCCCGCCACCCTTCGCAGATTTCATCATGGTGTTCAAGAGCTGATCCGGCACCTTCTGGGCGTTACCCTCGTCAAAACTCGAGTTGGCCTGAAGCAGTGATAGACATAAGTTTGTTACTCGAAATACAACTTGTGACGTGATTCTAGAAGGACACCGTAGACAGACTTCTTTAAAATTTGTTTGTAGGGAGAAATTAGTTTAGTACTATAGTTGAACAGATAAATTGATCGAAACAGGATGCACAAAACTATACATACATATATACATACATACATACATACATACATACATACATACTTACAAACATACATACATACACATACATACATACATACATACATACATACATACATACATACAAACAAACAAACATACATACATATATACATACATACATACATACATACATACATACATACAAACAAACATACATACATTCGCAAGATAGAGCACATCTGCCATGTGCACACATGCCGCTAGATATCCTGACAGTGGTTTATAGATTGACCTCGGATCCACTGCTATATTGCCCCTAAAATCATATTTTCCTCTTGATAATCATCTGCCCTAGATAGTTTTTTTTGAGTAGATTGTGTCATAATAAAGACTAAAATTGACACAAAGTCAGGTAGACTGCTATGAATTTTAAGTGCATGTCGTCACATATGGCTGTAACTCCGAATGAAACTGATTCATTATATAAAACCTTATGCGGTGGCATTGCGTACGTTTTTTTTCGATTAAACATTTCTTTCAAAAAAAAAAAAAAATTTACAGTATCCAAATTAGCTAGCTCATAATAGTCAGTCAGATTAGATAACTTAGCATTAAGCGCAATAGCTTATACTCCACAGAACAAGATACCAGGACTGGTAGGCGAGTTCGCAACAGGGTTATTTTGTATTCATGCCTGAGTTATTACAACAAGACTTGAAATACTATGATTAATCAAAAAAAAAAAAGTTTGAGATGGCACGGAAATGTATCTGTAATAAAATAAATTAGGCAAAGTTTTAATTGGACAGAGCCATGTAATTTAAATAGTTTCATTTCACCTTCCTTGTAATTCAATGTTATGTTTCAAATTCTCGCCTCTTTACTCCACTAGATATACTTTGCAAACATTTTCGACGGTGAGATTCAATCGAATTTTGAAATTTTTGAAAACGAATCGAATACTTTATTTCATACCCAGAATCGAATAAATAAAAAAATCAGGTAAAATTTGATTGCAAATAGAGCAAAAAGTAAAATAAAAAACAACAACAACAACAACAAAAAAACAAAAAAAAAAAAAAACAAAAAAAAAAAAACAAACAAAACCAAAAACATTAACAAAGTTTAAAAATATTTCTAAAACACTTGAATGGTAAAAGCAAGAGCGCAATTTTTCGAAAGCCAAAAGAAGAAAAAAATCCCAACTGACTGCAGTTCTCCCTTGCGTAAAATCCATCTCGTCGATATTTTGCCGACTTTGAAAATTAAATTTTATAAAAAAACAACAACAAAAAACAAAAAAAGCAAAAAACAAAAAAAAAACAAAAAACCAAACCAAAAGAAAACAAAACAAAAAACCAACAAAATAAACCATTCTTTAGCATTGTCTCACAATCTTTGCACTGCTGTAAATATGAACCGGTTATTATAAATCTATTGCGAAATATATTTTGTTACTTTTGTTACATACTGTTTAGTTTTATTAAAAAAAAAAACCAATCCAAAGATAAATGCATTAGATCTACAGTGTTCTTTTAGTACTAAGCTCAAACAATACATTTTTTTACACGTTTGAAAGAGCAGAGAAAGACAACAAATGACAGAAAAAAATAAATAAAAAATAGGGAATCCGTTAGCAGGAAAAAAAATAATTTGCATTGCTTCATTCATAATATTTCGAAAAAAAAAAAAAAGATAAGTGCAGATTCAAAAGAAAACCATTATTCTCAGCACGACTCAAAACACAGCAAAGGTAGAAGATTAATAATATAAAGCACTGAGCTACAAAACTAGAGATTATGCAAGCTCAAGTCATAACAGTTATAATTATTTCCTCCAGGTTCTGAAACATCAAGAGCTATACTACTAGATCAGGCCGCGTCTACTTTTAAACAAATCTTCATAGTGATGGATAAGACAAGGTTATCACTTTAATATTCCAAGGGAAGTAATGCTAACATTCTTTATTTTTTTCCCCTCCTTGAATTTCAAAGACAAGGGAGATAAAATTACATTCTCATTTGGATACTATCAGCCCTTCTAATACAGATCTGATTTTCAGAAAGCTATTTCAATTTAATTGGCAGCTATTGAGGAATCTTCTTCAATCACCGTACGATATATTATCTTGCAGTTTATGTAAGAACTCATGAAGCTTTTGACATTTTTGTTGATAAAATAATTATGTACTTGATAATGACAAAAAAATCAATACAAATCAAGAACAAGAATAACACTGGTAATGAGCGTTACATTTCTTTTCAATCGTTAATGAGGCTAAAAGTAAGCACGTTTGTTTGTCAAAACCAAATATTTGCATAACAATATAAGGGATCGGGTAATTTAGTACCTTACTAATCTATTTAGAAATATATGCAAATTTATTTTGAACGCTTAGAACATGACTATTAGTTCCTGCAAAAAGTGCCTTAAAGGTGCACTGGCTCGCGGGAATTCAGAGCTGCCTATTTATTTTAATGTACATAATAATAAGTGTTTAAAAGCGTCTTTAAATAGATTTAATTTCTATAAAATTAGATAACAATAGTTATTGATGCTGACATTTTCTCACAACAATATTATTAAACCTTCATGCTTTCATAAATATTAATATTAGAGCAGGGGCTTTTCAAATCAAGTGCTGCAGAGGAAAAAAAAAAATTCAAATTCACACTCTTTCTAGTTTATATATCTTTGAAAGTATCTCCTCAAAAAATAAGATCTACAGGCATGCATCATTTTAAATTGTTGAGGCGAGGAGGCGATACTTCAAAGAGTGAGTAAAAAAGACAGACAGCTGCTACAATTCTAAACAACAACAATACAACCACTCCTACTTCTTTTATCACTACTATTCTATTACCACTACTACTACTACTACTACTACTACTACTACTACTACTACTACTACTACTACTACTACTACTACTACTACTACTACTACTACTACTACTACTACTACTACTACTACTACTACTACTACTACTACTACTACTACTGCTGCTGCTGCTGCTGCTGCTACTACTACTACTACAATTACTACTGATTATATATTTCTTTTATTGATTTTCATTTAAATTGTGTCTATATAGCATCACTGCGAAAGTGATAAGCATAAACAATTATTGTAAAAAAAGTTAACGATGTTTGTTTTTTTTATACATTTTACGCATTTTATCCATTAAAACCTTAAGTGTAGATCATATAAAGCATGGACAAAAAGGTTGCCAAATTTAAAAAAGAATGAGCGGCAAGACAAAGTGGGCAAAGCCCAAAAAAGTCTTTTCGAGACAAGGCATTTCTAGTTTTACCTGACCACACTGAATTTCAACAGTTTTCTGCCAGCAATTCGAATAACTATAATTATCCTCCTCTCCAAAAGTCATTGATTATAACTTACAATTTGAATCACCGGAACTTGAATAAATGTTAAGGTATTGCCAGTTTGAGATAGGACATGCTCACCTGCTGATTATTGCGCCTATACGGAGTCGTGTTCCAGTTACCAAGGGGTGGGGCGGGTGGAGGTGGTGGAGCCGACGGTGGTGGAGGAGGAGGTGGTGGAGGAGGAGGAACTGATGCAGGGGGAGGAGGAGGTGGAGGAGGGGGCTCATACTGGGAGGAGCCGAGCTTCATACCCTCAAAGCCAGCACTTACACCGGAAGGATCGTTCTGATTTACGCTACCAAACCGATCCTGGCCGCCAATAAAAGCAGCTGAGTCCGACCTTGGGCTCATGAACGACGGCGAATACTGGTAGTCGTCTGGCCTGGAGTTCTGCCGCGAGAGAGACGTCATCTGCGGGTGTGGTTGGCTGTTGGAGCGGCCGTAGACAGGGGCGGACATATCTGGCGCGCCCGGTGGCGGCGGCGACTTGTAAGGACGGGCACCAATGCTGTAGTACGGTGCCATCAGCGAGCTGTTGTTCTGAACATCTTGGTCGAAGCTGACCCGACGAGGCTGTGGAGGGGCGTGTCCAGCGCTAGTTGAGTACCCGCTGGATGTCGATGTTGGAGACAAAGGATTCTGGTAGGGTTTGGGGCTGGATTGGTAGTAAGAAGGCTGGGACGATTGTGTTGGAGAGAAAGGGGTTGGACGCGCATTGTAAGAAGACTGAGCCGGTGTGGGTGAGTACGGTGTCGGCTCCGTCTTGTAAGAAGACTGCACAGGTGTTGGTGTATACGGAGTAGGGCTCGCGTTGTAAGAAGACTGCGCAGCTGTTGGTGTATACGGAGTGGGGCTCGCGTTGTAAGAAGACTGTGCAGCTGTTGGTGTATACGGAGTAGGGCTCGCGTTGTAAGAAGACTGCACAGGTGTGGGTGTATACGGAGTAGGGCTCGCGTTGTAAGAAGACTGCACAGGTGTGGGTGTATACGGAGTAGGGCTCGCGTTGTAAGAAGACTGTGCAGCTGCAGGAGAGAAAGGGGTCGGGCTCGCGTTGTAAGACACTGGGGTCGGTGTGTATGTCTTGGGCGTTGAGTAATGCTGGGGAGATCCCACGTTGTTGTGGTAAGTGGACGGACTGTTGTCACTCCTGTTATGAGTGTAAGACGGTTTGCTGATAGGAAGGGTGGAGTAGGTGTTGGCACCAGATCCGTGCACATTAGCTTGGCTGCTGCTCGGGGTATTATTGTAGTAGCTAGCGGGAGAGAAGGGTGCCGAGTTCTGCTGCTGCTGACTTGCGTAGCCGGAGCTGGGTGTGGCCGAGCGAACGTTGTAGCCTGGAGAAGGACTGAACTGGCCTGGGCTATAGGACGTCACTTGCGAGGGAGAATTGTTCTGCATGCCCTCGTAAGACCTTGGTGAATTGATACCTCCATGCGGTGGCTTCTGTACATTACTAAACTGCTGCTGTTGTTGCTGCTGCTGAGGCTGTGGTTGGTATGGCATCCCGGTGTTGAACCTTGGACTAAAAAGATTTGGGTCAGGCGCTGTGTTGTACGGGTCCTCGTCATAGCCACCGTTATAGCTGCTCGAATAATTGTCGGGAGCTCTGGGCAGAGACCTGGAGCTGTAAGACGAGTTGACCGGCTGGGACTGGGGCGAGCGGCCCAAATTGACTGGCCCTCCTGGGGCATCGTGTATTGGCTCCTGCTGTTTGTACGGGATGGTGTAGTCCGGGAAGCTGTACGCATCGGTACCGTCCTGGTCGAAGCTATTGTTGAGAGAGCCGCCATATTGGCGCGGGGCCTGGGTCTGAATCTGAATCTGGGTGGCGTATTTTCTTGGCGTAGTCGCGTAGCTGGGAATAGCGTTGTTGTTGTTGTTGTTGTAATTGTTGCTAGTGCTGTAATTGTTGGTGTTATTGTACGCGATGCCAGTGCCGAATCCTTTGGGTGTCGTGCTGTACGGACTGCTGCTATCATATGTGTTGTACTGCGGGATGCTCTGGCTGTTGTAGTTAGAGCCAGGCGACAATGGCGCGTCCGTTCTAGTACAATGATGGAAAAGGGAGAAATGAATCAAAATGATTAACGTTTTTTTTTCTTTATCCAAGAAAAGGTATACCGGTAGTCTCTATCAGAAAATGGATCCATGATTTGTGAAGAAAAAACAAGTATGTCTTCACTTTGACAGCTGTAAGATTCTGAAAGAATCTTGGCCATTAAGAATTATCTTCACCATAGCGCACAGAGTGCATTCATTGCTTGAAAGATAAGATGGTTGATTGTCGAAAAGATAAAGAAAGTTACAATCGGACACCCAAGAGTCATGTAATTATTCTTTGATGTTGACTCATTTTCAAAAACTCTACCTATAATCTTAAATAATGAATTTTGAATATATCATGGACAACAGACGTCTTCTCCTTACCATCAAAGTTCACAAAAATAAACCCTTCCTTAACAAACCTCAAACAAATACCTATAATTATAAGGAATATCAACAGAGCAAAAACATGATACAATAATATTAGCAAAGTGATAAATATCATTTACAAGAGTATCTTCGTTGAACATTTTTCCATCTCATAAAATAAATCTGAATTTGGGAAGAGGCAGCATTGGAATGCACAATGGCCAAGGGAGAAGTAATTATTTGATGCTCAAACTTCTTTTAAACTTTTTCAGAATCATTCTGAACGGATAGCGAAACATACCAAACAGAGCACACTTACTTCTTGACGGTCAGTTGCAAGATATTTCCGGCCTGCTTCACCAACTCCATAGCATCGTTGTGCTCCAAATTAGTGGCCATTACGTTGCCGACCTTGAGAATGACGTCACCACAGGAAAGGGCAACGGCCGCCACACTTCCAGGTGTTACCTGAAACGAGGAAGATAGAAAAGACTTAGAATGAATTGATGATAGCAGGACACGATCTTGATTAAATATCATTTCGAAATTTCAAGATCATCAATTATTCTTTTTAGTCTTTTCAAACCGATCTTCTGATCAGTACAAGATAGAAACCGCATCGACGAGAACACTAACAAAAACATCGAACAAGTTTCAACAAAAACACCGTTAAAAACGCTTATTATGTTCCATTGCATATGATAGCTTAATGTTTGCTGTATTTATCTTTGAGTGATTAAGGAAAAATGATAAAACAACTCTAATAACAATCACCCTTAGAAAGGAACCCTCCAATTTTTTTCCTCCGTTACAGGTTTTGTATAATACTCACATAACACATAAACACAGAGCCTGTTAAATTCTAAATATCATACGAGTTTAAAACAAGGCTTTGGCCTGATGACAACAACAACAATAATAATAACAACAACAACAATAATAAAAATAAAAACAAAGCAAACATATACGATTTCTTCACTTCCGCTAGAGATAACTCCTAGCCGTATTAAATATATACACTCGCTTTGACATTACCATGTGATGACTAAGCATCGTTCGCAACAGGATAAGCAATAAAATTAAATTTGCTTTATCAGGCGATAAATCGACAATTTGTGCTAATTCAAGGATTTTCTTTTATCAACAACGCATAAACAAATTCTTAAAATCTTTGAAGCGACAACGCTGCCGATCAGATCAAAGGGTTTTAAAAAAAATTACCATAAACGTTGAATTTCTACAGGGGTGGCGAGTAGGAGGGAGATAGAGAATTTTAAGAACGACTCCACGTTTGTAAGCATTAAAGGTTGATTTAATGTTATCTCTAAACGGTGAAGAACAAATATTCCAGCGAAATCCGTAGGCCTGCTTCAAAGTATGTAGAGTATAGACCTCTTCTTCTAGTTGAAAGAGAGGAGAGAAAGAGAGAGAGAGATAGAGAGAGATAGAGATAGATAGATAGAGAGAGAGAGAGAGAGAGAGAGAGAGAGAGAGTCAGATAGATAGACAGACAAAGAGACAGACAAACAGAGAGAAAGAGAGAGAGAGAGAGAGAGAGAGAGAGAGAGAGAGAGAGAGAGAGACAGAGAGAGAGAGAGACAGACAGACAGGCAGACAGAGTTAGACAAACAGAGAGAGAGAGAGTCAGATAGATAGGCAGACAAACAGAGAGAAAGAGAGAGAGAGAGAGAGAGAGAGAGAGAAAGAGAGAGAGATTGAGAAGGAGAACAGTCGATGTCAAACGCTTGAGACAAGTTATACTATAGAAAGAAATGGACAGAGATATAGTCGGAAGCACAAAGAAGAGAGAGAGAGAGAGAGAGAGAGAGAGAGAGAGAGAGAGAGAGAGAGAGAGAGAGAGAGATAGAGAGAGAGAGAGAGAGAGAGAGAGAGAGAGAGAGAGAGAGAGAGAGAGAGAGAGAGAGAGAGAGAGAGAGAGAGAGAGAGAGAGAGAGAGAGAGAGAACAGTCGATGTCAAACGCTTGAGACAAGTTATACTATAGAAGTCCTTTCTAACCCACTTTCCAACATTTAAACTGCATTAACAGTTACTGTAAGCCATTATGGTCCGCAAAAGCGTAAAGAAACGACCTACATCACATGATCTAAGTTCACAAGAGCTAGATAAGTTGGCTTACATAATTCGACCCAAATCAAACATTTGTTGCGAAATTGATGTCACATGAAGGCAATTATTTAAAGTAAATAATACTTTGGTTCATAACCGCCTTTTCACAGTCGCATTTTTCGCTACGAGGACATTGATTTTTGTGAAATGCTGTGAAGGCTTATTTCTTGCTTGCATAACATCTCTCCAGCTTGCAGCGTGTGAAGGCATCATCTATCAATGAACTGACCCTATTATGTCACTCATAACCACTGAAGCTTCTTCCCTTCTGCCCATGCTGCAAACCTAGATTTTAACACAGGACAGGATGAAAGACGCATATGCCTCGGCTAACATCTAGATGCAGATCTAGTACCGCGAACTAAGCATGTTATAAACTATTACTTGCATAATTCTTTTCAACTTACCCTTCTTATTCACGTTTAATCACAAGATCACAAATTTATCCTTTAATATTATTTTAGCCTCCAGTCGATCGAAAAACTTTCCCGCCGGTGTGTAAATGACAGGTGGAAACTTTACAACTTTAAAAGCTCTTTAGATCGGAACCTGAAATAAAATATCCTAACAGCTGTGATTGAAAAATACGAATGAAATGTCGCTCTGTTTTCTCATACATTATGACACTTCGAAAGAAATGAACTAAGCGAAGTGCACTCCTACATAGCGATTCTGAAGTGATTGAAGTGTTCTCGCTACAGCATTGGCGTGAGATTATCATCATTCGTTATTAATACATTAGCCTAGTGACATCTACATCCTCTACATCCTATCTCTAGATTAGATCTAGTGGGAGAATGAAGTAGATATAGGACGGAAAAAAAATTAATAATACAACTCATCTACAGCTTGCATTCTTCTAGTATGTGTTTAACTAAAATTCTTTCACCACTATACCACCAACACTATCCTTACTTTCATTTCCACTGATACTGCTACTACAACAACTGTTGCTGCTACTGCTACTGCTGCTGCTGCTGCTACCACCACCACTACTACTACTACTACTACTACTACTACTACTACTACTACTACTACTAAAACAACAGCAACTACTACTACTACTACTACTACTACTACTACTACTACTACTACTACTACTACTACTACTACTACTACTACTACTACTACTACTACTACTACTACTACTACTACTACTACTACTACTACTACTACTACTACTACTACTACTACTACTACTACCTGTACTAATACTAAGTTCACCGATACTAACCTTATTGTTGCCAACGAAGAAATATAAAGAAGGGATTAAAAAGCAAATCGCTGCCTTTTTCCACTTTTTTTCTGGATACCACACCCAATCTGGATTTCTTGATCTAAGTTTTGACCTTTGTCAGTGAGCTGCGACAAATAAATGATGAGAATAGACTTGAAAATCATTATACAGGATTGTATTTACCTGCTGTCAACTGCTACAGTGAGTTATAGTGCCGTTTTGAACATCCTCTAAATTAACCGAACTGGTCCATAATGTGCAGTCCTTAAGTTACACCGAGTGCGGATCTTTTCTCCTGACACTGAGACGCGAAAGCGATGCTGGAATGCGATAAGCCTTCAGGCCTAGATCTAGGCAGCTGACTACTACACTAGTTATGTGGGATTACCATCAGTAAAGGGGCTCTTAGATACAACAGTTTCCACCTGAACATTGAAGCCCTAAGACCGCACCCGATTCGACTATTGTCTGTCAGTGTGAAAAAATGAATCATCTTACCAGCACCCACTAGGCCCTATCCTGAATAACAAAGTCAGAAAACAGTCGCACTAGCTCGTGACACGATACACTCTTCTGGTGTCATAAATCAAGGCTAGGACCGCTATCTTCTTAGCTAGGCAAGAGATACCCGTTGCTAAAAATACTTTAAGGCCTCGGTAGACACCAGACTCGACCCGTCAGTCTCGACTAGCCCTATACAGAGAAACTGGGACGACTTCGTACCTGCGAACTACGGTCCCTGTTTCCGATGCAAGTTAATGCAAGCAGCACTTAGATCTATTGTCTGGAGGGTCGCTGGGTATAATCTACTTCCAGGTAAATCCATGCTTGCTCCCCTTACCTGCGACTTTCCTTCTAATTTTTCGGACACATGAAAGGACACAGGGGGCCGTAAGTTGCCAAGGCGTGTGTGCTGGGTCATGAAAGGAACAGAGGACGTTCAGGACAAAAGCTAAGGAACCTATTACTCCGACCCCTTTCTCGAATTCGTAACTTTTTCGTTTTAGTTAGTAAAAAAGAAATCAAAACAGAATGCTTCCAGGATGCTTCTTAAAACCATTCGGAGTCAGGCATACTAAACAATCTATCTGTCAACCAATCCACAAATTATTACATAAGATCATGGTTAGCCTCGATGCAGCTTATAATAACAATAATCGCTAGTGCTATAATGGATGTCAAGGAAACGGTGTTAAGACGGATAGAGGAAATATAGACAAATAACGGACAGGTAGATAGGTAGATATATAGATTTTTTTTACCATTTTAGGTAGACTGACAGACAGACAAATAACTAGATTGATTAGATACAGAAAAAAGTAGGTGTATGCATTAAAAACTTTTAGATAGAAGAGCAGATAAAAAAAGAAAGAGTCAAACTTATACGTAGTTATGAGAATGATGAATGGAAAGGAATGAAGCAAGTGACGTAAAACTATAATTTGTCTAAATGATAAACTGTATAAAATTATACTAAGTTGCAGTCTTGTTTCAAGAGTTGACTTCTTCAATTATTTTTAATTAAAAATATTGACAGACGTGTTCAGAACAATATTGATCTTTCATTAGCATTGATAGAGATCAAAATAAAATACCAATCATAATGGCTGAGCGCAGGCGGATAGTTGACAACACGATTAGTCAAGCATGACATTCGTTAGAGCTGAGTCAGACTAGCACGCGACTCCAGGATCCCAGACCAGCGAGCCACTGCACTGAGCAGGCTACTCTTTGATAGAGCTAGATACCTTTTTTGCTTAAAAAAAAATGACAGCGTGAGTAAGGGAAGACAGTTTGATCGGTTTAGATTTCAAGAAGAAAAGAGAAAAGAGAAAACGCTACATTACAGGTGAGGAAAAAAAAAAAAGAGGAGGACAAAGAGGAGAAAAAGGTGGAAGAGGAGGAGGAGGAGGAGGAGGAGGAGGAGGAGGAGGAGGAGGAGGAGGAGGAGGAGGAGGAGGAGGAGAAGAAGAAGAAGAAGAAGAAGAAGAAGAAGAAGAAGAAGAAGAAGAAGAAGAAGAAGAAGAAGAAGAAAGGAAAAGAGAAAAAAATAATGAGAAAAAGAAGATGATGTTGGAAATGAAGGATGAAACCCTTATTGCTCTAACCGGTACAAAAAAAGCTAAAAGTTCTTGATAACTACAAACCGCAGATCACTTCAAATTAAAGATGAAAATTAAATGCAACATTAAAATAATATTAGATCGTGACTATAACCTTTGGCATGCATTATATCAAAATCACTAAAATGCTTTTACACAACTACCTTAGAAAGATGTTTACATTTTTTTTAAAATTTGAGATTCCAGAAACAATTTGCATTTATAATTATATATTGCCTTTTTAATTGACTCAAATTAGCATGCAAGACTGGAGCACATGACAACAAGTTACTCTTTAAACCAGTATGTCAACCGATGCATTACTGCGAAGCCAATGTGCTGATTTGAAACACAATGAATCAATAATGCATGAATTTCTACTGTTTCTTATTTAAACGATCGTTTCTTAAATAATAAAAAATTGGCTTTAAAATACTTTGATTGTTATACATTAATGTAGATGGCTTGTAACGGTAAAGAAATTAAAAAAAACAAAAACAAACTGATATGAAAAAAAAATAGTATGGAAACTTCAAAACTGACATAGGATGACAGCCTGGGATAGTTGACTGTTGCTTTTTCAAACGGCACAAAATCATCTTTAAGTGTGTGTGTGTTTTTTTTTAATATGGCTGATGCAAAGCTTTTCTTCCTTACTAAAGCTGTCAGATCATCATCAGGGTGCGGAGTGCGGAGAGAAATACCGTGGGAGCTGTACCTAGGCGTCATAGCACAAACTACTCATGCATCCACTCGACGTTACTATAATCATTCATAACGGAGGCAAGTCAAAATAATGGGCTTGTCATTAGGAAAAAAATGAGTCGAATAATTGGATACACACCTTTAATGACCATATCATGGGAGCATCTCAATTACGAAAATAAGAAGAGCATGAAAAGGAGAAGGAGAAGAAGAAGAAGAAGAAGAAGAAGAAGAAGAAGAAGAAGAAGAAGAAGAAGAAGAAGAAGAAGAAGAAGAAGAAGAAGAAGAAGAAGAAGAAGAAGAAGAAGAAGAAGAAGAAGAAGGAGGAGGAGGAGGAGGAGGAGGAGGAGGAGGAGGAGGAGGAGGAGGAGGAGGAGGAGGATTAGAATAAGAAGAAGAAGAAGAAGAAGAAGAAGAAGAAGAAGAAGAAGAAGAAGAAGAAGGAGAAGAAGAAGAAGAAGAAGAAGAAGAAGAAGAAGAAGAAGAAGCGGAAGAAGAAGACGAAGAGAAGAAGAAGAAGAAGAAGAAGAAGAAGAAGAAGAAGAAGAAGAAGAAGAAGAAGAAGAAGAAGAAGAAGAAGAAGAAGAAGAAGAAGAAGAAGAAGAAGAAGGAGGAGGAGGAGGAGGAGGAGAAGAAGAAGAAGAAGAAGAAGAAGAAGAAGAAGAAGAAGAAGAAGAAGAAGAAGAAGGAGGAGGAGGAGGAGGAGGAGGAGGAGGAGGAGGAGGAGGAATAGAAGAAGAAGAAGAAGAAGAAGAAGAAGAAGAAGAAGAAGAAGAAGAAGAAGAAGAAGAAGAAGAAGAAGAAGAAGAAGAAGAAGAAGAAAGAAAGAAAAGTAAAAAGAGGAGAAGATCTAGGAGAAAAAGAAAGAAGAATAGGACAGGGAAAAAGAAAATTTAAGACAAAGAATGAGGAAGAGGAGGAGAAGCAGGGTTATTGACTTTGATGGAAACAAAAGAAATAAATTTGTTTGGAGACGGCAGCAAGGAGTGGCATAGTAGGGCACGGGAACTAGGCTACCTAGTATAACCTAGCAATGGGCTTTAGTTATCCTCTTTATTAACCTGCTACATAGACCTCTCCTGATTTTTTTTCTACACGCATCATTTTTCGATGTTTTACCCACTAATCTTGATGAACAACAAAAAAACCACCAAAAAACAAAACAAAAAACCCTGGTATATTCTTATCTTTTTTTCTTTTTATTTCTAAACGTTCATTATAAGGCTCTATAAGAACAAATAAATAATGCTTAAAAGTACCCCGTTACATATACCTCCATTAAATAAAGGTATAAAGGCATTTGTGAAATAGACTTTTCATGCACAATATAAAGTACATATTCTCATTCAGTACCCTAGACAAAGTCATAACAAAATCTGTAATAAGCATTACTTAAAGTTAAACAACTTTACAATGGAAAACCCTCTCAGCATCTCTTTTCGAAAAAGATTGACCAGGCAATCTAAGAAAAGACAGCCCTACCTCTGCGATGCCTGTATTATGAAACATTGCTATTGTTCAAAATTAACATAACCGCCCAAATACTCACCTACAAACAATACACTCTTTGTGACGTCATCAACTTGAGCTTTATACCAGAAGCTTTGTAAATACTGGTATTAAGTTGTCCCGCGTTTCTATAAAACTGCATTACCTAGAATTAGATCTAGATCTAGCTAATTTACACAGTACACGAGAGTTTAAAAAAAAAATCAAACTAAAAGCAAGATTATTTTTAAAAAAATGGTAAAAAGAAGTCGAAAATGAGAAGTAAAATCGTGTTAACTCAACATAAGAGTTTCAGAAACATTTCTTGAACCTCAAGTACATTAAGTGGATGTCGACGTAATGTAAATGCCTGACACAAAGACAATCACTTAAGTTAACACTCGAAACACTGTTCACTCACTGGTCTATTCTCACAACCAGCAGGTTTGTAACGTAAGTCGAGTTTCCTTCTACTAGATATTTACAACAGTCTGATCACTGAAGCCTTTGGAATGCTTTTTTAATCTTTAATTTTACATGAGCACATTTCCTATCACTTTAAATAGTGAAAAGCTTTAAGCCTAAGTTTTACATACGCTGAACCTAAGCCTATGCCGGCACTTGATTTATGACTCGAGATGAAATTATCCTAGCAAAGTTATAAATAGCACCTGAAATCCCTATACGTAAATAAAAAAATGTCGCAAAAATGACCTCACCGGTAAAACCTGCCAGCTGGGCGACTTAGTGAATCATCGATTCAACCCAAAATAATTTTATCGCCCACCGCGAGCTTTCTTTCTCTCGCTGTCTCGCTTATGAAAGTGCCGCCTACAGAGTAGAGCTGTCTTTTGAGTGGGCGATTGCGATTGTAACTGTCGCTAACTTGCTGACGTGCCAGTCAATACAAAGTTACCAATCAATCAACGGAAATCAATGCAACATAGCCAGCTGTACGGCAAACATTTTATTGGGCTAGCTGTGCACCGCAAGCGCAACCACTGCTCCACATTCCATGCACGGCGTGTTTTTGTTTGTTCTCTTTTTCTGGCGTGATTATGGTTAGAGACGGGAAATTTAGTCATTTATTTCGGTGATGGCTTTGCAGTGAAGTAACGTTAAATCTCACTGAAAAAAAGAATAGAGACATATTTATTGCAATTTGGAGATTTTTTTTAAAAATGAAGGCGTTCTCGATTTGACTTTCATTTATCAGTCACTTAAAAACTGAAGAATTAACTGTTTTGTTGACCGTTACTCCCCGCATTGCCCCTGCCCCCCCCCCCCCCCCCCCCCCCCAAAACCACTCACACACACTACCCTCCCCTTGCTTCTCTCTCTCTCTCTCTCTCTCTCTCTCTCTCTCTCTCTCTCTCTCTCTCTCTCTCTCCATTTTCGCCGTCCCTATTTTGTAATTTACCTTCCCGCGATAAATTGCTTTTTTCACTGGAGCTATATAAAAATCTTTTGAATGTTCATGTAGTCGAAACAAAAATTGCAGGAGTCCCATAAAAATTCAACATAATCTATGCCGTATATATAACAAATTTTTTATTTCATTTATGACAACTTGGAAAAGAGTACCGTCATTTTATTTGCGATTATTTTTGTCTTTAATGGCCTCAACGATTCATTACACACAAACCTATATTCGAAACCAGGTGAAAATTGAATCTCTAGCAGTTATCAAATCTTGCCAGCTAAAATAAACATTGAATGTTTCAATACTATTAAACTTTATGCACAGCCACGATAACGAAAGGATTTTATTTTCTTGATCATGTTAGATCTGGGTTAGATCTTGGTAAGCAAAGTAACGCATTTCTGTCCTATGTATATGTACATGCTGTGTTTACCTATCAGAATACTTCCTGGGGTAAAATAAGTTCCACTGAAGTAGTTGGGGTAGGGTTAGCGGTAAGATAAAATTGATAAAGGATCAAGGAGAAATACGAAAGAAAAAAGACGGAAGTGGATAGATAGATTTAGATAGATAGACAGACAGACAATTAGATATATAATTAAATAGATGCATGCATAGATGCTAAAATAAATAGATAGATGGATAAACAGATAGATATATAAATAGAAAAATAGATAGCTAGATAGATATATAGATAGATTGACAGAGAAAGATAAAGATATGGAAAGAAAAGAAAGAAAAACAAAAAAAGAGAGATAGAGAGTGGGAGAGATGAACAATGTGAGAAGCACGGCGTATAAAGATAGCTATTACAATAAAAACATTAAAATAAATCAGCCCTTGTGAAGTTAAGAGCAAGATCAAGTGAAGTAGAAGTTTAAATTTATACTGAAAAAAATTGAAAACTTGGATAAAGAGAACGGATAATTAAAATTTCGACCAACAACAGGTACGAGTTGAGGCCATATAGGCACCTGTTTAATGAGACAGTTGTAATGCAAAATCATGTTTGGGAAACATATATAGCTAGGAGAATTTTACAGACTCCTAGAGCGGTACCTGTGATGGAATAGAGTAAAGAGATTTAAAGCTACGTACAACTGCATAGGCCCACATAATTTCATTTTAATATTACAGTGTAAATCACTCTAGATGTCTTTTCATTTTTGCATGAGTTAAGAATATAAGGTTTATAAACATGAAGTTCACATAGTTGGAAAGGTTTTTATAATTCCCGTCCCAACACACACACACACACACAGACAAATACACAGTTCCCCCTCTCTCCATTAATTTCATAGATATTTGCCTGTCTGTCTGTCTCTCTGTCTGTCTTTCTTTATCTCTGTCTGTCTTTCTCTAAGTCAATAATTTATTACAGACATATGTATATATATATATATATATATATATATATATATATATATATATATCTGTAATAAATTATTATATATTCATTTTAAAACCTATGCCCATCGGAAGAACAGAATCATCCCTTATGCAGTTTTTGAAAAAAAGATAATAAGTACAGCTCGGCAGCTTTTATCATATCAGTAAATAAAGGTTTTCGGAAACTCAAAGGAATCGGTATATTGTGTGCAATTTGACCTTTTTGGGAGATTATTTTTACCACAGAATTTCTCCACCCCCCCTTACCCGCGCGCGCTTAAAGTCAAATCTTACAAAGTATTGGTATAATTATTGCTCCTTCGAACAAAGTATTGGTATAATTATTGCTCCTTCGAAGTGATCTTTCCAGCTCGAAATAATTTCTTCAACTTTGTTTTATTCACTCCTTATCCATACTGTGGGAGGATGCTATTTTTGTTTCTCTCTCAAAAAGAAAAGGAAAAAAATCACCCTGGTAGCACAGGGTATTTTGATGATTTTTGAAAGATAAAGCTGGATCTAGGTAAAAAAAAATAAGGTAGCGTTCTTATGATGATTTCCAAGGATACCAGTAATAAAAAGAGATCCAAGTGAGGGGGGAAAGTGGTAGGACTTAGACCAAGGAATAAGTGTAAAGGTTTTGAGTATATATTAACAGATACTTAACAAGTTGTATTAGATATTGGGTGAGGACATAAAAAAAGGAAGAGAGATAGGGATAGACAAACACAGAGTTTGAGAGAGAGAGAGAGAGAGAGAGAGAGAGAGAGAGAGAGAGAGAGAGAGAGAGAGAGAGAGAGAGAGAGAGAGAGAGAGAGAGAGAGAGAGAGAGAGAGAGAGAGAGACATAGCGAGAGAGACACACACATAGAGCGAGAAAGATAGAGAGGCAGACAGACAGAAGGACTGAGTGTTTGAGTGACAGACTAACAGAAATGAGCAGGAGTTATTAACAGATAGAATAATCAGCAAGTGGATAAAGATAAGAATTGAGAGGAGGAGAGGTCAAAAGTACACATGTAGAGAAGTAAATGAAAGAGGAAGCAGGTCTAGGGAAAAGTGAGACAAAGAAAGATGAAAGAAGGAGAAAATAAAGCATGGTTATGTTAAAAATAATTGATGGTTTGAAAGAAAGAAATCCCTCTACCCTCCCCCTTCCATTAACCTGTTTATGTATCTTCTTCCACCAACCTGTTTTTCCATTCTTTCAAATTCTACAAGTCATTTGCATCCTGGCTTTGAAGTTTGTTGTCAGTCTATGATGTTTGCTTTGAAAGTTTTACTTGTTTACGTCTATCTCTAAGAGTAATAAATTTGATTCTTGAAAATTTGTTTATTATTTCTCTAAAAACGATGATCAGTACAGATCTGACATTTGAGGATCTTTATATAATTTTAAAATACTTTTTTAAAAAGGATTTTAAAAAGGGAAGTACCTTTCATCCATGCGATTTGTAACTGTCAATTTAAAAAACTGATAATATGCTCTTTTTTACTGAACCCGTTTGACTGCCTCTATGTCCATTTGTCTCTCTCTCTCTCTCTCTCTCTCTCTCTCTCTCTCTCTCTCTCTATCTATCTTTCTATCTTCCTCCCTCTCTCTCTCCCTCCCCCTCTCTCTAACTCCCTCCCTCCCTCTCTCTCTCTCTTCCTCTCTCTCTCTCTCCCTCCCCCTCTCTCTAACTCCCTCCCTCCCTCTCTCTCTCTCTCTTCCTCCCTCTCTCTCTCCCTCCCTCTCTCTCTCTCCATCCCTCTCTCTCTCTCTTCCTCTGTCTCTCTCTCCCTCACCCCCCCCCTCTCTCTCTCTCTCTCTCTCTCTCTCTCTCTCTGTATTGTGCTTGTTCTGTTTCGAAGTTATCGTCTTTCCTAACTATCCACCAACCTTTCCTAAGGTTTCCTACTAATGCTAGATCTTCGTGCACGCTAACCTCACGTCATTGTGCAATACCATTTTCCATAATGTTTAAGACGAAAAAAAAAAATAAAATAAAATAACAACCCAAGAACTCCGAGCTGACAGGAAAGACTGAGGTAAAGGTGAAGGTCAGGCACGACCTTGTACAGAAAGTGTGTCGCCCAGCAGCCAAGAACTCTCCAAGGTGAAAAAGACGGTAAGCGCAATGGGGATAGCTGGGTCTTGAAGAAGTTGAAATTCCTGTTTTACTTTAAAAGCCTTAGCTCTCTGGAGGGTCTAGAATGATCCCAGCACAGTAAACAGGATCCTTCAGAATGCAAAAGAGAAGATAAAAAAAAATGAAAAAAAAAATGACTGTGTAACGCTGTATATACTTATTGCGTTTTCAAGCTATAATAACATTTATCATGGATTTTGATGTCAAGCCAACAGATTTAGCATTGACATGAGATTGTAACACAAACTACATACTTGACGTCATTTTTGATGGACGCTGAGTTCACGGAATGCCACTTGGTACCTAAAGTTGATCAGACTTAGACTATGATTGGTGTAGGTAAAGTTATGAGTCAAGCTTTTCAATTTAAAGTCACGACCTAACTTCAGTTTTCTGCTGATGTCAGTCGGGCAGGAATTACACTGCAGATCTCAGGTTACCCGAATAATTAGTTAAAAAAAAAACCCAAACACTTACGATTTTTTTCAACAGGGCTGTTTTTATTCGATAAAAATACAGTCAACGATATTGTACACTACAGCAAAATATTTCCACAAAGATGGAAATGAAAAAAGAAAAAGGGAAACTTTGCCTTTACCTCAACAATTTCCGGAGATAGAGCCCTAGAATTGACATCAGGAAATTTGTCACGAATGTTCAGAAACTCTATCTCCAACTGGTGTTTGCAGTCACGGGGCTTCCACTTTTTTCAAATGTTAAAGAAAGGACAAAAGAGCAAACACGTGATGATTGTCTCGCATTTCTCCTCCATAAACACAAAAATCTAGGCTACTTGCCAGGAATAGACGGACTGAAAAGTACCCTTATTCTCCACAGCTTTATATCGGTAAAAGCAGGAATGTATTTCACCGACGAAAAGAAAAAAAGAAGATTTGAATTGCTGCACCTGGTATCTTTTCATTTTAGGTATCTAGCCTAGCATTCATGTGTGCAGGTTTCAATGTCTGAGATGCAGAAGCTAAAGTACAGAGAAAAAACAAACTACAACAACAAAAACAAGAACAAGAACAAAAAAAAACAAAACAAAAAAAAACCAACAAAAAACAAAAAAAAAACACAACAAAAACCAAAAAACAACAACAAAATATAAAAAAAAAACCCTCACAAACTGTGACTACTGTAATTAATGTTGCTTTCACTTTAAATTAAAATATATTATATTAAACCACTGTGCTGTGCAGCTGGCGCTGAAAGCCATATGGCAACAGCTATTTTGGTACGCTACGAACGTGATGCCAAACTCATCTTTGAAATTAAATTGATAAATAAACGTTACAGTTAGACGCTATCTACAACATTTTGTCAGGAAAATTTGAGTCTTTTATCAATTCCATTAACCCTAATTAAGCTTTCAGGAAGTGACTAAAATAGAAATAAATTATTTTATCTGTTGACAAATAATGGATAAAATATCTGTGGATTAAAAAAAAAAACTGATTTCTTTCGATGACTGCAACTATTGCTTACTGGTCGGCTCCGTCAACCTAAAACTTTGCTTGCATCCAGAACCAAGATCTTAATGTCAGGAAACAAGATCTACTCCTAACATCTCTGTATGGAAAAAACAGTTTATTGACATTATATCAGTAGGCTAATCGCCAGATTCATCTGGCTGGTGATCAAGTTTTGACCTCGTTACAATTCTGTACAAAAATATTTATATAGCTTACAATTAGTTTCGATTATGTAATTAATATTAAAAAAAAGGATCATAAACAAGATAATATACGTGAGTGCAAGACCATTCAGTCCACATTGAAGCATTTTCGCCTCATAAATCTGTGTTAGGAATAAATAATGACATTTGTTATGAGTAATCCTTGCCGAAAAGTATGGGATTAATAAAGATTTCTCTGTTTGCGAGTCCATGCTTTGTAACGGGAGTAGGAGAAAAATTCAGGTAGGTTAATTGATACAAGATATACATGTGTATGGATAAATAAATATGAGAGAACGGAAGAGGAGACGGATAAATATAAAATATTCAGAAACCTAAATTAGTAGATAGATAGATAGATAGATAGATAGATAGATAGATAGATAGATAGAGAGAAAGAGAGAGAGAGAGAGAGAGAGAGAGAGAGAGAGCCAATGAGAGAGAGAGAGAGAGAGGGAGAGAGAGAGCCAATGTGAGAGATATATAGAAAGAGGTTAATTCAAGAACAATACTGCAAAACATGCCAAAGTGAAAATACGAAAAAGAGATTAGAAGTGACAAGTTAAAGCTCTTCATAAAGTGAACATCTCGATTTGAAACAAACCGAGAATCAATCTTGCAAAATTATGAACTAAATTCTAAGCTTACCCTTTGCACAGAGAGAGGGACACCGAACTCTCGTCCTCCAACTAGACGGAATCCCCACTGAACTCCCGCGTTAGGTCTCTGAAGCCAGATGGTCTCCATGGTGCTGTAGATACGATCCCCTCGGTACTACACAGCCCAACCTCACCTCCAATTCTCCCTCCAAACTCTTCAGCTCCTGCGCCGTTTGTGCTCCACGATGCAAGTCCTGGGCTCTTCCAATGTCTAAAACCACGTTTTTCTGAAAACCACAATAGGTAGATCCAGAGATCTTGGAAGATACTCAGTCAAGGCTAAAGGGTCCTACTGTTCAGGTCCTTGTTTCCTTTGTGCTTTAACCTTTAACCCTGAATCCTGGCGCGCCCAGTAGCTATCCTGCAACATAGAAGAAGAGAGTATAATTATGAGAATAATTGCTTATGCGATTGACTGATTGATTGATTGATTGACATGTAAATTGATTAATTACTTAATTAGCTGATTAATACAATTTGTCTACTTTAAATTCAGGTCAGGTCTTTAATATCGAATAATCCGTTCTCCCCAACCAGGCAGAACCAAAGAGAATTGACCTCAACTTCCTCAAACGAGATCCACATGCCTCGAACCTGCTATGAACAGTTAGTTCATTCAGACCTCGTGGTGAGCGCTTTGTTAGACAATCAGTTGTATTGGTGTATGGTAACATCGATACAAGGGAAATGGAGAGCCTCGAACAGTATAAAAAGTTTTAACTGAAGAAATCATCTTAAGATGGCATTGGAGATAAAAACATTAGTCTGATTACGTAACGGAACAGAGGAGATTTCAGTGTTATCGAATATGCCTACAATTCTGCCAGTGATGTTTTAAGGCGATATATTTGCATCATATAAATTGAGGTAAAAAGGACAAACATTATGTTGTCTTTGTTCTTGAAATACAACTTCATAATAAAATATCACGAGTTCTAGATTTATTATACGTTTGCTTTTAGCTCCAACATAAACTTGTAACAACCAATGTACAGATAACATAACTCGAAAAAGATTTAAAGCTGAAGATTTAAAGCTAAAGTGTGGCAACCCAATATCGCTGGAGAATTGTAATTTCACAAAATCAAAGGCAATTAGGGGAAGTTTAAAAATAAAAAAAATTAAAATTAAAATTCATGAAAGATAAATTGAAGCAAATGGATTTAGTTAAAAGATATTTCAGAAACAAGAAAGAACAGAGAAATGTAAAAAAAATATTGCAGAGTTTTTGGCAAGAGAAGATTCAAAAGTAAAGAAAGACATTATTGAGTTAAGAAAGATTTTTTTCCCAAAACGTGAAAAAAAAACCCAAACATACTGAGGCAATGAGGAGAATATTATGAAAGGTCAAGATGAATTTAAAGAAAACTATAGAATAAAAGAAGAGTTTATATTCAAACTTTAAGACCAGTAGATTCAGAGACAAAATTGTTTTTCTGTTATTTGATATAGCACATCTGCAAAATGGTGATCTTAGACCATTATGCATACGTCGGGCAGGGCAGAGGAAAAGATGACGTCTACCTACAGTGTGGGGCTCGAACTCGTAATCGATGTTCCCAGACATCAGGGCGAACGCTGAAACACCACAGCTACCGGCGCTCTTTAAGAATAGAATAAGAATATTAAATAGGAAAACTGCAGGCCTACGGATAAGGGAAAACAAAATATCATGGACAACAGCTCTTATTACATTAGGGAGGAATATGCAAAGCGTTCACGTTGTCCGGAGTTATCTGACTGTTCCCAAATATTTGAGTACAAAGAGCCCCACAAGTCGCTAAACTTAGCAGCAAAACTAAATATGTCAGCAAGATAAAATAAATCGAAGCTGTAAGAATTTTACGCAACAAAAGATCGATATAGATTGTTGGGTTGGTTCGTGATTTCTGTTGCGGAAATATTTCCAGTGAAAACGACAACGTATACACGGCTTTTCATGACTCGACAATGATGGAAAGAAATAGAAGTTCCTGGACAGATATATAAACTCGTGAATTTTTTTTGTCATGCTTTATTGAAATAGCACATTTTATAAAACAATATTTGATCTCCGATGATCCAAGGTTTAAGAATCTCGTACAATGGCATGTAACAGCGGATAGATTTTACATAATTTTATGGTTTGCTTCGTTGGTCGTTCGTACATACATACATATATATATACATACATACATACATAAATACATATATATATATATATATATATATATATATATATATTTCTGTTAACCAAGTACAATTAGCTAAGTTTGTAAAATGTCAATCTATTTATATAAACCCTTTCAATTGGTGAGTATCGAGGCTTCCTAAAATACATACCGGCCAAATGAACAAACTTTTGCAGTGAAGTATATCATTTAACTATTTGGCTGAGTTAGGATAGTTAGATAATTTTTGTGGTGCAGTTTTGTAGGCTGAATTATAAGTGCGTTCTGAGTACAATTCTGTCCTAACTATGCCCAAAAGTTAAAAGAAATAGATCACTACAACTGAAGCAAGCAAAAGTTTGTTCACTTCGGTGACTTGACCTGTATTTTAGGAAGCCTAAGATTGAAAGTTCTTAAGTCGCCGAGATCATTTGACCCCCGGTGAGACTATTATTATGATGGACTGATCAGATGAAACCCATCACAAACAACAGACAGCTAGCTAGGATCAAACCACACTCTTCACACATGTCAAACGCGTGTTCTACTGCGCAAACTACTTGGCGTCACGTATACATCATACAAAGACTCAAACCACCCTCTGAACTCCGATTTTGTCTTTCTGTGCTTTCTACAGTTACGTGTTTCTTTACCTAAACTCAAGCAGAGAACAACATTTTTTGGCAATCATTAGCACAGATGATGCCAAACTCGAGACGAAGAGCTGCAGGCATGATATTTGCCTAATACTCTGAGCTCCTCTTTAATGTCTTTGTCGAAAAAAAATATGTGTCTGTCTGCCAGTCTCTGTTCCTGCCTCTGCCTTTGTCTGTCTGTTTGACTCTCTCTCTCTCTCTCTCTCTCTCTCTCTCTCTCTCTCTCTCTCACACACACACACACACTCTCTCTCTATCTCTCTCTCTCTCTCGCTTTTTCTCTCCCTGTCTGTCTGTCTGCCAGTCTCTGTTCCTGCCTCTGTCTTTGTCTGTCTGTTTGACTCTCTCTCTCTCTCTCTCTCTCACACACACACTCTCTCTCTCTATCTTTCTCTCTCTTTCGCTCCTGTCTGTCTGTCTGTCTGTCTGTCGGTCTCTGTGTGTGTGTGTGTGTGTGTCTGTCGGTCTGTGTGTGTGTGTGTCTGTCTGTCTCTCTCTCTGTCTCTCTCTGTCTCTGTCTCTCTGTCTCTCTCTCTCTCTCTCTCTCTCTCTCTCTCTCTTTCCTTAAAAAATGCCATAAAAAGACAATTTTAGTAAAGGTCATCAGCATAAGAGGTGATGTGCCAGCAGTAAAATGTTAGATCAAAAGGTTTACACAGCAGACCAAAGGAATAATAGAAACCACCGGAGGAATATAAACAAAGCCTTTATCGCACTTACTATTGTCATAGAGTAATCAATATTATCCTTCCAGCGCCATATTCTTCTCTGACAGTAAATATCAGGCACACCATAAAACCTACAGAGCACTATATATCTTGAAGGCTTTAAACCTTTCCTTTCACTTCAAATCACAAACGGCATTGAGATGCAGATAAATGAACTGTTTCTTTTCCTTAATATTATAATGCATTAGAATCTATTTTAGGGAATAAAGCTATGACGATACATTAAAAAGGTTCCCATCATTTTAATTTTCTTCCTCAGATTTAATTTGTTAAATCATATCAATGATTTTTGAAAAATTAAGCAGCACGTGTTTTTAAACAATGTTCAAAAAATACAAATGAACCATAGAAAATAAAGACATTGCTATGGTAAAGTTTATTTTAGCCAAACGTGGCTGAAAGTTTAGACATGACTCTATTTGATGCAAGAAAAATATTGAGGCGGCAAGGAAAGAGATAAAAATCTCCTCAGAATTTGGAAACAAAAAAATAATAATAGAAAAGAGGATTACAAGTTCCGACTCCGCTATGCTTGCGATACTGTCAAGTACTGTTCAGTTGAATGCGAGATTTTTTCTCGGGAAATAAGACTTCCTACAAATCAATCAACCTCTGTGTCCACGTTTACACCAAATGGACGCGTTTTGAACAAATGATTATTTGAAAAAAAAAACCCATAGAATCGTTGGTGTAAACTTTAGTTACTTTGAACAGGTTTTTTGCCAGTGAATAGTAAACTTGAACTTTCACTCCAGAAAACATTTTTGTTCCTCCTTGCAAAAGAAATGATGTTATGTTTAAGATAAAAGCTCAGATTTGACATAACTCTGCAAGATATGAAGTACATGTTAACTTCCCCAGTCCATCAATCAATATCATAGAAGAAACCTCAGTCATCTAGTGGAGCAAACGATAAAAATCATTCGGATTTCTCATCACAGTTTTATCTCAACGTCCCCCCTTATTATCAGAGAGCAATCCGAACAAGGCAGGTAACCCTTCCTAAAATCTAAGAACGAGTAAAATTTTGCAGTTACAACTCTTTGAGCATACGACGAGTTTTTTTTAGGGGTTTCATGTTCTTGTAAAATAACATTTAAAAAAAAAATACTTTTGAAAAAGACAATTCAAAAAGAATTCACCTGCAGTTTAAGCAAAAACCGGCAGTGAAAAGACCGCGTCCTATTTTTAACCTATACACTAGAATGGATTGTTGCACACAAAGTGGCAAAACATGTATTCCAACATTACATCTCAGTACAGACAACAAGTGAACAGTACTTTCCTCTATCTCCAACCTGAGAGTTAAGAAAGTAAGAGCATAGATTCAAGTCAATTGCACCACCAGAGACAATTAAGAAAAAAATTCCTGCAGGCTTTCGTGATCACATCTTCACTTTATACTTTCATTCTTCATATACAAAGGAATATTTTGCTATCCAGTTCTTTTTTTTATATTCGGTTAAATGACTCTAATTAAATACAGAGTAGGGTTAAATTTTTTTCTCAAGTTTTTACAACAAAGGCTGTCGAAATTTGTACTGGTATTCGCTCGCTCAAAAAAACTCACAATCTAATAAAAGTGCCTTGTTCGTCCTTAAAAAAAAAAAAAAACCCCCAAAAAAACCAAAAAACAAAATAAGCCCGAAACTCAGGGAAATTTAATTGTTTTCGTTTAATCATAACAAGAGCAAAGCAAGAAAGTCGAGAAGATCTTTAATAGTAAGGGGAAGCTAATTTCAATGATCCTCAAAGATGAGAATATTCAGTTTTTTGTAAACTATGTTCGTTTGATAGCTCTTTGTAAACTGTGCTCCACTGATAGGTCTTTGGAAACTGTGCTCCACTCATAGGTCTTCGGAAACTGTTCTCCAAACTGTGTTCCACTGATAGGTCTTTGGAAACTGTGCTCCACTGATAGGTCTTTGGAAACTGTGCTCCACTGATAGGTCTTTGGAAACTGTGCTCCACTGATAGGTCTTTGGAAACTGTGCTCCACTGACAGGTCTTCGGAAACTGTGCTCCAAACTGTGCTCCACTGATAGGTCTTTGGAAATTGTGCTCCACTGATAGGTCTTTGGAAACTGTGCTCCACTGATAGGTCTTTGGAAACTGTGCTCCACTGACAGGTCTTCGGAAACTGTGCTCCAAACTGTACTCTACTGATAGGTATTTGAAAACTGTGCTCCACTGATAGGTCTTTGAAAACTGTGCTCCACTGATAGGTATTTGAAAACTGTGCTCCACTGATAGGTTTTTGGAAACTGTGCTCCACTGATAGGTATTTGAAAACTGTGCTCCACTGATAGGTATTTGAAAACTGTTCTCCACTGATAGGTCTTTGGAAACTGCTCCACAGATTGGTCTGCGGAAACTCTGCTCCAGTAACTGTGCTTCTTTGATTGCTCCTTGGAAACAGTGCTCTCCTAATTGCTCTTTGGAACCCGTGTTCCTATGATAATTCTTTGAAGAAACTATTCATTTGGTATGGGGTAGCTCTCTTGCGCCATGTTGATAGCTTTTTTAAAAATGTGACCACATCATTCCTCTTAGGAAACTATGAATTTTTGATAACTCTTTGTTCTCCTTTAACAGCTTTTTTAAAAACTAGCAAACACGACAAGAAAATATTTTTAGCCCAAAAATCCACACAGAGTTCTTGCACCGATACGACTTCTAAGTTTCTCAGAATTATTTTCTCCGCACAAAATTTTCGATGTAATAACGAGTGCTTATCACAAATCAGAATAAGATTAAAGAAAACTTATAAAAAGACACCTAACCGAAAAATGATGAATGATTTACAAACGCTAAACCAAGTCGCTCAGTTTTGAAAGGTAGGAAATATCTTTCGTCTGCTCGGTAAATGTATTCTCCGGAAAAATGACATACACATACGCATAACCCGTGAGATATAAAAAGATTAAAATGATAGATAAATAGATAGATAAAAAGACAGGGAGGGAAAGATGAAGAGAGAGAAAGAGAGAGCGAGAGATAGATAGATAGATAGATAGATAGAGAGAGAGAGAGAGAGAGAGAGAGAGAGAGAGAGAGAGAGAGAGAGAGAGAGAGAGAGAGAGAGAGAGAGAGAGAGAGAGAGAGAGAGAGAGAGAGAGAGAGAGAGAGAGAGAGATTTCTTGGCTGAGATACAGCAAACTGTGTTTGGATTTGGCATGGTGCCCAAAAACTCTCTTTTAGCTGCAAACGCTACTCAGCTATTTTCGGGTCTATCCGCTTCCTAGGGTTTTATTTTCTTTTTTTCTATCTCCTAAGCCTCTTTGGCAGTTTTATGAGAAGCATCTCCTGTTTGTGTAAGCTCTCCTGTCATTAAGGCACGGATAATGAGGGTAGTGCAATTGAGAAGACTATAATTATTTAGATCTTCTCTGCCTTAACGATCGGAAAATGGTTGGTGGAACTGGTGACCGCATTAACCACTACCCGTCTAGTAACTATCCATTGCGGACCACAGCACTTCCGTTCAAGGAAGAAATTTTTTCTCAGCCTCGCCCGACGGAGGCTTACTTGCCAAGCGCCTGTGAGCAAGACTGTACATCCGGAGTAAGACTATTGCGTCATGCCAAAGAAAAATCAAAGACTTCAGTAGGTTTAGGATATCCTCTTTACCATGGTATTGTACCTGTCTCGCTTTGCGACTATGAAAGAGATCCTCGGGCGTGATTCAATAAGAATAACTAATTTTGAAAAAGACAAATCTACTTCCAGACTTTTTTAAAACATACATTATCATGTAGGTTTAAATAACTGCGCGGCTAAGGATTCCCACTAGGCAGTGCATGCACTTTTATGAACTTAGTGTGAAAATTCACAGCTTTCTTTTAATAAACTTTTAAAAGGATCTAAAATCAGTTTGGGAAAGTACAGAATAAGTCGATTTCCTTTATATAGGACTATTACTATTACTACTTTATCTGCCACGGCATTGACCACTTATTAAAAGCTCAATTCCATTTCATATTTCCAAAAGTTACAAAACCATAAGGTCCTTAAAAAGCTCAGATAATAAGCTTATCTTATCTACATTTATGAGTTGACGTTATCAAGAATATTTAGCGACCAATGCCAGTTGGTTGAACAACAATATTGTGTATGCATGGAGTAACAGGCAGTAGGAAAAGAACAGACTGGAAACGTAAGCTCAGATTGGCTTATGTCGTAGATCTAAAGGTCGAATGATTGCGTTTTTAAATGCATCATTCTAAAAATAGATTTTGTCGGTATTAATCTGGATCTACTAACCATAGAAACGCGACAGTTTTCATGCGACTTAAGTCCCGAACTTAATATAATGATTAAATTTCAAGTTTGCGACTGGAACAATAATGCTCAAATTGGTAACTGAAGTAAATTCTTTGCTGATATGGATTGGCAACTCACCGCCGCCATATTTGTGTTCTGTGCTTGAGCGACGTTCAAGCATAAAAAGCTTCAGCAGGACTCGCATGGTCCATTGGTAAACATAGCTTAGCTCTCCAAAAATTGAAGGATAAAAAAGATAAGAAACGGAAAGAGGTGGCTGATATCCACCGCTCGCACTGGGTTTCTGGATTCGGAATTTTAATTCTGGTTCCAGAAATAGATAATTTTAAAATAGACTTTCCTTGTTTTGAAGTGAAATTATTATAATTATTTTGATTTGAGGAAATCTCGTTAAGCCAATTTCAGCCAAACATTCACATTAATCTTTAATGTCAACAGTAAAATGAGAGAGACAGATTGAAAAGAAAAGAAATAGAAAAAGGTAGAGCAAGCGAGCGAGAGGGGGAGAGAGAGAGACAGACAAACAGACAGAGAGAAAGAGAGAGAGTGAGAGAGCGAGCGAGTGAGAGAGAGAAAGAGAGAGAGAGAGAGAGAGAGAGAGAGAGAGAGAGAGAGAGAGAGAGAGAGAGAGAGAGAGAGAGAGAGAGAGAGAGAGAGAGAGAGAGAGAGAGAGAGAGAGAGAGAAATCATCAGAAATTATGCAAAAAAGACATGATCAAGGCAGAGAGAACGAATGTGAGATATAGAGAAAGAATCGGAAAGGGTGCTATGTGATCAAGAGGAAAGAATAGAGACTTTGCAGAATAAGTAAGCGAGACAGCATTGTAAAAGAAAGTGAAAAAGGAAGCCGAACAATGAAGTAAGGTAGATGTAGGTGAACATTACATTGGATACATTATGCAAACTTAAAGACATAGGTGTACACTTGAAAAGATAAGGATGAACGGATAGAAAAAAAATCCAAGTCAACTCTTTTTCTGCTAATCTAAACTTCTGCCTCACTTCTATTCTACGTCCTTCAATGTTTCATTTTGTTACAATTGCCTGTTGAATGAAATTGCACACAATGTAGAACATATTTTACTGCAATTCTGTTGAATTGCCAAGTTAATCTGAAAATTAACAGATGCACAGTTAAGCAGTAGCGACAACGTTTTTCAAAGATGATGCCAAGATACAAATGTCGCGAAGCAATTCAACACGAATAATACAAATCAGTTTTTCCCTCTCTGCTGTTTAACCAAAAAAAAAAAAAAAAAACAATTTAGTTTTCCAAAGAATTCCAAAGTCATAAATCATTTTGCTTTCCGTTTTGTAGGCATGCACTTCTGATTCTAAAAATGCGTTTTTCTTATATATTTCGTCCTCTCGCGGGCCTCACATTCAGTTGAGTTATTGCCCGTTACACACACCCAAAAGGCATATTCTAAACAATTCTAAAAATAAAACAATAAACAAATTCTAAATTTCTTATGGACTAATCTCGTTTTATTGATAAAAGTAGAACAAAATTAACTTGGCTTGAGCAAGACAGGATGGTGAGATACATGAAATCAAGCCTTATCTATTCAGTCCATTTTGGTGAGATACACGACGTCCAGCTTTATTCATTCAAGACATTTTGGTAAGATACACGACGTCTAGCCTTACTCATTGATAGAGAGCCAAGTGCCCTCAGCTGTCTCAATGAATCTCTTAACATGAACCCGAGTAGAGATAGGTAAAAACAGCTGTTACTGGCACAAGAGGTAAAAGCACATCATGATTCTGATATAACAGTGGAACTAGGTGATCTCGATCTACATCCCTCTGGCTGTCTTTGATTAAAGGGTCACATAGAGGAAACTATTACTGCATTTATATTCTTCCTCTTTGAGTAGTGATCTCTCTCTCTCTCTCTCTCTCTCTCTCTCTCTCTCTCTCCCCCTATCTCTCGCTCACTTTCTTGCTTTTTCATCTCACTCGCTCTTTCTCTCTTTACCTGTATTCCCTGTCTATTAATCTATCTATCGATCTATCAAACTATCTATCTGACTGTCTATCTACTTCGTTTTGTCCCGCTCCCACTTTTCAAACGTTTTTCAATTAAAAAAAAATATTTTTTTTTCTAGGTTCTTGTATGTCGACTTACGGCCCCAAAACCTTATAAGAATGCAAAATTATTTATGTATCATTCTTTCCTCAACCGGCTTGTGTCTCTTGCTCATAATTTTTTATCACATGTCTGTGCTTTCTCACAAAAAAGCTCGGCAGAGAGGAAGCAGTGTTTTCAACTTCTTCAAGAAGATACCTGTTATCTGAAATTTGGAGAAAAACGAATTTCAGCGTCTGCACAAAACTATTTACACACATGTGTTTACCACATTTCAGACACACGTAAAATTGCTTCCCCGCGCTATTAAACTTGACATTATGACAAAATATGTGCAAATCTCCTGAAATAGATTGCGTTTTCCCCTCTCTTCTTGTTCTTGATCTTGTTCTTCTTCTTGATATTGTTGTTTTTATTGATGATGTTGTTCTTCTTTTTCTTCGTCTTTTCTCTTTCTCATTCTCACCCTACCCTTCCCAAAGTTCATACATCTTTAGAATAACCACGTCTCTGATGTATGTGCTTGAATTCTCTGGTACTTCAAGTTGCCCAACGCCCTTCAATTCCACAACACTTCATGTTTCTATATTTAGACGTGCCTGTTTTAGCGTGAACCAGTATTTTTTTTTTTTTTATCAAACGAGCTTAGCAAGAGTCTTCGACTTTAGCGACTTTGGTTTCTCCAGTACTATAATAACTCTTCATATAAAACTAAAAAGTGAAAAAATAATTGGCACGAATTACGGGAAATCATTTATTTCATGATTTACTGAAAACGTGTTACTGAATCATGCTGTGCTACCACATATTGAAGAAAATTAGAGATCTAGTGCTTTCATTTTTTTCAGGTGAGTCTTGTTTCTCTTCCAACTCTGAATGTTTTTTTTTTTTTGCAAGATATCAGTCTCTATTCAACCTTAGCCCTGTAACAATTCATATGATAACCGAATCTTTCAAATCTACATGTACGATAAACTGAAGAATATCAACCAATTATAAGATGCTATCATCTTTGGTTTAACGATAAATCTATATAGTTACAACTCTCACTCGGTTCTCTTTCTCAGGTATACTGTTATGTTTAATGCCATATCACAAACACACTAGGTTTCACAAACCGATATATTGTTATGTTTAATGCCATATCACAAACACACTAGGTTTCACAAACCGATATATTGTTATGTTTAATGCCATATCACAAACACACTAGGTTTCACAAACCGATATATTGTTATGTTTAATGCCATATCACAAACACACTAGGTTTCACAAACCGATATATTGTTACAACAGGTAACAACAAACTGTGTTTAATGGTATTTTCTATACAAAAAAATGTTTTTGGAATACCGCCATAGCGGCCAGTATGCCGAGTTATTTTACTTTTTTTTTTCCTCTGGACGATAAAATCCTATACGCGAAATGGCAAAAGCAAAGTTAGGTCTAGAAATCAGAGCATTGACCAGATACTGACTTCTTGTTCACTGCCATGCAATCTTTGGCCGTGTTGAGTGAGCGACAAAGCCCCCAATTAAATAGTCGGAGGTGAATGCAGTTCTGATCTCTCAATGTAAACATAAAAAAAACGATAAGTTTGTGTATCAAGGCTTTTTTCTTCTTTACACTGCCCATGAAGGATACCTTGCGAATTTCAGGCCACGAGTGCTTCCAATAGCAAGTGATCTTCATGCATGAGTGTGGTTTTACAGCGGTTAAAATACACCTACACTGTTATAGTGCTGATTCTGAAACTCATGTTATTCCCAAAACGGTTTTTAAATTAGACAAATTATGACAACGTACCCTGTCCATTCCATCTGTCCCTACAATGTTTTCACCTTTCGTTTTATTAGTTGGTCTCTAGTTAGACCTAGGTTTGTGGTTGATTTTTCTATAATATTCAAACACTAGTGAGTATTTATTTTTTCAGCGCAGTTCGCACTCGCATCTCTCTCTGTCCAGAAAAAGACACTTTTTTTATAACTTGAGTTTGATGTCGAAATGAATGAAAAGATTTCTAAAAGTGCCGCGAAAAAAATAACCAAAATTCTGATACGGACCTTCTGATTAGGAATCAAAAGGAAACTTTCCACATCTGACCACAACGACTGCTGATTTGAACAACAAGAGGAGAATCATGTGGACCAGGCTCCATGCACTCAAATAATTGAGAGAATCTAAGAATTTATTAAAGACTTATCTATTCAAGAACACGATTCATAAAGGCATCGAATAAGATACGTGACCAGATTTAAATAAGCGGGAAAAATAAAGCAAAATAAGCCGACGCCTTTTGGAAATGTATTGCGCATGGCATATTTTTCGCACAAAGCATTACTGTGATGAAGTCTATGTCTCTTAACATCTTGGTAGCTATTTTATTGCTTTATATTACAGGGTTGTGAAACAAAATTAAAATTTTTAATTAATCATCGTTCAAGTTCTCCTTTCTGCCATTTTCCCATATGACTTTTTTCTGTTTACACATGTGAAAACATGCTGCTGATAAACTATTCAGATACGAGCAGTTCCATTATATTATCATATATCGCAATCTATAATTTATTCCCCAAAGTAAAAGGACAAGAAGCATGTGGATTGAGTTCGAAATACCATTTTAAACCTTAAGTACAACGTCCGAATAAGAATAGACAGCTAAATTTGTGACCCCCCCCCCTCCCCCCGAAAAAAAAAGCCATTTATAGAGATAAAGCCATTTATAGATCGGTTCATCGCCAATTATAAACTAGCAGTTATGAATGCAAGGAATTAGGAGGCTGTGAATTTCCGCAAAACGTTCCAAAAGGTGCACAGCTTTGCGACAAATCATATATAGATTTATAAATAAATTTGGATTTTACAAAATAAGCTCAATATTGCTCTTCTCCCCCCCCCCCCCCCCCCCGCACTGCGCTGCATCTCTAGGCACTTTTCTGTACCTGCACAGCTTATACTGCGAGTCTAGAGGGATCTTAAAATAGACCGAAAAAGTCCAGATTTAGCTGCTTTCCAGCTCAATTTTGATGTTGATTCATTCATTTTATTAAACAAACTTGTCTGCCTTCCGTTAGAGCGATGATTCCAAATATGAAAGAAATATTTAGAAATTTCAATTGGCTTTGCTGCAGTGATATGATCTGTGATATCACATGATCCCACACAGAGCAGAGTGGATGTGATGAAGCCTTCCACTGAGCTCCAGTTCGCTTTGTAATGTAATTTGATTACGGTACCACTGTTTATGGTAGAGAGCAACTGTCTGTCGGCAAAAATAACAAACATATTATATACAAGAGCACCTTACATTTTGCAAAAGGAATCTCTACATACTTTTTTAAAGCGAGAGTAATCACATTTATATACATTTTTGAAGCAAGATGATATTTAAAGAAATATAAAGGAGTGCCAGTCAATCCTGGGTGGATGGTATAAGCCCTGACCACGAAGACAGCCGAATCACAAAAGCGTTGCTCTGACATAACTATTTAAAAAAGAACAACAGCTGCCTCAGAAGATAGGTCTGTGAAATGAGATTAACGTTAAGAAAAACCAGTGAACGTGCTTTTGAAGTTAAAAGCATAACGTTACTTTGATGCCTTGACTGAAAAAAAATAAAAGTTCCACCAAAAACAGCTAACACGTTGCTGGTGAGTTCCTATCGCTTATGGGACGATTTAGTCAATTCACGGATTTTACTAAAATTGATCGAGAAAGGCAAACTAAGCCGGCCATGTTACGAATGAACAAGATTAAACATTAACTAGGTAATGTTTTCATTAATAAAATTTGGAATACAATTGGTCGTTCTTTTGCGCATTACTTCTCATAAAATAACTAATCTTTTTTTTTCTACAGGGTTAGCTCCAAACCACTATCTGTACGTCTTTCTGATTGAACCTTTTAACTTTATCCAATAATACTTTTCTGTCTCATTCTCTGCACACATGCCCGTAAGTAGACGCTTCGCCATAATGACGCTGAGCCAAATCTAGCACTCAAAGTTAGATCTAGATCTACACCAAGATTCTGGATATTGTCACAAAATAGACCTTACCTTAAAATAGTGAACTTATCGGTGCTAATCCTTACAAAAATAACCCAAAATATTGGCATAATGTTTTTTTCCATTAAAAAGAATCAGATTTTGAGATGTTTTGTTGATATTTATTATGAAATGTGAATGCGGAAATGCTAAACCCTACTGCTAGACTGCTTTCATCATGGGTGCCTAGTTGCGGCATCTTACGTTACGTTGATACAGCGAATACTGTGTTATCTCATTTAAATTGATATCAGAATGGATGAAAAACAGGAACCGAAATTGCCAAGAGGCAGTGTTTAAAGCTTCAATACATGCAGCAACTGTATAGGTAAAAAGGCGTAGCAGTGGAGATTTTTAAAACAGAAGGGTTTGCAAGGGCGAGAGTTTTCCTCGGAAGGTCAAATTAACATAGAAAGGTTTCAGAGAAATTATAACAATCAGAGTAAGTATAACAGTATAGTTATCTTGGGCTTAAGGTTTAGGATATCGCTGAATTGAAATCTGCTAAAGCTCATAAGCATGAAACAGATTTTAAATATAATACCTCGTATGTAAACCAAATCAAAACCGAAACATAAAAGCATGATTAATTTATCCAAAAGCTCCTGAAATGATTCTCACACAAAAAAAAAAAAAAATCTAAGGATTCAAAGTAATTGAGACATGTCTTTCTTAACACTCAATAATTTACCTACCATTTATTTAAAACGATACAGCATGTTACTCTTTTGTTGAAAAATATTTAAAAAGGATTGAATTTTGATGAGATTAAAAAAAAAATCTCCAAGCTAACCAAGAAAATCTCTGTCAAAAGACTGGTATATTTATAACATCAAGTTTTACCCTATACCCAGTTCTCTTTAGTCAATTTCATAGCTTAATCAATGTTATAAAACATACTTACCTTTAATGGCATGAAAAATTTGAGATTTTTCAATGACGAAACAATAAATGTTCATTTTTCAATTTATAATCTCGAATGGTCCATCTTTCAGAAAACTCCACTTGTAAAGCCAATGGCAAAATATGAAACCTGGAGGCACCTACGTAGAGCAAAAAGTCACTTACACCTCTACAGTTTTTACACTAAGGAAACTCGTCTAAAAAAGGACACGAAATAACTTTAATGTTAAAACTTACCCGTAACGTAAGGCCGTGACGTAAAAAAAATCGTATCCCCCTGCTCATACGGGGAGCCTGATCGAAAGAGCAAACCGAAAGGTAGACACTAAGGAAGGGAGAGCGGCAAAAAAGTTGAGTCAAAGGGAAAAATATGTAAAGCACCACATCCTCTGCGAGGCAGAGGAACGAAAGTTAAGAAACAACAGTGGCACACTTCTGGGTAAACGAACGTGCTCCCACCCTCTCTCTCTCCCCTCCCCTTCTCCGCCTCTCTACTCTTTTTACTTTGCCTGTGAAGTTATCAGTGCTAAAGATCTGCGGCTGCTGAATGTTATAAAAGTCTGTTGGAAGAGAAAGCGAAAAAAGAGGAGGTTGGGAGAAGGGGTTTCTGGGTGAAAGATAGGTGTGTTCTCAGTGCTAGGAGAAAAATATCAAGGTGGAGTGGATGTTGAGATGGCGATATGGGGACTGAGGGAAGGTATAATGCGTTAAAAATAATTCTTCAGAATATAGACGATACACGGGTACAAAAATTATATCTTGAAAGGAGATTTTATTTGGAGAGATAGGAGAAGAAATGTGTAAGTATGAATTTGAGACCAATGGTACGTTACATTATTTCTGTTACGCAGAAAGAGAGCATAGAAGAGGAGAGAGAAAAGATAAAAATAATATGACAGAATGGGCTATTTTGTAATGAAAGAGGTAAAGAAGAAGGGAAGAAAGACCAAGACGATTAAATATATAACACAAACATAAGATAAATAAAATAAGATCAACAGAAACAATAAAAGGAGAAAGAGGAAAAAAAAAGTAGATAAATGAGAATTACATAGTGAGGCTTGTGAGTATTTTTACCATTTACTTAGAGGGCACGTGCGGATCAGTGAAGGTGAGCAATGTGTTTATGCTGGAGATTATCAAGGTACAGGCCAGTGAGGCTCGGGTGTCCATTAATTCTTGACTGGGGGAGTATGCCGTGATAGGTAAGGGAAAGTTAAGGGGCAAGGGCAGAGGAGAACAAGAAAAGTCATAGAAAGAGATCGAAATGAGCAGAAAGGGGATAAAGAGAGAGAGGGAGGGAGAGAGAGAGAGAGAGAGAGAGAGAGAGAGAGAGAGAGAGAGAGAGAGAGAGAGAGAGAGAGAGAGAGAGAGAGAGAGAGAGAGAGAGAGAGAGAGAGAGAGGGAGAGAGAGAGGGAGAGAGAGGGAGAGAGAGGGAGAGAGAGAGGGAGAGAGGGAGAGAGAGAGGGAGAGAGAGAGGGAGAGGGAGAGAGAGAGGGAGAGAGAGAGAGAGAGAGAGAGAGAGAGAGAGAGAGAGAGAGGTAGATAGAAGATGGGTCAGGGATAAATATAAGAGAACGATAGAATCACTGGTTGTGCTGTTGGTTTAAAATAAGTACACCGGTACAATTCTAACAAAACAATGAAATCTTGAATCAAATGATAAAGATATGGTAGAGACAAGAGGACAGTAGGGAACTTTGAAAAGTATTTTGTCTACAGTATGAATGTTTCCTCACAGCTTGGTGTACACTGCTTATCTCATTTCTTCTCTGTATCGCCGAGAGCTTCGCTCAAGGGTTATATTAATATTTTTCCTACTTATAAACAAACAAAAAAGTGAAGCAGCTTTCGAGAAACATTTTACTATAGGTTTGGATAAAGAATGGCGGTCACGGTTTTTAGTACAATATGGTTAGGATTCACAGACATAAACTTGTGTCGGGCTGGCTCTTTGTAAGATAGGACTAGCCAAATTTCGAGAGTTAAAAAAATGCATGTAAGTTAATTGCATATGTGAAAGCACTCTCGTGTGAGCTGGGTATAAAGTGTGCGCGTGCATCAAAATACAAGGTGGTGGCAGGGATAGAACAAAGATAAGAGAGTGAGTGTATGACAAAGAGTGGGGAGAGAGAGGGAGAGAGATAGAGGGAGAGAAACAGAGAGAGACAGAGAAAGAGAGAGAAAGAGAGAGAGAGAGGGAGTGAGAGAGAAAGAGAGAGAGAGAGAGAGAGAGAGAGAGAGAGAGAGAGAGAGAGAGAGAGAGAGAGAGAGAGAGAGAGAGAAGGAGCCGTTTAGTGTTGTTGAATTTGGATGCTGGGTTGAGAGGGTAGGGGGGTGGGGGGAGGAGGGGGAGGGGGGGGGGGAAGGGAGGGGGGGGAAAGGAGGGAGAGGAGAATGTTAGATACTTATCACTATGGGCCAATTAAAAAAAAGAAAAGAACACAGTAATATAGAAGAGGGTTATGGCCATGGAAAGACGACAAGATAAAGTGAGATAAGGAGAAAAGAATAGTTTTGGAAATGCAAATGAAAAATCATGCTCTACAGCGCTTTTAATGCACGTAAACGTAGCCTAAAATATTGAAAGCCAGCATCCTTCAAAGCTCTATAGTTTCAGAGGACACAGAGGATGCTTTGTGTAACAAACCAAGAATGAATACCTTTCTGGAGCTCAACCTGCCACGTCATGCTCTCAGAAGCTCAAGAGGATATCCGCCAAGCCTACATTATTTGCGGAAAAGTTTGGTCTATTTTAGGTTGGAGGAAGAATTTAAGGCGATAGTACAGCACTCAAGACACGAGTCTTGTAACTTATGATGGGGCAATCCGACCAAGATTTTCTTTAAATACGTTCGACATCTTTTAACGAATCGGCTCAAAGGTTGTTTTTGTTTATTTCTTTCGATTTACTTCAAAGAATTTTGTCGTCTTTCACAAAAACCTCGTGAAATTTGTTAAGAAAAGAATATTGAGACCCACTCTTCACTTTAGTTTTTGTATAATTAAACCAGTGGGTTCAACAGTAGTTTACATAAAATTATTATTTTAAGTCGGCCTCCTACCTGAAAACCTGCTAACTGCAACATCAGGTGTTACAGACATATTGGCATCATGTGTGATTATGGGGCAAGGAGTTAGCAGGTTTGTTCTCGGTCTCTCTCTTGAGCTGGAGTGAGTGAATATGTTTTGGGATGAGTTCGGTGGATGTTGTAATGGAGAGATTGTGGTCGGATGTTTTATATTTTGATGAAATAATTTAAAATGCATGGTTTAAAATACATCGCCGGGATTATTTTAAGAAATTAAAGTTGAGAATGTCTAACAAAGGTTAAAGAAGCCTTAACCACTGTGTTCTTCTAATTCTGTAAGTTTGACGTTCGAGTTGGTGTATTATGCACCAATCCAATATGGCACGAAAAGAAGAACAACTTTTCAACATACTTCGAGTTGTTCCCCCTTACCTGTGCGAGGTCTGGCTAGTCAACCTCTCACACAAGCCATTCCATCGTGTTTTCTTTTTCCTCCAGGTAGATTTGATAAAGGTAGAGCAAGAGGGCTTCGAGTTGCGTGGTAAGAGTTCGGAGAACTGTTGAGGAGAGGAGGTTGCCAGAGCTGGGAGTGAGGGAATGGGGAGGGGGAGAATGCTTGAGTGTGGCTGTGTGGTTGGTGAGAGTGAGCAGAAATTTTGGCCGTGCACCAGGGCACAGACTGCGGTAAAATTATGTTGAGCTATGGGAAGAAGGTTGCATATAGGCTAGTTGCAAACAGCACGATCTATGACGTCATTACACAGGAAATCTGAAATGGAAAGGAAAACAAAAGTTGAGCAGACTGGGTCGTTACCGTGAGGGTTCCCTTGACAACCAAGGAGATACCTTGCTAGGCATTTGGTGAGTGCTGTTTGGCTGGTTATTGTGAAATCCTCACATCAAAGGAGGTCGTAATGATGGAAACAGGTAGGAGGGAAATGAGAGATGAGCAAATGTACACAGATAGAGAGATAAATAGACACGTAGATGCACAAGAAAGAGATATAAAGATAGATAATACATAGGAGGGCTTACAAACAGATAGATATGCGGATAGGTAACAAAGAAGGCAAAGAATATTAAATTGCATATAACTAGAACATACAGGTTTACGAGGATGATATGACTCAAGCAAAGGATGGATGAATAAAAGAAAGATATAAATAGAGTAGCTGTAACATGTAGAGAGATTAAAGGTTAAAGTAGATAAACCGATAAACTTGAATCATGGAACATATAAACTAATAAGGAAATTTGTATATTGTTATATATAAATCTATAGACAGATAGATATATGGATAACTGAATAGATAAAGACAAAAACACAACCAAAGAAATAGATAGTTAGAAAGTATAATTATAAATCTAAATCTTTCTCTCTCTCTCTCTCTCTCTCTCTCTCTCTCTCTCTCTCTCTCTCTCTCTATCTATATATATATATATATATATATATATATATATATATATATATGTATATTTATACCCCAAAAAAGTTATCTAGATTGATTGAGAATTAAAAAGGTAAAAATGATTGATAACAAAGAAATAAAAAAAAAGATGGATAGATTAACAGATTGATGGGTAACTTCCAAGATACAAGATAGGAAGATAGATTTTAAGAGAACTTATAAGAAAGTATAATCAGGTACAGATATTTACTGATTGTTGATTTTAATTTAAAAAAAAAAGTTTCTTTATTTAATGAAGTGGATACTATAAAAGGCCATGCGGATGGAAAAATAGAAAGATTGATGTAGATCTAGATGAAAGCAGAGAAGAAAATTGATAAATTTAAAGATATATAGATAAAAAGATAGACAGATATAGAGATAGATATATAGATAGTTTGATAGACAGGTAGATAAAATAATGGACATATTAATAATCAAATGGAGAGGGGAGGATAAAATGAAGTGGAGAGGAAAAGAAATGAAAGGAGAAAAACTCATGACACTAAGTAATCACAGAAATACACACCAGAAGAATGAAGTCAGATTTGATGTGTGTGTGTGTGTGTGTGTTGGAGAGTTTGAAACACACCCATGAACACACTCGTAAAGATAATCATAAGAAATATCGTGTAGACCGAAGTTTTTTTTTACTGTAGCCCTTCCATTAGAGAGGGTATAACAATAACAGCTTATACAGCAAAAGAAAGATCTCCCGAAAGTTGGCAAGGAGGATGTTCTTCTCCGAACAGCTGGGTCTAATAGTACGTTGAAAACCCATCTCTCTAGTGATCAAAAGGTTCATAGCAACTTTTTCACACTGTTTTGAAAGGTTGGATTTTAGTTTATCAAAATAATTTTCTTCTGTGGAAAGGGGACAAAAAGCTGCATTAAATCCTACAGTTTAAATAGCTGAAAGCAAGATATATATCTTATTTTTAGCTATATATATATATATATATATATATATATATATATATATATATGTTTAAGAGAAAGAGAGAGTGAGGGAGAGAGAGAGAGAAAGAGAAAGAGAGAGAAAGAGAAAGAGAGACCGTGACAGAGAGAGAGAGAGAGAGAGAGAGAGAGAGAGAGAGAGAGAGAGAGAGAGAGAGAGAGAGAGAGAGAGAGAGAGAGAGAGAGAGAGAGAGAGAGAAAATGGGAATAAAATAGGGAGTATGAAGTGTAAATTAATATTTTTGAATATTCATAAAGCTTTTGGGAACTCTAGAGGAAAAGATAAACAAAAAATAGAAAGATAGATAACAGATAGATAGACAGATAGATTGACATAGAGAGAGAGAGGCTTAATGTAATGGACATATGTCGAGAGAAAAGAGAGAATAAGTATATAAAAAAAGATAGACATAGAAAGGCATGAGCAGATGAACGAATAGACCAAGAGATAGAGAAAATAAGGAGGATGGACGTGGTAGAAAAAAACCTTAATTTGGCAAAACACCTCCTATTTCACTGTGAGTAAATCTGTTCAAAACATCACAATTAACCACGGCAAGAGGAGGCCGTTGACCTGTGGAGAACATTTGCTGGTATCCCTCAAGGAAGCGTTCCTCATTTATCAACGAGAGAAAGGTGAAAAGTGTAAAACGAAACTTGAGTTGAAAAGAGAAAGTAAGATTCTGTTTAAAAAAGGCTGAAAGAAAGGGGAGGAGAACAGAGATAAAAGGGTAGTGAGGTCGGTTGAAATTGAGAGGGATAAATATATGGACAGGTCAACAGAGACAGAACTTTAAAGGGGAACTAAAGATAAATAGATAAAGAAATATATATATATATATATATATATATATATATATATATATATATTTATATACTAGATAGATAGATAGATAAATAGTTAAAAAATGATAAATAGTGAGAGACAAGCTTTAGGTTTGTGATAAAAAGCTTAGTAGACGAATATATATTTTTTGAATTCTTTACATGTCTCTCTTTTTTATGCCTCCACCTCTGTCTTTCTGTCTGAGCGTTCACCTCTACTTTACCCTCTGCCCCACTTTTTCTTTTCCTTCGCCTAATATCTCGTTTCAGAGCAAAACTAGACCAACAAGTGCCGGTAGTCTTTCTATTCAAAAGCTATGCAGTATAATACCTGAGCCATCATTTAATTGCATTTTCACACTAATCCCGAAGATCTGGGCTTCAAGAGTGAGTAGTTGAACTATTATAAGGGAGGTAACTCTTCTTACTCTACAATTCGACATATTTTAATTTTTTGTTATCTAACTTGAGACCTTCAAGTAGAGAGCAAATGAGTAATTAAACTTCGTTTGTTTAAGAACATCCCTTTGGTTTTTAAAAAAAAAACATCTCACGACAAAGAGTAGATAGCGCTATATCAGGACTATCTCTTTCACATGAGGGTATTGTCCAACTCAGGTAAAGAAATTATTTTTTTTTTCTTTTACCTCTTTTCCTTCAACCCTTTTCCACTTTGCAACAGCATTTTTGGATGCAAAAGAGGTGATTTGCAATGGGTGGTTTTTATGTAGGGAATAAAATTTTTTATGAAAATAGGCTTGTGATGAATGGTCAGCCAAAGAGTTCTACCATTGCCGACTCTTCCCTAATGGATTCAATTATATTGTGAAATTTCGAGAGGTACTTGGTACCCAATAATCTTCGTGAGATCTTTGTGCAGACCAGTTTTTTTTTTTTAACCATCAAACCCTTCTAGTTGGCGAATTTCCGGAACCTGGAATTTTATTGTTTGAGCTCTAGGGCAACTTGACTGGTCTTGCATTTCAGTTCCTGTGTACAACTAGGGTGTCTTTTTCGAATTTTTTATCTTCGGTCTTTGAAAACCCTACGAAACGTCTCTAACTTATTACCTTCTGAATGCGATTTTGAAGCTTATGAATTTTGAAGGTGTTTGAGCCATTGGAGGCGGAGACGAATGAAATTCTGCTTGAGACTGAACAAAAGTTTATGACAAAGTTCTCCTTGTTCGTGTCAACAAGAAATTCAGCATCGTGCTCGTATTTATCTCTTTTGCCAATCCGGAATAGTGTACGATCTTCCTCTGTCTTTTTATCCTCTGGCGATCAACAACCCAGAATATCGAGGAGTCTCAGAAGGCCTCAGTTGTACCTGACCATCTCGAGTTAAAAATTTTTTACTTAATTTTTTTTTTAAATCACTGAATTACCGAATTGCCTGGGGATCTCGTTATATCATAAGGTTTGGTACTTTCGACTTTTTCAATTGTTGCTCCGCATCACTGTTTTCGGTATCTGTTAGGCTATCCTCGGCGTTGCCAGAGTGGTGTACGGCAGCAGACGCGGTCTCTGTCAACCTACGCCGGCAACCGATCAGGCATGGAATCTATTCTAAATGTCACGTTATTGAATCTATCTTGAGCACTAGCTCATAATAGTTGAACCAACGCCTCTGATTGCGATATCACGGTCAGATTCCTGATGCTGAGTGGCTCGACTTGGTTTAGAATGCTTAATTTGAAAGGAAACTGTTTGCTTTAATTCGATGTTTTTTCTTTTTACAGAAGCTCGTGTGAAAAAAGAGCATCATATTGCGGTATGTAGCGTTAGGTTGTACGGTGTATTCGTAGAAAAATGAAAGATCTGACCTGATCAACTAAGAAAAGAACAAAAATAAGAAAAGAAAAAAAGAAATGAGAATTGGTGATTACTGCAGAAAAAAAGTGGAGACGAAAAAAAAAATGTGCAACCAAGCACACGAACGGTGATTGTCTGAAGACTATCAATAATTATTATTAGACGGATCATTTGGCGCATGCGATTTATGGCTGATAAGCAGTTTTTGTTTTGTTTTTCCTCTTTTTTATGCTTCGTATTTTTCCTCTTTTTTATGCTTATTCATTCATTATATAAAAAAAATAAAACAGTTATGCGAATATTTTATGCGGATATCATAGCCAATTTTCACTCGTATGCAGATAATCTTGTTTACAACGGTGAGACGGTGTTAAAAACAGAGATCAATAGCTTGAGAGTGTAAAAAATTGTTTTGAAATTATGTAAAGCTTTAAGCCATCCTATCGTTAGAAGTAACAATTTAGCCTCCCTCTTTCTTTCTGTTTTACATGCCTGGACATAGGACTCTCTCTCTCTCTCTCTCTCTCTCTCTCTCTCTATCTATCTCTCTCTGTCTATATTTATCTATCTATCTATCTATCTATCTCTATCTCTCTCTCTCTATCTATCTCTCTCTGTCTATATTTATCTATCTATCTATCTATCTATCTCAATTCGTCTCTCCCCTCTCCTTCTTTACTGTCATAAGTTAAAGTTTTATCTTTCCTCCTTTCCCACCTCTCTTATTCCTCTCTCTATTCTTGTCTCTACTCCTCACCACTACCCTCCTCTCACTCCCTCTCTGTTATATCGCTGTCCTTTTGTTCTTTCCTCCTCAATTATTCATTATCTCTCGCCTCCTCCCTAATCTCTCTTTGTTTCTCCCACTCTTTGTTGTTTCCTCGTGATGTGCTCTACCCTCACACACACTCGATCTCTTATCCCCTCTCTCTCTCTCTCTCTCTCTCTCTCTCTCTCTCTCTCTCTCTCTCTCTCTTTCTCTTTTTAAAACACCAAATCTTTTCATCTTTTTTTCTTTTACAACCTCTTGTTATCTCCACCATTTCTTTAACACAAATATACCTCTTCTTTTCTGTTCTTATATCTTCCCGCAATACTCTCTCTCTCTGTCTCTCTGTCTCTCTCTCTCTCTCTCTCTCTCTCTCTCTCTCTCTCTCTCTCTCTCTCTCTCTCTCCTATCTCTTTGTTGTTGTTTTTTTCTATCTCTCAATACTTGGTCTCTCTTTCTTGCTGCGCACTATCAACTGCCTGAATTGCACCCATTGTTTTCGATTACCTGTGAATGACGTAACAATTATATGACTATAAAAACTGCTCTCTTCCTTTTCCTCATCTTTTCTCTCTCTCTCTCTCTCTCTCTCTCTCTCTTCATACCTCTCTCTCTCTCTGTCATCACCAGTCTTTCTCATCTTTCACTTTCTATTTTTTTTTTAATTTGTTCCTCTCAAAATTTCATGATACTTCTCTAATCTATATTAATCTTTCATTTCTATCTCTCTTTGTTCTTCTTTTGTCTGTCCTCCACTCTACTTCTCTTTTTTCTCACTCTCTCTCTCTCTCTCTTCTCTATCTCTCTATCTTTCTCTCTGTATCTATCTATATATCAATCTATTTATCTTTCTCTCCTCTCTCTATATCTATCTATCTATTTATCTCTCTCTCTCTCTCTCTCTCTCTCTCTCTCTCTATATATATATATATATATATATATATATATATATATATATATAATTGCTCAGCACCTTTTAGATATTTCCCAATATTTGAGCAAGAAAAACATGGAGAAATATAATCTGTCAGTCTGTCTACCGGTTTGTATTTACCTACTCACCTATGCCAAGACGACTTGACACAGCAGTAATCACTCCAAGCAATAGACTAAACCCGGAATGTTGTGTGTCTTAACACATTATTTTGGCTCAAGCCCTGTTCCCTGTTTTCTTGTTTGTTGTAGAATGCTGTTTGCTTGCGCGTGTAATTCGTATGTCGACCCTCATTTTGTGCTCGCTCTCTATCTTTTCTCTGTCACTTAATCTCTCTCTCCCTCTTTCCGTCTTCATCTTTCTCATTTTCCTGTAGTATTGTGATCCTGTATCTCTTCTTTTTCCCCTCTCTTTGACTCTTATCCCTACTCGGAGTATTTTTCTCTTTGTGTCTCTATGATTTGCAAATATGCCAAGATCTTCAATCTCCCCCCCCTCTCTCTCTCTCTCTCTCTCTCTCTCTCTCTCTCTCTCTCTCTCTCTCTCTCTTCCTCGGTTCTTTGAGTTTAGCTTTCATTCCCCCTAGTTTGCCGAAGAATCCTTTGCGTTGAAGGCATTTTTTTCGTCAAAGAAAGAGAGGAGCTTGTTAGATAAAGCCGATTTGACCGCCACGAAAAGAAACCAGGTACTCCTTTTTCAGTCCCACATTCTACCGACTGAGCCATCTGGTATTTCTCGGACCCACTCATATTTGTTTCTTTTTTTGGTCATTTGTTTGTTTTCTTTATCAATATATATATTCCTCTCTTTGTCTCTAATCCCCCCTCCCCCCGCCCACCCCCCACCCTCTCTCTCTCTCTCTCAATCTCTCTTTCACCTTTGTTATTTCGTAACTGCATTTTTTCTTACGCAAGAATTGGAACGAAAAGCCAATGTCCGAGAGGTTAACAGAAAGAGAGAGTCAGCCAGGAGATAGAGACCTACGTCTTGGTGAGCCATGGAATGTTGGCACCTCTTCCTCACGTTTTGGTCACTCTACTGTACACTATGACCTATGGTGAACAATTATTACTTCTTAAAGAAAGTACAAAGTTTGTAAAAGAAAAAAGAAACGAGTCTTGCGAAGGTTATAAGATCATTAATTTATTTCGGGTTTGCTGACATGTTCCTGAATTAGGAAAAAAAAAGAAAAAAGCGAGAGAGAGAGAGAGAGAGAGAGAGAGAGAGAGAGAGAGAGAGAGAGAGAGAGAGAGAGAGAGAGAGAGAGAGAGAGAGAGAGAGAGAGAGAGAGAGAGAGAGAATTTGTATAAGATTATTTTTCGGAATGAGACTGACAAATTCACTTCTCTCCTCCTCCTCCTCCTCCTTCTCCTCCTCCTCCTCCTTCTTCTCCTCCTCCTCCTCCTCTTTCTTCTTCTCCTCCTCCTCCTCTTCTTCATCATCATCATCATCATCTTCTTCTTCTTCTTCTTCTTCTTCTTCTTCTTCTTCTTCTTCTTCTTCTTCTTCTTCTTCTTCTTCTTCTTCTTCTTCTTCTTCTTCTTCTTCTTCTTCTTCTTCTTCTTCTTCTTCTTCTTCTTCTTCTTCTTCTTCTTCTTCTTCTTCTTCTTCTTCTTCTTCTTCTTCTTCTTCTTCTTCTTCTTCTTCTTCTTCTTCCACTTCCTGTCCTCCACTTTTTTCTTACTATCATTTTAATCTTTAATATTTTTATTGTTATTATTATTATTATGATTATGATTATTATTATTAGTGTTATTATTATTATTATTATTATTATTATTATTATTATTATTATTATTATTATTATTATTATTATTATTATTATTATTATTATTGTTATTATTATTGTTATTATTATTATTTTTATTATTATTATCATCATTAGCATTACTACTGTACTACTGAATAATAAGCTTCATGATTATGACTGGAGAGCACAGGGTGCGCACTTCGCTGGTAGACAGCCATCACTCGATAAGAAGACGAGGATAAAGAGAACCAAAGCAAGTGGTCTGTCCGAAGCGAAACGGATATGCGTAAGGCGAAGATCGCATCTGACATGAGTTCTCTTATGACATAAAAACAGCCCGGGCTGAGATCGTCTTGTCAACGAGCACATTAATCTGGGCACTGTCCAAGCCTGTAACGTCAGTTACATCAGTCAGATGCGTCATTGAAGAAAAAGAAACAGTTTACGTAATTAGGGTAACGACATGCATATATTATAGGGAGGTAGTACCAGATCTTTATTGCAACGAAGGGAATGCGGAACTGAAGAGAAGAACGGCCACAAACTCACCCACAGACCGTGTGGAGGTCGAATCCATGAGGAATGATTATGTCAGGGCGGATTTCTAACTCCACAGCCATCAGAGCGCTCGTGAAGTTCACATAAATGAAAAATGTATTTTTATTATTCGGGTCTGAATTAATCTATCATCCTGTAATGACCTTTTTTCTTGGGGGGTGGAGAAGAAAAGGGTAGAGGTTTGGGGTGGGGGTGGGGGGAGTTGTTTGCAGGGCTTATTCTCATAGCCTAATCTTCTTATCTTCACTACTCATTTCATACCCTATGAATATCTGGGATGATAATCAGCATTTGTCATGGGGTTGCGCGAATAAAACAAACGAAAAATTAATGTATGAACAACAGTTTGTCTTAATGAATCAATCGTGCCAGGGCTAACAGTGTTTAGCAGCGTTGATAATCCAGAAAGGCAGGTACAACGCCTTCTGTCTCATAGATAGAGGACCTTGGGCGGGCATTGCCGGAATGAAAAGCAGAAGAAATACATGAATTGAGAGACTGGTAATCTGACAGGCAAATCTATGAATTTATAAAATGCCAATTAGCAGCAAGAGAGAAGGAGAGATCGAAAACAGTGCAAAACATGGGCGTGATTGATTGTTAGATGGATAGGCAGAAGACGGAAAAAAGGGAGATACGAAAAAGTGAGTGAGAGAGTGGGAGAAAGAGAAAGAAAGAGAGAGAGAGAGAGAGAGAGAGAGAGAGAGAGAGAGAGAGAGAAAGTGAGAGAAAGAGATAGAGATAGAGAGAGAGAGAAAGAGAGAGAGAGAAAGAGAGAAAGAGAGAGAGAGAGAGAGAGAGAGAGAGAGAGAGAGAGAGAGAGAGAGAGAGAGAGAGAGAGGGGGGGGGTTGGGGGTGGTGGGGGCGAGAGACTGTTTCAGAAGATATGAGAAGTATGTTAACCATCACTGTTTCTGTCCGTCAATGTATCACTGTCAATGAAAAAAAAAGAAGGGATACCTGCAATACGCCTAAAATTATGTCGAGACAAACAAAAACCCCTCACAAAATCAAAAGGAATCGTGTTTGAAAGTATCGATTGTGAGCCCCCGGCTGGTTATTTATAAGTCATATATATATATATATATATATATATATATATATATATATATATATATATACTTCTAAATTACAAGCTAAAATATGAAAAGAAGACCAAAATTGCGATCTGCTTACTGGTCGAAATTTTTGGTTCAATACAGGAAGCACAACTGAGCAAAGACGCAAGAGACATAACTCTACACGTGTTATCTTCTTATCTTAAAACTAAAAGAAGAAAAAATACCCTTCGAAAACAACACAATTTACAGGTAGATTTATATCTCTTGCATATTCGCCAAATTGCACCAACGCGTTGAAACCTAAACAACTTCGATGTATCTCTGGAAGCACAAGCGTCCATTACAAGGAAATTAACAGCTAATTGTTTGGGAAATCCCAGCTGAAAAAAATAAGAAATTTGAGAGGGCTTTAAATATTTCCTGTCGTTTTGATAATTACACAGCGCATACGGACACCTTTTTGATCAGAGAGAGAATAATTTTATGTGCATAAAAATAGACATCAGTTACTTCTCGATCTTTTCTTAACATCTACCGTAACATGCCTCTAATTGGAAAAAGCCGAATTGACTACAGGTGTTATTAACTCTTCCTTCCCCTTTCCTTTTTTGTTGTTTGAAACCACTTTCATTGAAATAGATCTTCAAACAGCATCGTCTTTACCTTCAGCCATTACAATGCAATCCTGATCTGATTATTCTGCATCCATTAATCTATACCCTTTTAATTGCCCCTCATATTTTCGATTGCAGAATAATAATCCCATAGATATTTCTTACTCAAAACCATTTAAAAACAAAAGCAAAAAAGAACTTTAGCTCATTTAATAAAACTCCATTCAAAGATCGGTTACAATACGTCTTATTATCTGATAAGTGAAAATAACAGCAGCGATGGATTCTGGATTCCACTAGGCTATGCACCTGTAGATATTTCTTGCTTCAATCTACATAGTCATGTAACGAGCTTTTAGAGTGATCTTTAAATAGATTGGAAAGTTTACAAAACAATCTCTTTTTCCGTATCCAACTTGTTTCAAAGAAGCACAACGAAGAAACCTGTGTCGCAATAAGCATTCCATAATTTTTGTTAACACTGTCTAAAACCTATCGGCACTTTCTTTCGACGGTTGCTCACTAGTAAAAAAATAGATTAAAGACGTCTCCATAACATACACAAACGTTGAGCTGTGTGTTTCTACATCAAGGTAGCGCTGATTTATGAGTATCATTTACAATCTAATTTAGTGCACTTTTATGCCGCCTCATATTATAATTCAAAGACAATAATTTATCTCGGCCACCCTCTCTCTCTCTCTCTCTCTCTCTCTCTCTCTCTCTCTCTCTCTTTCTTTCCCTTCATATTGACTAGTCGATAATTGTATCAATCTACTTATCTATAATCATCCTTTGTCTAAACAGCGATATATCTCTATATTTTAATCTTCTTTTGATCCCTCAAAACACAAGAAAGTCGAAATTTGAAAAAAACAAAGTCAAGTAGATAAGATTTTATTTATGTATCTAACTAAGAATAATTGGGGTCTTAAATAAAAGACAAAAACAATCAAAAAAAAAAAACAAAAAAAAAAAAAAAAACCAACAAAAAAACAACAACAACAAAACAAAACAAAAATTAAACACACAAGTCCAGAGGACTCACAAGCTGTCAATGCTTTGCGGCTGTTAAAAACCCCATAGAAACCACCAATTATTCCTTCACCAACATTAACTACGATAGATTTCATAATTTCAGAAAGCATTTATTTTTTTTTTCGGAAAAAAATGTTTTAATAAGTTCTGAAATGTTGAAGAAAATGTGAATATTCTTTTGTTTTTGTGATCTTTCGGCTCCATGCCTTCATCAGACGCAAAACAATGTAGAGAAACAATACAGACACTCTTAGATACGAATCTTAATAATTAAAAAAAATTATAATAAATATTCGGCCAATAAACCTAGCTCTACTGCGACATTCGACTTTTGTTACTGGTAAACAACTATATCTAGTTCTTTAATTTAACAATTTTTTTCAAGAACAATTAAATCAAAAACTATTATGCTATGTAGCCATAACTGTGCATTCATTTGTGCCAGGTGATAAATAAGCGCTGAAATAATTTTAGATGCCTCTAAAATTTATGCTTTTAAAGTATTCTGGCCTGGGGGGGGGGGGGGGGGTGATTGGAAGCAATGGCAATAACCAAGGAATTTCTTAGTCAGTCTGTGTGCTAAAGCATATATGCTAACGAAGGCATGGGACTTTTTAATCAGTGCCGATATTTTACTTGAGAAAAATAATATTTTCGATTAAATTTGACTATAAGATGTCATATTCCACCCAGTCTGTTCTTCTCTTGAACGTTCTATCTGTTCGCACCCTTTTTCTCTCTTCTCTCTCTCTCTCTCTTCTCTCTCTCTCTCTCCTCTCTCTCTCTCTCCTCTCTCTCTCTCTTCTATCTCTCTCTCTCTCCTCTCTCTCTCTCTCGCTCCCTCTCTCTCTATCGGCCTGCCTGTCTGTCTGTCTGTGCAATCTCTTTCTTCCCGCTTCTCTTGCTTTTCACCGATGCTGCTGGTCAAATACACCTACACCTGACAGGTCAAAGGGCTTAAGGACTTAACTGGTTGAGATATAGTCCATCCGCATCAAGGTGACTTTACCCTTTCAGCCTATCAAATAGTCCATGGTGCCCTGTGCCAACTTTGTTTTTAGACAAACAACCTTGAATACTGACGTCAAAGACAAAAAAAAAAAAAATCCACTGTAAAACATAATCAAAACATATTGCATCACGACATCAGATGAGATAGAATGCGCAATAGAAATAAAGATATTACGTGAATTTAAGAAGCTGTTTATGTTTTAATTTCCAAATTATGTGTAACGTATAGGTCATGTTAACTCTTCTATTAACACATGGACGATTAAATTACAGCCTTCTGAACATGCAGCAAGTAAAAATGCTTGCTCCCTAATGCCAGGACAACTTTTACCTAATACATTATGTAAAGTTCATCCTTGACATACAAAATTACAAATGCTCCTCTGTTTATATGTAATGGCGTCTACCCTGCCCTCCCCTCCCCTCTCTCTCTCTTTCTCTCCTTCCCCTAAAATCCATACTATCAGAGAGTTATAACATTTTTTACACTTCTAACCGTAAATCTAAGTCATTAAAGGTTGTTTATACGTTCCTAGATCTTCCTTTCTGCCCTTGAAATTAAACGTGTGTGCATCCTAATTACGAAGGCGTGTTTTAAACTGAGTTTTTAGTTTGCGAATAAAGTTAGTACTTAAGAAGCTTACGCTCATTTTTCGAGTATTTACAAGCCATCCACTTGAAGGTTATCTCAAATTGTATTCTTAATCTCGTAATAAGGCAGAGCAGGGCTTGCCGTGTGTGACCCAAGTCAACTTAAAATAACATGACTTGTCAAGTGGTATTATGGTATTTGCTTATGAAATTTATGGCGCTCTTGCGAGCCACAATAATAGTTGTGTCCATGTATGATTTTCATTGCAAATCAAGTAAACTACAAGGTAAATCATAAGAACCAGGTGGAGTAAATGTGAAAAAAAAAAGAAATACAATTTTAAAAACTGTGCTACGGCTCTTCATCTGTATATACTATAATTTTGATTTACGAGCTCAAATCAATGTAATTTTAATTGTGGCCATGCACGAAATTCAGGGAAAATCAAGAAAAATACAAAGCAAATCAAATGGACCAAAGTGCGGTGAATGAGAAAAACAAGAAACACAATTTTAAAAACACTGCTCTTGTCTCGACATCTGTATTTACAATATTTCTAATGTATATTTTGATTAACGAACACAAATCAATGTAGGTTTAACTCAAAACTCAAAATATTACAAGATAAATATGGATGAAACCTAAATGTTAAAAACTTTTTTTTTATTTGCTTAAAAAATACACACAGGCCCTTTAAATCAGCAAATATATAACTATGTACATTTTAAAGGTGGTGCTGATTCTGCTTTTCTTGTGATGTATCTGGTTGTCTGTGATTACAGCTGTTTTACAAATAACCAAAGACGACTCACCAACCTGCGCTATAAACGAGCTGTTACTAGCCATCTCTCCTCGCCAATTACTGGCAAGGTGCTGGGGAGTTCTGGATTATTCCAAATCTCCTAAGCCTTCTTTAGACTCCCTTCGAGTTGGGAAATAAGGTGCAAAGAAACACGCTTAACTTTTCACAAAATAACTCCCTCCCCTCGCCTACCGCTTGTCTCTCCGCTTTCTCCCTCCTCTGTCTCTCTAACCTTTCTGAAATGCTTGCGGTTTTTTTTCCTCACCTGTTTTTGTTGTATTTCTTTCAAATACATACTTATACCTCCCCCTATAACCTTCGAACCTAAGCCTCATATCTTCGCCCTCTCCCTTCCTCCGTTCTCACATTTTCTTCTCCCATACCTCTCTCCAACTTTGTCTACCCCTTTTTCTACCTCCCATCACGGGCGCTCGAGGCAAGGCGTCCTGCCTCACGACATTCCGTTTGCTGCAATGAGTAGTCTCAGACTTAGAGGAACCAAAGAAAGTGCTCACTCCATCACTGGTTACCTTGGCACAGAGCTCAGTACCAGGAGATTCTGCCACGCGGAGTGAGCGCTTCGCACGCGCTACTACAGCCGCTCTCAGGTGATCGGAGCCCAGGTGAGGTGCTGCACTGCTCAACACGAGGGGGAAATGGCGTGAGGGTGTCGTCCGCCAGAGGAACCAGGAACGTTTTGCCGTGCTGATCTCGGGATTGTAAGAGAACACAGTAGAATTGTAAAGGGAAAAAAATAGCAACCCCCAAATCAAAGTGCTAAATCTTTCTCACCAAGATGTCTCGACTTCACGTGCACTTATACCGGGATTCGTACAAAACACCATGGGGATTTCGACTCCAAGGCGGAAAGGATTTGAACCAGCCTCTTACTGTGCAGAGGGTGAGTTGATTTTTTCTGTACTAAGGTAGGACGAAGGTGCGTGCATTGCTTTACAAACCACCGCTTCACTTGCGACTCGAAATGCTTTTACCTTTTATAGGCCAGGCAGTGGGAGGAAGATAGGTCAGCCCAGGTAGGAGGTGTGTAGAGCTCCATGGGTTACCTGCATTAGCGAAACTAGTAACGTGGGCGTGAAAGAGGGAGAGAGATATACTTCGGCTAGATGAGGAGAGCGGATGAATAACGGATTGATCAGCGAGAGTTTCTACCCGTGTTGTTTTTGGTCCGTGTTTTCGGAGGGCGTCGTGTTATTTCGAGGAGGGCGCTAAGGTCGGCAAGCTACGTCACCCTTACAAACTCCTCCGATTGTCGTCCTTTTGACTGCTCTCCCTTCCACTGGCTCTTTCGTTACTGTCGAGAGCAGTCTAATGTACTTTTCGGAATAAAACTGCTGATAGGTGCTCTTTGCTGCGAATAAAAAATTCCCTTCCAAATCCGGATATATTCTATATTCGGGTTCTGGCATCCATTTTCAATCGTTTTAAGTAAATTGCTGTACAGTTAGTTGAACAATAGACGAGTTTTGAGTTCAACAAGGTATGTTTCACTCGGTTTTGCGCGTGATCTCTCTGCGTGATCTCTTTGCGTGGTCCTATTGTAATCAAAGCTTTTTCTATCAGCTTCATATGTACTAACGCAACTTAAAAAAGTTAAACTCATCTTCTTGCTGAATGACGAATTTCTTCTTTTTCTTTTCTTTTGCCGATAACAGTGCTTTTGCTTCAAGTTTCTAATGCACCAGCTATGGTTCACCAGGCTGTGCTATTCTTTGGTTTCTACTTTACGATTTTCTTTATTAACAAAAAAAATAATAATCATGAAACTGTTAAGAATCATCTGATGAACTTGTGCAGAGCTGCGCTTGATTCACAAGTCTCTCCTTTGACTCTGTTAGTTTTGTGTGGTGGAGAAAAAGCAATAAACTGGTGCAGAAATATTCATGCATATAGTTAACCAGTCAAGCAATAATGTTTAGGTAATCATGGATTTGGCTTAGACTGGCTGATGAAAAGATGAGGAGATGCTGTGATTGGCGCTGGAGTAACGGTTACCTGCGCCCTCTGCATGGCAAGATCATCCCATTTCTCTCACTCTCTCTCTCTCTCTCTCTCTCTCTCTCTCTCTCTCTCTCTCTCTCTCTCTCTCTCTCTCTCTCTCTCTCTCTCTCTCTCTCAATCCTTCTCTTATGGTAACACCCGCATATTCATGAAATGATATTCATCCAATTAATGATTTTTACCTGAAGTCTTAACAACCTGTTAAACATAATATCATCTTTCATGTATGGGTACCAATTAAATCATGAACCTTGAGGAGATTTTGATAATTCAAACCATATGGTAGGAACATTTTCCTGCATATTTTTAACCATTATTAGAATGCCGAAGAAACTTGCGAAAAAATGCGGAAGAGCACGACATTACTTACTTCTAAACAGGAATTATAGATACAAAAGAGTCAGAAAATTCTTCTTTTAACAATACGGGATTATGTATAAATGGGAATAAACATATAATTAAAAGTTCAACAGGGTGCCAATAAGATTTAGGAATGTGGTGTTTTTACGTTTAGGAACTTCTTAAAACCATTGAAGTTTATCGTTTTCCATACACTATTGCATAAAACACTTGTTGTTGGTACAGTGTAAAAGAGGTCGTGTCTCAAACATTAAATAAAACTTGTGAGTTGATAGACTCTCAACCCGTCGATCGTCTACGCTCGAGTCTTCTCGATTTGGATTAGTTAAATGGAGATTTTACAAGCTTAGTCCACCACGAGTCATAAACCAGGGCAAACAGACCTGCAAAAAAAGGACATAGATAAGGGTGAACCTTACGTAACCATAAGAGACCTTAAGTATTTCACGACTCTTCTCATTCAGGAGATTTTTTAAACGAATCTCATGACAGCTGTCAAAGATGAACAAGTATAATAATGTGCTTGATTTTTAAAGTTCATGTATTGTATAAGATAAGAGTATCAATAATTTGATTTCTTTCTCTTAGATACAATCACCATATTCTGGTTAATAAAACCCAAAAATCTTTATGTATTTTTTTTCTTCCATTTGAATTCCCTTTTTCTTAAAACTTGACATTACTAAAAAAAAAAAAAAAAAAGAAATTAATAATGGAAAGAGGTAATCGTTTATATGTCAACGAAAACAAAATGGATAGCAACTGTGAAATCCCTATAAAATCAACAATCAGCAATGAAAACAAGCAATGAAAGAAGAAAAAAAGATATTTGTCTCACATTGACGCTCTCGCCATTGAGTTAGGATCTGTGCACGCGCAGACTCAGTTTATCAAAGCCACTCCACTTTCTACACAGTATGTTGTATATCCAGAATTTTGATAAACTCTAAAAAGGCTCAAAATAAAAGAAAATATTAGTTTTTGCATTTGTATAGACACTTTTTTTTAAACACGAAAGTCCTTTGTAACTCAAGAAAAATACTCGCACCTCATAATTCACTTAAAGTTTGATACAGAAATTTTGGCTGATAGAAAAAAAACAAAAACAACCCAAACCCCCCTCCCCAAAAAAAAAAAAAACCAAAAAAAAAAACCAACAAAAAACCAAACAGCAATAACAAAAAACAAAACAAAACAACGAAAACAAAAACAAAATAAAACAAGAAAAAAAAAATCCCCAGAAACAAACTACATGAGTTATTGTAATGTGAAGAAAACAGTCGCGTCTTTAAACTGCGATGTTAAATATAAAACTTCTAACACTTTCTTTCATTACATAGATAATTTACTGTTTTTTTTTTGTTTTTTTTTTTGTTTCTTTTATCTCTCCAAGTTCTGAGATGTAAGAAGGAACTCTACAAAAAATATAATAAGAAAAAAAAGAGAAATAACCAGTATTTGCATGACAAAAGATTTTCACAATAATTCATGTAAATCTCACTTTTATCTTGAATTATCCATAAGGCTAGGGTTGGATATTCAATAATTGTATAATGATACTTAATCATCAGTCAATATTTCAGATTTTTTTTCTTGCCCTGCCATCTCTTTTCTCGAACAAAATTAGTGATAACAATTATCAGACATTTGCCAGCTGGCACTCCGTGCCAGTCAGAAGTGAATCTAGATCTAGCTAAAGCAAACCACATGTCTGGGCCAGACAATCGTTCATTTCCGTTGGTTTATAATTTAAGTGGATTTCGCCTCATCTCAAGACAGAGTGTTTTATCTTCTCTAGAAGTGCCACTAGTGCACTGCTTCATGTAGTTCTATGACAGATTTTTACTGCTAACACCTAGGTGATGCTGTACTACTACTACTACTACTACTACTACTACTACTACTACTACTACTACTACTACTACTACTACTACTACTACTACTACTACTACTACTACTACTACTACTACTACTACTACTACTACTACTACTACTACTACTACTACTACTACTACTACTACCTCTACTGCTACTACCACCACGCACGACCACCACCACCATTACTATTACTACCAACACCAGCACCATCACCACCACAACTACTACTACTACTACTACTACTACTACTACTACTACTACTACTACTACTACTACTACTACTACTACTACTACTACTACTACTACTACTACTACTACTACTACTACAACTACTACAATTACTACTACTACTACTATTACTACTACTACTACTACTACTACTACTACTACTACTACTACTACTACTACTACTACTACCACTACTACTACTACCACTGCTACTACTACTACTACTCCTACTACTACTACTTTTTCTATTACTACCCCTTCTTTTGATTCTACTTCTACCGATTGCAATATACTGATAAAAGTCACAATAATGGCAAGAATGTGAAAAAAATCAGATTTAGTTAAAAATAAACCTAATGAAACGAACAATTAAGGTGTAAGACATACACACACATACAAACGATTGTAAGTTCCACGTTAAGAAGCTGCGAGGAAGAAACTAAAGTAGAAACTTGTAGATGGCGCCTCACCGCACCCAATTTAAGGCATATGGCCCAATGGACAGAATGAATTATGGCAAGCGATGGTGAACACCATAATGTGTGCCTTTAACTGGTTATAACTATTAAAGACACCAGTTATCTTTCCCTATCTTTTTCCTTCAACTCCTTTCCTTGTCTCTCTGTCTCTGTCTTTGATTTTGTGCCTGTCTCTGCCTATCTGTCTGTCTGTCTGTCTGCCTGTTTCTCTCTCTTCCTCTCTTTTCTCTCTATCCCTCTCTTTTCTCACTCTCTCTCTCTCTCTCTCTCTCTCTCTCTCTCTCTCTCTCTCTTACTCGGCGCCACCAGATATGTCTCTGGGTCTGTCTCTGTATCTATCTGTTTCTCTGTCCTCTGTCCTTGTGTCTGTCATCGGCCTGTACGACTGCCTGTCTCCCCACTTTCTCTTCCTTTTCATTTTCCTCTTCTTTTTCAACTCTCCATACCCTTATTATTCTGTCATTTAACATCGTCCTACCTCTTTTTCTCGTCCAGTATGATTCATCATGCTTAATTCTTATCTTTTTATTTATCCTTTTCTTATCCATGTAAACTTTTCCTCTTTATTTCTTTCTTCCCTTTTCGGCTCTTTTTGCCGTCTCCTCTCCTTCTTTCTTTCTCTATTCTCCCCTCCCTTTGCCTTCTAACTTTAACTGAGGGCCCTTGTCTACATACGCCAGTTTTAATATGTTGGTAGAGGCTATTGCACGCAAGACGAAGATGCTGTGTGAAGATGGAGAAAAGTTGGCGTAAAGGGGATTTGATTTATTGACAGCAGGTGGGTTACAGAGCAACAAAAATGTTTGAAAGAGAGAGAGATTGGGAGAGAGTCAGAGAGAGAGAGAGAGAGAGAGAGAGAGAGAGAGAGAGAGAGAGAGAGAGAGAGAGAGAGAGAGAGAGAGAGAGAGAGAGAGAGAGAGAGAGAGAGAGAGAGTCAGACAGTCAGGCACAATGATAAACAGATAGACAGAGTTTGTTGTGAAGCAGCCATAGAAAGCAGAAATGGAATACTGAAAAACTCATTTAAAACCTGCTTCGATATGATTATAGAAAACAAACTGTTACACTAAAATAGTAAAGCGCATCGCCTTTCGTTCACTCTATCTGTACTAGAGTGCCTGTCTGGTGCAGATAAAATAAACCCTGTATTTGTTGAAAAAGGAGAAAAAAAATGCTGTATTCCTATTTTCTTCTTCGGATCAGGACATGCGTTTGTCTTTTCAAAGGCTAGTCTCTACTGATATTTTTTCAATAGCTATCGATCAGTTTTTGATTCGGCACGGCTTTTAAGCACATCTCCAATGCAAGAATGCATGTTATGTCAACTTTTCCGAGACCTAATGTATATGACCTTCTATTTGATTCCTTAAGTCTGCAATACAGAAATGACGTCATATCCTGCTTTCTCCATATTGACTGACCTCGACCTTTCCGAGGTGCCCCAGGGACACGTTTACTCTTCTTCTATACATGTTTCAGGCCATGCCTATCTCTTGATCTCTATACTCACTCTTTGCCTTGCAGGGTTCTTTGAGCCAGTCTTTTTTTTTTTTTTATCTCGAGAAACGTCTATTCCACATTTATTTTTGCAATAACATTCTACCACTAGCTTTGCATGTCTTCGTGCGAGTCAATATATTTTCGAACTCTATTTATCATGTCTTGATGCATCCTCTTATTTGCCTGTAAATCGCAGGTTGCAGAGCTATCAATCAACTCGCGATAGGTGGCATCGAAAGACGCTGACCTAAATCATTAGATTAACGATGAGAGCTGTAACATTGCTTTACCATCTGGCCATAGAAGCTGATTAGCTAGTTCGCAACGCTGGAAATCCAGGAACAGTCTGATTTCTAAGACCTGCCAAGTTCAGACATTCTCAAGTTGAAAAGTTATGTCTCTTCTTCTTCTTCTTCTTCTTCTTCTTCTTCTTCTTCTTCTTCTTCTTCTTCTTCTTCTTCTTCTTCTTCTTCTTCTTCTTCTTCTTCTTCTTGTTCTTCTTCTTCTTCTTCTTCTTCTTCTTCTTCTTCTTCTTCTTCTTCTTCTTCTTCTTCTTCTTCTTCTTCTTCTTCTTCTGCTTCTTCTTCTTCTCTTTCTCTCTCTCTCTCTCTCTCTCTCCCTCTTTTTTTAAAATATAATTGTTATCATCGCGTTTTCAGCTGTAGTCTTACTTTTCCTTTTACTTCCTTGTCAGTAAATTGTCGACTTGTCCAATAATGACGTTTGTCTAATATCTTATGTGCAACTTACTCTCTTCTTTGTCCCGTTTTATCAGTTTATCTCCTCAATCTTCTCTCTCTCTCTCTCTCTCTCTCTCTCTCTCTCTCTCTCTCTCTCTCTCTCTCTCTCTCTCTCTCTCTCTCTCTCTCTCTCTCTCTTTCTCTCTCTCTCTCTCTCTTCTGTCTCTCTTCTGTCTCTCTCTGTCTCTCTGTCTCTGTCTGTCTGTCTGTCTGTCTGTCTGTCTGTCTGTCTGTCTGTCTGTCTGTCTGTCTGTCTGTCTGTCTCTTTGTCTCTCTGTCTCTTTGTCTCTCTGTCTCTCTGTCTCTGTCTGTCTGTCTGTCTGTCTGTCTGTCTGTCTGTCTGTCTGTCTGTCTCTCTTTCACAAACACATACCCTCTCTTTTCCTCTTCCTGTCTACTTCTGTTAGACCCGACGAACAAACCACCGAAGTACTCAGGTAGATCTTGTATTCCCCCCCTCAGACCTTTACCTTCTCTTGTTGCCAACTTGCCGACAGAACAAGTAACCATGGCAGCAACAGGCAGCACTCATTGGGAAAGAAGTAAAACAAAACAAACCTGGGGCCACTTGGCAAAATAATTATCTTTTATTTTCACGGAACACAAACACAGCGAGGGTTAGTATTAAAACTACAGTCTACAAAAACACCCGGGTAAAGATAATAATAAAAATGATGATGAAAGAATCTGCGATATAGAGAACAACCCTGAAAGGAAGAAAAGACTACCAGAAAAGTTAAAACAATAGACTGACTTCGCGATTGCTGGATCTATGATTTATTGGTTACGTTTTAAGAGGCCAAGAAATTCCGGCAAACAAGGTAACCGACCTTGAAGTTGTTTGAGTTAAAGCGCAAAAGTCATTTATAAATTCTCGGATTCATAGTTCAATACAGAAACCTATGACGAATATATTCGGTAAAAATTCAAGAAGCAACTGTTGAAAAAAATTATAACAATAAGTCATAGATCTAGCAATTGCTTTGACAAAAATTTCTCTCCTTCTTCTTTTGATAGAGCACACGTTGCATAGTTATGTATAATATTGGCTTTGCCTGTGTTCTGCAGTCTCTTTACTTTTAATTTGTCCCCTTTTATCCAAACATAATGGGTGTTTCCCCAGGGTGGCAATGGACGATTATAGACTTGTCTGAATAACATTACAGACCTAGACAATAATTTTATCCAAAAGCTTCGCCTAATTTGGTATGCTTTTGTTTTTTAGGGTCTCCATGAATACCCTCGAAATTTTCCCGATTTATTCCATCGATTTTACTTGCCATGTACTTTTTTCAGCCTAAGTGAGGACTAAAGTCTTGATTTATAGAAGACAGAGACTATTGAGACAGTTTTGGACAAGACTGAAAGATTTTCTGTTCAGTTGTTCCACTAGAACGTGCGAGTCTGATTCGCCTTTTGATTGTTAATAACGAACATCGTTTGAATAATCTATACATTGTCTGACTACAAAAGTATCTCCACTGTATATGACCCGAGATCTTGTCTATCACATCAAACAGGCCACTGGAAGGCAAGAATGTACTGAAAAACAATCAGCAGCAAAACATTCGTTAGGATCTGAGGGCACATGTTTCTTGAAGTAGCGGCCATTTTCAGAGCCTAGTATTATAGTCTTTGACAAAGAGTATAGAATGAGAGAAGCCGAGGAAAAAAATGCATCCAAAAAGTAATTAGTGAAAGAAATGTCCTTCATATTTCTATGTGACTCCCGCAATGAGACAGTAACAAAAAAAAACAAAAAACAAAAAAACAAACAAACAAGCAAACAAAAAATAAAACTAAACAAAACAAAACAAACAAACAAACAAAAACAACAACAACAACAACAACAACAACAAAACACCAATTTCCAGTTTCTTATTTGTCTGTCTCGTAATGCTTTTTGTTCATATTGCGATGTTATTATTTGTCAGCAATGGTCTGAGACTGTGCATCGCATAACGCAAGTCTTAGTGGAGTGTGCGCTACCCGCATTTTTCTGTTTTATTTATCAATGATTCAGAGGGAGGTTCTTCTAGGAAAATATCGCTCAACATATTAGAAAACAAAAGTGCTCTATAATGATGTCACTCTGAACTTTGGAACAGCTCTCCTGGAGTCTCACGTCTAAAAATATTTGGCACGAATGGCCGTATAAGCGTAGAATATAAACTGCGTTTCTGAATTGCGTTTCATTTATTAATACTTTGATAAAGCTACTTTTTCTTTTTTCATTTCAAATTACGTTGTCTAATTAAAATTTATTTTAGCTGTAAATTTCTATCATTTCTCTTTTATTTTTAACTGGTGGTTTGTTGATTTGTAACCTTAAATCTTTCCTGTGGCAAAGAGGATTCAACTTGTTTTTTCAGAGTCTTTTAAATAAGCTAACTCGACCAAACTCACTCAAGAAGAAATTCAACTGTGTCAAACCTGTTGTGAATTGATCTACATCTAAGTCTAGGACCAAGATCTGGTGCATCAAGATCAAACATTTCCAGATTTAACCCAAGAGTGTTTGCCTATCTGGAACAAGGACAGCGAAACAAACGAATTTCCTAAATCGTAGCATTTGCAAAAGATGTCCCTCGTGTGAGCAAAGAGCCAAAACTTAAAAAAAAAAAAGTGATGGTGCTTTTAAGAGTGCGGCTTATTTGTCCAACGCAGACAGATTTGACCGTATTTCTAAATATAAATTTAAGTAAATGGACTGAAAGAGAACGATGACTGGACATCTGGAATAGCTAGGTCCTTGTCTCAGGTTTCTCCCCAGTTCTCATGTTGGGACTTAAACGTGCGTGCCTTTGGGACGACTCCAACCCTCAATCTTTTCTACCAACTGTTTTCTTGAACTTAGTGAAAGGGAGTGAACTTTGCACGAGTACTCCGAGTTCAGAGAGTTGACTACATCTGGTACACATCGGTACTGAAGATAGATGAAAGGAATTCTGCTAGAAAAGAGCCAGCGATGCACTTTCTTCAAGAGAAAACAAAACACAGGGGCAGAAATTATAGCAGCCTGAGACAATGCAACTAAATGTTACAGATCAACGAGCTTAAATTTATTCTATAGCATTCAATGCTGAACCGAATAGATAAATCTCGTTGGCACTCAATAAAGGGCTTTTACAAATTCTGCACTGCCCCATCTGTGTTTAGATCCTTTTAAACACTTAATAGAAAAGTTCTGAATTTTCGCACTAAGTGCACAAAGGTGCACTGCCTTGCGGGAATTATTTAAACCTACATGATAACGAATGTTTTAAAAAGCTGTAAATAGATTTGGATTTTACAAAATTAGTTAACTTTTCCTGTTAACGTGTTTTGCAGCTTTGTACCATAACATTAAAAAAAGTAAAAATTCCCATAAACATCTCCTCCTTTTCGATCAAAAAGGATTCTTAATCTGTAAGGAATTATAAATTAGAAGCTAACGAAAGAAAAAAAAATCACCTGTACCACATGAAAATTGAAAGGTAACGAACCATTCGTCATAAAAAATATGACAGATATTTAAGTTATCTATTTTATCAGTGTAGTATCGGAGGTGAAATTCAACTGCAAAAAAGGTGTATTTAGTTTTCAATGCTGCGAGAATATTTAACAGCTAAGCTTAAATACAGTTTCTAAAACCTTATGACTTTCATGACCTCAAGCATTCCTCAACTTCCTTTGAAAAACATCGGCATTTTAAAAGCATACTTGTAAATTGCATTGTAAAGTCAACTATGAATTGAAAGCGACGTTTTTCCGCTTTGTCTCAGAGAATTATTTTTCCTCAATTTTCGACAGTCAAATGATGTACCAAGTACCAATTCCCCTTTCAATGCCAATAACTTTGCTTAGTTCTTGGGACGAGTCAAAGCGAGTCTGCATAAAATAACAGTGTTATACTTAGTGCAATATTGAATAATTAAGAGACATTTTGAGCAAATCTAGCGGATTGGTTTAACTCATCATTTATTGAGAGCGTGAAAAAGCATAATCGCAATCATATAACGAGTTAATGTTATTTTCAGCTGATCTCTCAATGAAATAAAGTTGAAAAAATGTGTTACTGGAACGCGTCGCTTCCCACAACATATGAACATTTTAGTCTTGATTTTAAATGCATTATGCATTTTCTCCAAACTGCTATATATTTATTCGATTATTATGTATGCGTCATTGCTGGCAACAATAATCATTTGGCTGCATATGGTATACGCAGAAAAGTGTCAGACTGCTTGTTTCATTGTAAGAAATCTAGTTCTTTTTTTTTTCTAGAGTCAGTGTTTTCAACAATAACAGTTGGCTCATCGTACAATCACTCTCAAACTGCCACACTCTTTTTCTTTCATTTTGAGCCCTCAGTCCTCTTGCTGGGTTCTTACAGATAATAATAGGACATTAGAGTAATTTGAGCAACGAAACCTATCCTTTGAAGGGTTCATTGATTGATTAATTTTGGTTGATTGATTGACTGATTGATTGATGGATTGATTAATGATTAAACCCATCAATGTCATGTTCTTTGAGAATAAAATATTAAAGTGTATAAACGCTCTGAGCTGAGTTTTTTTTAGTGAGAACGCTGGAGAAAAAATCTGTATACAAATTTTGTTATTACGAGAGACATTACACCCTAAACGTCCAACGGTCTCCGCTTATTGCATACTGACTTTCGTTATGAAAAGAGCTCTCAATTGATCAATGAACTGAGAGGAATTCGAAACCACCATTTAAACTTTATCTTCAATGTTTCATCTCGGTTTTAAACCACCCTGTCTTCAGGCAGTGAGACTAGGATCTAATCCGTTTATCTTTACTCGTTTTGACTAAATCATCTTTAAAGTCTTATATAAAGATTTTTGCACACACACACACACACAGAGAGAGAGAGAGAGAGAGAGAGAGAGAGAGAGAGAGAGAGAGAGAGAGAGAGAGAGAGAGAGAGAGAGAGAGAGAGAGAGAGAGAGAGAGAGAGAGAGAGAGAGAGAGAAAGAGAGGTTGAGTGGTAATGCTTTTGCTATCCGAAATTAGATGTTTTACATTAAATATTTGAAAAGTTAATAAAAAATAGACAAAGAAAATAAAGTCTAGATTAGTCCGCAACTTAATCAAGACCTCTCTGTTAGTAAAAATACATAAACTTCTGAAAGACAGTTTATTTTTATTTCTCAAAAGGAAACTTTTAAAATTAAAGCAATGAACTATTTGGTATATTTTTTTTTGTAGGAAAGTCGCTGAAAAAAAAATATTCTTTGCAAACCTGTCAGAGGATTTGGTATTCCATTTTTCAGAGATACAAGAAAGAAAGCAAAGAAAGAACTTCTATATCTGCAGCTGGAAATAGATGGATATTGATAGAGTTGGGAGCATAGCTATATGGATTTGACAAATAGAAAAAGAAAAGAGAAAGAAAGAGAGATGTATATATATATAGATAGAAAGATAGAGAGAGAAGGAGAGAGACAAAGAGAGAGAGATAAAGAGAGAAAGGGAGAGATAGATAGATAAATAGAGAGAGAAGGAGAGAGAGAAAGAGATAGAAATAGAGAGATAAAGAGAGAGAGAGAAAGGGAGAGATAGATAGATAGATAGATAGATAGAGAAAAAGATAGAGAGAGAAAGAGAGATAGATAGATAGAGAAAGATAGATAGATAGATAGATAGATAGATAGATAGATAGATAGATAGAAAGAGAGAGAGAAAGAGAGAGAGAGAGAGAGAGAGAGAGAGAGAGAGAGAGAGAGAGAGAGAGAGAGAGAGAGAGAGAGAGAGAGAGAGAGAGAGAGAGAGAGAGAGAGAGAGAGAGAGAGAGACAGACCCTTCACATTATTTCAACTGTAATCGCAGGAAAGTCCTTTGTCAAGAACCTGCCATACTCTCAGCCTTGATGTTTATTGGTTAGTAGAAAATGCATAACACATACTTACACCATCATCTTTTCCTACCTGAGTCTAGTAGGCCTTTACACAGCACACACAAGGTCATAGCACATTCACCTTCCTTCTCCATTTTTTCTTATTGTGTGTCATATTATTAAAAATGTGGCCAAGTTCAAATGATTAGCTTTATATGACTGTTGAGCTCGTGAAGAAGATGCACTTTGCATGTAGGTTTGAGTACAGTAAAAATTTATAGTTATAGTCCCACAGGCATAGAATCTAACAATAAATCATATAATCTATCAATACATAAAACACTCACACATTTTCAAAGAAAATGGATTTCTGCTCAGGTGCTCGCACCTACATTATAATAACAATGTGTGAGAACATAAAGCCAATGTCTATCAGGCCTACATGTTTATTATATTGAAGATATATTATGCTAAACCACATTCGCTCCTCCCCTTCTTATATGATAAATCATTTGCGGCTTTCAAGAAAAAAGATTGATGTTTTCTCATAATACCAACTTCATCTGTTTAAACGTTTTCTCTCTTTGTGGTCAGAAAGTTACATTGACCTATTCCAGGTTCTCCTTTCTTACAACTCACTCGTTCTACGGTCTTTCTATTTGTCTGCCTGTCTCCTCATCTACCGCATATCTGAATATAGCTATCTTAAGATAGTATGTTTCAACTATTTGAACACAAGTGTCTTTGTCTTTATATCCTAACCGCCACATATTCTCCTCTCTCTCTCTTTCTTCTTCTTCTTCTTCTTCTCTCTCTCTCTCTCTCTCTCTCTCTCTCTCTCTCTCTCTCTCTCTCTCTTTCTCTTCCATCTTTCTATATTTATGTATGTCTCTGTCTTGGATATAATGTGTTCCAATCCTTTGAAAACCTTTTTTTATCTTAACCATTCCATATTCATCTCTCTCTCCCTCTCTTTCTCTTACTCACTCTGGCCACCTCTGACGCTGGTAAAATAATCGTATGTTCCTCTAAAAACACATCTACACAGATGGGCTTACAGGTAGTCCCTCTGGCAAGGAGATAGAACCACTCTTGAGAGCGGCTGCCACCAAGATAAGGTTACACCTTTTACTTCAGGGGCAAAAAAAAAATAATGAAAATCCATTACAGCTCTGAAACTAGAAATAGCTTCTTTGGCAAGCGAATGTGAGAATCTATAGCTAAAGCGCCTCTGGGGATAAGCGGTTACAGGAAAGGAAGAAAAAAAATCATTTTAGGTAAAAGCTGGGCCAGAAATTTTAGCCAAGTCTGCAATTTACTCATAATTGATGGTAAAGGTGTTTTTTTAGGTTCCTACACAAGCTGATCGTTATTAAAAGGAAATATTAAAATATTTATTGAATGCACTACACCTGTATCCGTTTTGTTTATAACTTCTAAGAGTCCTGCTATTTTCACACCAACCATCTATTTATTTCAAGATTGATTTGCGTTAAGGCATTCCTCGTTTCAATATTATTACAGTTTACACATGTTCAGAACATTGATACATCCTATAAAAAGTGTAGGAAATGATCACAAGATCGGTTACAAGTTATTGAAGAATGAAAAAAAAAAGATGGAAAAAGTATTATTACCGCCATCATTGTACAAGGCTTCATCATCCTCAATAGACTATGTGAACCATAACCGCAATTATCGACTTTATCATCATCTTCCTTATCATCATCATCATCATATTATTATCACTATTATTATCAAAAACTATGATCATTTGTGTTATCATCATCATCGGTATTTTTCTCGCATTATTACTGCAGTTATTCTCAAAGTTATCCTTTCATTTATAAAATATAATTGTCTTTAACCACATTATCTCATCATAAGACAAGGTGATGAGGAGAGGGATAGGCAGAAGAGGAGGCGTTGATAGTGAGGAGGAGGAGGAGAAGAAGAAGAAGAAGAAGAAGAAGAAGAAGAAGAAGAAGAAGAAGAAGAAGAAGAAGAAGAAGAAGAAGAAGAAGAAGAAGAAGAAGAAGAAGAAGAAGAAGAAGAAGAAGAAGAAGAAGAAGAAGAAGAAGAAGAAGAAGAAGAAGAAGAAGAAGAAGAAGAAGAAGAAGAAGAACAAGAAGAAGAAGAAACGAAAGCATCCCCAACAACAAAAACAACTTCAAGTTGAGCAAGAATAAAGAAAAAATGGATCCCAATTTTATGTCTCAGCTATATGGTTTTGGCTAAAAACATGTCTCTCTAAAAGCGAACAACCATCATCATACAACATTATCAGCTCTAAAAAAGAAAGACGTTCAGTATATTTATTTGCCTTGACAAACTGTAGATAAAAATTCCATAAATTTAGCATTAACCGATGCATTATATCGTGTCAGTACATTTCAGAAATAGTTTTTGCTTTACAGGTGAACTTTGCGTGGAGTAGATTCATGCTGGTCTACAGGTAGGATACGCGTTCCGGGATACGTGGTTGCATAATCTCATAGGATCTCTGAGTATATTTTTGTCATACGATAAGAAAACGGAAGAGGGAGAGGGGAAATTCTTGGAAGAGAATGAGAGAGAGAGACAGACAGAGAGAGACAGAGAGAGAGACAGAGAGAGGCAGAGAGAGAGAGAGAAAGAAAGAGAGAGAGAGAGAGAGAGAGAGAGAGAGAGAGAGAGAGAGAGAGAGAGAGAGAGAGAGAGAGAGAGAGAGAGAGAGAGAGAGAGAGAGAGAGAGAGAGAGAGAAGATAAACAAAAAGTTGGTTGGATCACAGAAAAAGTCCATATAACCTTTGAGTATAGACGCATTAGGCGATTCGGGAGACGTGTGAAATAAAACGATTCAGATTCAGAAAAATATTTTGTGAGAGAGGGAAAAGAAAAAAGAGAGGGAGGGAGGGAGAAAAAGGAAGAAGACATTTAGCGACGTGAAAAGCAGAGGAAAAAAAAGGGAGGAGGATAAGAAAGGCTACTAGAAAATGAAAGGAGCAAAAAGAGACAGTGGTATTGTGGAATATGTAAGGGAGAGATAAATAATTATATAAAAAGATGGGCTGAAAGAAAGATAAAAAGATATAAAGATAGACAGATAGACAAAAAGGTAGAGAGAGGTAGGAAGTGAGGAGGTCTAAAAGGAAATTCATAATTACGGGATAAAAAAGAAATAACAAAACTATTATCTATTTAACATATAAACGTTTCGCTTTGTAAGCTTCGTCAGTATTATTACAAAATCCTTCAAAATTGTAGGAAAAGAGAGAGAAAAGTAAGAATGCATTTTTTGTAAACGACGGAAAATCACGTGGATACCTTCTTAAATCCTCTCCGGTGTGTAGAGTAAAGTTATATCAACACAATGACCCCTCGTGAAATTTATTATCACTGCAATTCCACCCCCTCAATACAGTAATTGGAAAAGCAACATTAACAACATAAAATAAATTCAAAATGATCAAAGTTGGCCGAAGCAAAATATGAAATGTAAAAAAAATAATAGTAATGAAAATAATTAGTCAAATTATAAAATAAAAAATTATTTAAGGTCCCTTCATCAAGTAGTTAAGAAAAAAAAAAATGAGCATGTAAGAATTCCCGCAAGGCAGTGCACGTTTAAAAAAAAATCCTGTTCATATTAATTTGCAGAGCCTTATAATGAGCGTTTTGGATCTTTAAACAGATAGGCAGAAGATAGAATTAGCTGTTTCCTATACAACATATATGGCTTTAACTATCTTACACCGCGGTAAAGAGCTTTTGTTCGCTAAGTTTTGTTTCCTCACTTCCCTCCTTTCAAGGCGAAAAAACATCGAAACATTCTGGTTGCCTCACTTTCCAACTCTCCGCAGTAATGATCCTATACTTCTGGAATTTTTATCTTTTAAGCGCAGAGTGATCTGAAACTAAGAGCACTATTTTGTACGTCGAAAATAGCACGTGCTGAATTCTTAGAGTAAAGGCATATTTCAGTCATTTCGTGTTTTTGAATTGTGGTTATTCACTTCTTATTTTCCTTTATTCCATAAAAGGTTACTTACTTCTGGCTTATTTCAATCTGCACATTCATAATGTGTAGCCTGGTAAACTTCGAACTCCACTTAGTGCAGTATTGAAGCATATCCTTCCATGCGTAGCTCCTTTCCACCTAATTCTTGCTACGCCAATTAGGTAAATTTGCGATCTTCTTTCTGCTTGACTGGTTTTAGATAATCTGTCCAGATTTTCTCTCTCTCTCTCTCTCTCTCTCTCTCTCTCTCTCTCTCTGTCTCTGTCTCTGTCTCTGTCTCTGTCTGTCTGTCTCTCTCTCTCTATCTCTTTTTCTCTCTCTATCTCTCTCTATCTCTGTTTCTTTATCTCTCTCCCTCTCTTTCTCTCTCTCTCTCTCTCTATCTCTGTTTCTTTATCTCTCTCCCTCTCTTTCTCTCTCTCTCTCTCTCTCCCTTCCTCGTTCTCTCCTTCCAGTTACCTGTTATATATCTAGATTCTAGTATACTTTATCTAGTTTCCTCTCCCTTTGTCATTATATTTTTCCGTTTCACATATCCACATATTTTGCCTCTAAGTGTTATTTTTTTAAAATTAAGTCTGGGATGAAGGTGCATATCTTGAAAATTCTTGTTCCTACCTACACAGCCTCATAATGAGCCTTTTGAACGATTTTAAAATAGACATGGAAAGTAGAGAATAAGTTTTCTCAGTCACCACTTATAACTACTTAGTTTAGATTCTCGTTCATTGTGTTACCTACCCTTTTTGCTTTTACTTTTACTGATTTCATCCATACATATCTTTCGCCTCTTAGCTTTTCATTTTAATGCTTGGATCATCAATTATAGTGGTCTTAATCTATTAACTACGAAACAAGCCAACAATCTCTATCTGTTTGGGACTTGTGATTTATCTCACCTGCTATTCTAAAACAAACTTATACTCCTATTATATCTTCTCGACATCTATTTATCACAACATATTTCTCACTGCCTTATCTTCCCAAGCAGTTTCGCCAAATTACCTCAGCTGATCCTCACTGAACAAACTCGAGCGCCCTTCCCTACCCGCTCTCTCTTACTCAGTCTATCAATCTCCCATTTCTCTTGTCCTTTCTCTCACTCACATGTACATACCGTCCCATTTTCATGTTTCTTTTTGTCCCTCACCCTCTAACAAAAAACAGTTCCTCTCCCATTCTCCTTATTATATATATATATATATATATTTAGCCTATAAGCTAAAAAACCCGTTCTACGAGCGAGAACCTGGTGTTAATTTGCCAGTGCTGAGGTATCAAAAAGGTTTATAAATGGTCTTGATGCCAATCCTTTTACTTGCATAATCTAGAGATAATTATATATACCTCCACCTATCCATCTTTGCCCAGAATCTAGATATTTCTATAACTCTAACCATAGAATCTACTTTTGAAATTCTACGCCTAAAAGTAAAATCTACATCTAGATCTAGATCTTAATCTTTTGATATGAGTCTAGCTGCTGTAAATATCTAGACCCTAGGTAAAGCATGCATGTCCAAGCGTCTTTTTATAGATTCTTCACTCAGATCTTACTCTATAACATGTAGATCTATTCTAGACGGTTTTAGAACTGCCATTGCCTATACTCAGTACACTGAAGGTCTACTTTTAATTTCATTCCTGCCATCTTTGCCCAGCTTTGTTTACAGGAAGTAATTCGCACATTCACTTTTCTTTAAAAAAAATAATAATCACATTTTAATCTTCCATTTTCTTCTAATTTCGTGATAAACAATATTACTCCTTCAATTTGAAGCGGGATTTCCAACTTTATGCCAAATTTGACGTGCTTAGGTATTCTAGAAATACTCGGTTAGATGTGGTCTTCATTTTTCGCCTACCTCCATCACTAAGAGATAAGTATATACTATAATTATGTCTTCTCCTCTCTCTTTAACCCATTTCTTCTGGAGGATTTCACTCAAAATTTCTCTGATCCGTTTCGAAAGTCTAAATATGCTGCTCTCAGGATGCTCCGAGTTGTCACCAGAAATAACAAAAGTTGTCAGCTCCCTCTCGCTCTCTACCTCCCCCAGGTTTTCTCGAACAGTCCGTCCGAGGGAGAGCTCCAGAGAGGCGATCAGATCTTGTCCATCAACAACCTCGACACTGCTAGCCTCACCCACAAGGACGCCCAGAAGAAGATCATACACGGCGGCGGGCAGATTGAGTTGGTCATACACAGGTGAGCACAGTCATGTTTCCTTTATCTGGGGCCAGTGATATGGTTGATAGAAAACAAAAAATGTTTTATGCTATGTACCAAATTGTCGTGTCATTTTCATCTTAATTTTTTTTTTCATTTTTGTCATCAGTGTTGTTATTTTACGGTAGTTTGTCTAGCCGATATAACGGTATAGCGTTTTGAGCATTCTTTGTCACAGCGGTTACACACACACACACACACACACACACATATATATATATATAGAGAGAGAGAGAGAGAGAGAGAGAGAGAGAGAGAGAGAGAGAGAGAGAGAGAGAGAGAGAGAGAGAGAGAGAGAGAGAGAGAGAGAGAGAGAGAGAGTTAGTTTCACGTAATGCTCAACAGTTGTTAGGATTCAAACTCTCGACTTGTAGGTGTACTGAAGTAGAGCACGGTTTATACCAATACATCACTATGCTTTTTAAGAGAGTAACACCACGAGGGCATTTACTAAGATTCCCTGAATGGCTTGCTAACTTGAATGGGAGGATCCGAATCGACGCAACTATTACACTTCAAGCTTGTAGTATTTTTCAAACAATTGAAGCCCGAGAAAAGACGTCGTTGATACATCCAATGCAGCTTTATATGGCGATGTCACTCAAAGTATTTTTTTGTTGAGAAAACCCCCACTAAAAAATCAACCCAAAATACAATTTAAAGAAAAAGCAATTTTTTACACGATTAAGCACATTCTTCAACATCGTGAGTATATAGATCGTGAGTATATAGATTCTACTTGTAGCAAAGTTGTGCTTACAATTCGAACCGTCTAGGTTCCAGAAGTCCACGACAGACACGTATCAATTTCTTCTGGAGCATTGACAGTTTTCCTCCCTGTGTATTTCAGACCCCCGCCTGGAACGTTCGTGGCCCCCCTCTCTCCGCCCATCTACACGCCTAGGCCAAGGGCACCTTCGCTTCAGGTGAGTTGACCTCTGATCTCTGACCTCAGCTCTCACCGTCTCGCGCAATTATTATTCTATTTTTATTTTTACTAACCATTAGATAACAACAAGTCTAGAACATACAATCAATTCTAAAAAATAAAAAAAAGACTTTTTCTTTCGGTTTTTTTTAACTCATAGTTTCGCAATGAATAAAACTTTATGCAATTTAAAATAAAATAGAAAAAAAAGATAAAGGAACTTTCAGGGAGATAGCTTGAAAAGCATTTACTAAGGGAAATAAAGCTAAAATTTAACAATTTTAGAATCAACTTTGTTTATTAGAATGATGAACACAATCAGAGAGGAAGACCCAACCAAAAAAAAAAATATCACAACTGTGCTTAAAAATTATCTAACTGGTTTTAACTTTTTGTTAAAATCATTCACGAATACAAATTTCTCAGTAAAATGATTATTTCGTTTGAAGTGGATAAACAAAACATATGATAAGTGCCGAAAAAGGCGCTACTGGTCCCTGATACAAAATGACCGATTAGTACAATTTGCATCGCAAAAAAAACAACAACCCATAAGTGTTAAGGAAAATAAAGAGACAGATAGATAGATAGATAGATAGATAGAGAGAGAGAGAGAGAGAGAGAGAGAGAGAGAGAGAGAGAGAGAGAGAGAGAGAGAGAGAGAGAGAGAGAGAGAGAGAGAGAGAGAGAGAGAGAGAGAGGAAGAATGGGACAGAGGGTGAGAGAGATCTATAAAGATAGAGAGGCAGAAATATTATTAAGTAGGAGAGGAAACACACAAGTCGATTGTCGTGCTCTCATCACACTCATGCTTAACTTATATAGAAAAATAGGCAAACACTTCATGCTTAAAAAAATAACTGCTCACTGTCGCAGTCTAAGCCAGAACGTTATGCTGTCACAATAACAAGTGCTAGTATTCATAGATAGTCTTAACAGTAAAAAACCAATCTCGCTTTCCTCCAACCACCTTCTTTGTAATCATTACATAATTTTCACGGCGTTTCCATATCACATTTGCAGCGCAATTCTACATTATCAAATTTCATTGACTATACTCTAGGAATCAGAGAACGGAACGCTAGACAAGGCACAGGTGAAGTCTATGGAGAAAGCACCGTCTACCAAACATGTGTCTATCTGGATCCCTGATGTAACCGTCTCTTTCCGAATGTAGTGCTTCTCTCGTAGATTTTCCTCTATGTCCAGAAACAGGCACTCGCTCTCTCTATCATCTAAAATCTAATGAGATTAAAAATTTCGTCTAGAAGTTTACAGATTTGCTGAGGCATCGGGGTGTGGAATTTTGAAGACTTCAGGATTTATTTTTCTTTAAGAAATAAAAAAGTATACTTTTTTTTCCCGCTCAAGATTAGTTTTTATTGCACCACTTGACTCGATTCATCTTTCTGTTTAACTCAATACTTTCTTCATCTTCCCGTTTTTCTCTCTGTATCTTTCAACACCAAAACTACTTGGAATGAGAATGGCATATCGACAGATTGAACTTATTTCAACGCTTCATCTTGTCTATGCAGCGCATCCCACTGGTTTATAAAAATCACCTCAAGTTCTTGGCATAACAATGCATTTTGTTTCTTATTTATCTTGATGCTGTGAGTTATGATAATAGAACTAGCCACTTGCACTTCTAACTTGACTCCAAGGCTTCTCTCTTTTTATAGTGTTTATTTGTTTGTCTGTCTGTCTATCTGTCTGTTTGTCTGTGTGTCTATCTCCCTCTTTCTCTCTCTCTCTCACCCATACACTCTCTCTCCCTTCCCTTTCTCTCTCTCCTGAGCTATCTTTTCACCCTAAGTCACTGTTTTCTAGTACTGTCTTCCTCTCTCGCATTTACACCGCTCTTAAAAAGATAAAAATATTAACGGGCATAAGCATTTGTTTTTATCACAACTAAGTTCACCTCAAACAGACTTTTCTACTTTCCCATTTACATTAGGTATGACCAATGAAAAAATATAAAGAACGATTGGTTACTAAATCCTTGAGCAACGTCACTTGATGATCGTAATTCTGTAACCCACAAAACACCCAAAAGTTCCTTTAGATCACAAAACTTTGAACTGCTGTTATAAAAAAATTCAGAACTCTCAGCCTGTCTACTGATATAGCGCATCCTCAACTTAGCTATTGGTTTAGCATTTCCTCAACACAAGGTTCATGTTGAATCATAGAAACGCTTAAAAATTTCGGGATATTTGCATTGAGCAACACTAGATTTTTGCCTTACAAAATGGAAATAGTTTTTTTTCTTTTAAATTTCTCTAAAAAGCGCATCAAGTAAATGTACGGTAAGGGAAGTAGGCATGGCCGCAGTGCACTATCTGTCGAATAGTGGAAATCCTTTCGATGGTAAAAGGTAGAAGAGAATAGGGGGAAAAAATTAAAGGCGTCTCTAAAAATGGATTCTCTTTTGATAAGAACGGCAACAAGAACGAAAAGAGTAGCAACAAAAACAAAAACAAAAAGAAATAATAATGATGATCTTGGTAATGAAAGCAACAACAACAACAACAACAACAACAACAACAACAACAACAACAACAATGATGATGATGATAGTGATGATGATGATGATGAGAATAATAATAATAATAATAATAATAATAATAATAATAATAATAATAATAATAATAATAATAATAATAATAATAATAATAATAATAATAATAATAATAATAATAATAATAATAATAATAATAATAATAATAATAATAATAATAATAATAATAATAATAATAATAATAATAATAATAATAATAATAATAATAATAATAATAATAATAATAATAATAATAAAATTAATAACAAAGGCATTGATTAGGACAATAATAATCGCCACAATAGTCTAAATAAGGATAATCTAATTCATAAAAATAATTGGTAAAAACCAGGAAAGTGAGGAAACGGCCACTATTCTTTTTTTTTTCTTTTTTTCTAACTCTTTCTATCAATATCCAGATGTTTTCTGCAGGCCTGGGGTGACATTTATCAATCTATGGCAGCAGATTCGTTTGTTTCCTCCCTCTTCTCTTCGGTGCTCTATGATCTTTCCTAATTAAAAGAAGATGTTCGTTATACAAGAGAGGTGAATACTGTACTCTCGATTCTGCCTTGGGTGAAGTGAGACTTAGCTTACACCTTGTGTGAGAGTAAATTATTGAGCGATCTGGCTGTTAGGAGATCTTCATTCCACACCTAGGTTCTACATGAAAATATTTCGTGTTGTTGTACGTCAAAGTGTTTAAGATATAATTTTTGAGACCAAATAAGTTACCATTTTGCAGTTTGAAATAAAGGACTTGGTAAATATAAGACATTTTTTGTCTTCATTAATTACTTCAACGGCTGGTGAAATCGTTCATAGTCTTAAATTTCTTGTGATTTTCGAAACTTATGGTCTAGATCTAAATAGCAGTGCTTGGTTTAAAATCACATGATACGGTTTAGTTCACAGGAATCTCGATTATCAGGAATTCAAGTTCATTATAAAAGCAACCTTGGAAAATTGGTGTGGGCAGTTTATATTTGGATATTCATCTCTCAGATGTTCTCTTAGCACTTTATTGATCCAAAGGACTTTCTCCATTAGCTTGTCTCATAAATTGTTTTACTTAATGAAACTAGCACATCATATAAATACAAATTCTAGCACAAACATAAGATTCACTGCACACTTTTTTGGTTTGATGTTATAAAATAGATTAAAAAAAAAAAATTAGACGCTTACCCTTCCCTTTATATAACTCTGATAAAAGAAAAAGTAGATGCAATACAGTTCAACGCCAGTTCCAGTGATTTAAACTTTTGACCTGATTTCTCCGTGGCGCGTCACCAGAGTGGCCTATGCTTCACTGGGTACGATCGTCTATTCGAGAAATTCAGAGCAGGTCTAGTGGATGACGACACACCCATCGCTGCAGATTTCGTCAGGAAACGCCTGCAAAGACTTCGTCTAGTCGTAATATCAGAACTTCCATTTCTCATGGCTTAATTCAGTCTCCAAGAACTGTTATTATTTTTTTTTTAATTTACAGGGTTCCACGACAGCCAGTTTTTCAGATTGCATTAGCATGTCCACTTAAAAAGGGGAAAAATGAGAAACATAAAGCAATAAACGGAAAAAACAAAACAACAAAAAACAACAAAACAAACAAAAGCATCGTAGAACCCTGTGAATTAACTGATGGCGAAGTTCACTTTGCCGTTCAGGTTTTCCCTTCCCGGTTCCCGCGATTTTCCCCCCAGCTTTGACGTGCTTTAATCTGCTCCGACAAGCGTGGTTCGCACCCCGCCCCTTACAATGACCATCCTATATCCTGAGTCCTTTTCTATCCCGGCATTCCTTTGCCCCATCCTTCCACTGGTTTGTTTAATTATTGGTTTGACCCTATATATTCTGATTTTCCGACTGGTCATAAATTTTTTTTATATGTGTGAAAACTATATCATTGTCTTTTTGTGATGAGGCAGTGGCATAATTATTCCCTCCACAAGAACATAAAGTTTAGCGTTGGTTATTATATCCAGGCGAGGGTCGAACAAAATCGTAGCGCTTACTTGACCCATGGGTTCATTTTCTTACAAAAGGAGCTTCATGAACCATAACTGGTGAGTTAAGAACAGAAAAATGGTTGGGTTAAACTAGACGAGAGGCAGCGATAAGAGAAAGAGAGAGAGAGAGAGAGAGAGAGAGAGAGAGAGAGAGAGAGAGAGAGAGAGAGAGAGAGAGAGAGAGAGAGACAGACAGACAGACAGACAGACAGACAGACAGACAGACAGAGAGACAGACACAGAGAGAGTGAGAGTGAGAGAGAGTAGAGAGAGGGAGAGAGAGACAGACAGACAGACAGACAGAGACAGAGAGACAGACACAGAGAGAGTGAGAGTGAGAGAGAGAGAGAGACAGACAGACAGACAGACAGAGACAGAGAGACAGAGAGAGAGTGAGAGAGAGAGAGAGAGAGAGAGAGAGAGAGAGAGAGAGACAGACAGACAGACAGACAGACAGAGACAGAGACAGAGAGACAGACACAGGGAGAGTGAGAGTGAGAGAGAGAGAGACAGACAGACAGACAGACAGAGACAGAGAGACAGACACAGAGAGAGTGAGAGTGAGAGAGAGAGACAGACAGACAGACAGACAGAGACAGAGAGACAGACACAGAGAGAGTGAGAGTGAGAGAGAGTAGAGAGAGAAAGACAGGAAAAGATAAGGAGAGAGAAAGGTGAGGGAAAAATAGTTTGAAAGATACACAGAGAAATAGAAAAAAGAGAGCGGGCAAGAAAATAGAAAAAAAAAAAAACCCGAAAGCTTTATTAGAAGCAGTCGTACAAGGGACAGAGCAATGTAGAAGAACAAACCTGGCTAAGGTTATCTGATCTCGGACCAGTCGCCCCAAAGTATACACTGCGAGATGTAGAGTCAAAAAATACTGACACAAAAATAACTCTAAAACAAATCTCTTCAAATGCATAGTATTTGTTAAAGAACAATGCTTAGTGGTGATCAATTTGAAAAGTATTAAAAGTACGGTTTTTTCATTAGTGGTAACATCCGAAGTATTACGGCAAAAAAATAAAAATAAATAAAACTAAATAAAAACAACGGAAAACAAACCACAAATTTGTTGATTGATACTTAGATATCAAAGTACAAAAGACCCACAGTATGAGAAACGAAACTACTCAAAAAATGCTTGAGGGAAAGAAAAGAAAAAAATGCGATGCCCATATTGTTATAGGAGAATGAGAGATGGAAGTAAAAACCTAAATATAAAGTTTATCAAAATGACTTCTTTCGAGCTATATTATCACAATACTATATCAGACTGCTTGCTCTAATTACAAATAAAAAATCATAGCATGCATATACACATATTAGTTATAAAATGTTTTCGCAGCAATTCATGAAGTTGAAGTCATCAGGAAAAATTAGTTTTAAAGCATTTTCCTTGTCATTTTGATTCAAAATATTAAACAACAAACCACAAAACTCCTGAAAGCTATTCTTACAGTCGAGGGGATCGCTAAAAAATGAACTGCATCATCAATGGATATTCATTGAAAACAATATTATTTCAGGGTATTAAGAGCAGAGTAAAGTGCTGTAGGAACAAAAGTAAAAATTTAATAAAGACGCTACTTACACTAATACTATTTAATCCAATGAACGGCGCAGTCCAGGGATTGTATCGGCTACCTTAACAGTATACCCTCGCAAAATCTGTCAGCGTTCTTAGCTTTCACACGTGAAAGCCTTAAGTACTTTGGTTTCTCTTGCAGAGCCCTACATACTACTACTCGAACCACCCCAGCTCAGTCCAGTATAACCAAAGTCCCGGATATAACACAATGAACGGCGACCCGTACTACGGTTACAGACCCGATAACCCTTCCAACCAAAAGACATACAAGTCCAAACCAACCTACCTGCAGATACAGGTCAACCCTCCGTCTCACCAGAAGCATAACCCACAATACCAGCAAAACCATTCTCCACACTATAATCAGCCACAACAGCACCAACACCAACAGTATTACCTGCAACAGCAGCCATCCAGACACAGGTCTTCCTGGAGCCAGCCTCCCGTGACCCCTACGACCCCGACCCCTCCTTGGGCGAGTCAACAGTCGGCGCCCAAGCGGGTGACCAAGCTGTCCCAGCTGGGCGGGGCGGGGCAGAGTTACGGCACGACGTACGCCACTCTACCAAGGAGCTCTTCGGTACTTGACAGAATTTCATGTCTTGCGCCTCTAGCATCTCCATTTAATTCATAGCTCGCTGTCTTGGTGGCAATCGAAATGCTGCGCACGATCGTACTGAGATTAACAAACAATAACATCACTTCCTCCGGTATTGCACGTCTGCTTGGGATAAAACGGAGACATAGTAATAAATATCTTATGTCAAATATAGAAAAACGGGTCATTTTGCCAAGGATACACATCTTCACTGACTCCTGCCTTTCCTTGAATGCACTGCAAATGAGCATGCTTCAATCAGTATTCTTTCTTAATGCACTGGCTTTGTCGAGTCTTAGTTCCAGCAAATACCAAAAACCTGTAGGTTTAGAATGGAAAACGTTCTGCATAAATTAATAGGATAAGAAATAAGACATCCAAAATGTCATCATATAAACATTGTGAGAAAAAAAAGATTGTATTTTGGAAACGTCTCAAGCGTTGAAAGCTGTGTTGGTAAAGACTAACCTTGTTAAAGTTTCAAAGAAATGTTAAGGTAAAACTGGAGAAACCCGATGGTTTTTTACAGATCTTCCATGCAAAAATTTTGAAAAAAAAAAAGAAAGTGTGCCGCTTCAACTTACTGCTCTTCAACGCTCGCTATTTCATGTTAACCTCTGAATGCCTGGTCTGTAATAACCAACATCATTTTTCGATCAGCAAACGTTAAATATGTTTGTATTTATACAAATAAACATCTGCTTTACCGCATGTTGCTCTCTTTGTTGCAACAGTTTTGGTTCACACTTTGGTTTTTCTATCTATTGATATTTCTGTTTTCGCCAATTTTAAGAAATATTGTTGTTGTTGTTGTTGTTGTTGTTGTTGTTGTTATTATTATTATGTTGTCGTTGTTGTTGTTGTTGTTACTGTTGTTTTTCTTCTTCTTCTTCTTCTTCTTCTTCTTCTTCTTCTTGCTCTTGTTCTTCTTCTTCTTCTTCTTCTTCTTCTTCTTCTTCTTCTTCTTCTTCTTCTTCTTCTTCTTGCTCTTGTTCTTCTTCTTTCCCTCTTCTTTTTATTCTCCTTCTTTTTCTCCCCATTCTTTTTCTTTTCCTATTTCTAATCATCCTCTAAACTCTTCAACGCTTTCACCATTAGATTAGCCATAAAGCTCACAGCTTTCAAGACCATTCTAGACAGCGTATTATTCAAAACTTAACAAAACGTGAATTTTCGCTTCATAGGTTAATCCTAGCAAGTCTAATTTTTCCATACCAATTAAGTGCAATACAAGATTCTTTTTTTCTCTATACTCTAATCAAGTCGTTTCTAAATAAGGAGAGGAACAAGGTTGATGTCTCACATGAAAGAGTCTTCATTCGCATGCTTTCCATCATTGTGCCCTTGTCTATTCCTCTAAGACCTCGTTAAAATATACACTTGACATACATATGAGAACTTTGGAAAAATGCGTACAAAAAGAATTATCGGACTAACATGAGAATGAAATCATGATCTCTTATTTGTAAATGATTTTATGATGATATCTGTCTATACATTACCCTTCCGCTCTCAGCATTTACATCCTACGTGTGTGTACAAAGTGTTCGAACCTAGCTCGGCATGGCATGTGTTCTATCGTCACTACTTCTGTGTGACTCCTTATTGAAAAGGTATCTTGAGGCATGGACTACAATTTTTATTAACATCACATGAACTAATACAAGGACAGTTTTGTGTAAGTCATTTTTTTTCCAGATTTGATTGTTAGAAAATAATTATGTAAAGATTTCGAATTGAATGCATGAAACATATATACCCTGATGATATAAAAACTTGATTTCTAAACTGTTAGCTTCACCAGTAAATTTACTTTTCTGATATTTTCCTCAGTATTTAATGCTAGAAAACTTAAATTGAGAATAGAGACCTTAAACAACATTTTTACAAAAAGATAACCCAGTATCATTAAATTGTAAATCTAAAATGTTTAAATGAAGCTTGCGTTACTTCTTCATTATTAATTTAAGATCGATAGAGACCGCATTAGTTATTTTCTCTTGATCATAGGAAGCACATTAAAGAAAATCCATATCTTTGCTCAACAAAAAAATTAACTCAGCCACTCTAATTTTTTACCCTGATCATATCATATCAATGCGTTCAACCTTTTGTGTTTGTCAGTCTTTGCTAGGCTTATGTTACATCTACCACCCAATCACCTTTACCTCTCTGTCTCATGACCTTACTCCCTTTGTAAACTTTGACCCTATCAAAAGGCGCAGTATGGGGCCAACATGGTGCATCGGCCTCGACCTGACTTTGACCCGGACGAGGAGAGAGAACCTGACCTTCCACTGGCCACAGGCCCCGTACCCAAAGTGTGCAGCAGAAGGAACCTTGGCGGAGGCGGGCTATCATTTGGCACGAATTACGGAAGTCACGGCCGCTTCGCCACTCTCCCGAGACGCCACGATACTGGACGGCGAGCATCGGTAGTCCCACTATAGATATAGTAGCTTAGATCTATCTTGTTTAAAAATAGTGAGCCAACTTCGAAAGTTACTCTGTTAACAAATATTAGCCAAAGAGTTCTTCTTTATTTTGAACGTCCCCCTTTTGCATTTTTAAAATTACATAAATTGATACATTTCTTTTTTCTCAATCGCACACAAAATTTCGAGATTCTTTGGCTACTATATTTGTTTACATTGACGTCTAGTTTCACACAACATTATTCTCATTCTTCTCACATTCATCTCTTGATTACTTTCCATTAATCAGATTTACTTGATTATTAATTTGTCGCTTGCTTTTTCCTTTCTTTTTGTATAAACATAAACAAGTAATGAACTTAAAAGCTAAATTAATGACTAGCTGCCATGCCTGTTTTGAAAATTCCAACTTATGGTGACCATAAAATAATAATTTTAATCGTGTGCAGGTTTTATTAATATGCCTTTTTTCCAACGGCATCTGTAATCTGAAAGTATTATCAAACATGGTAACACTTGAAGTTTTATTATATAGAATTCCCAGTTTGCCAAAGATAAAATTTTGGTCAAGAAAGTTGAGTTAAGGTGGTTGTGTTTGGCACACAATTGCAAATGAAGTGCAGGGATCGAAAAAATTAAAATGGAAAAAAAACCCACAAACCTTTTCCAAAACATCAATGTACAATGTTAGCTACAATATAAAAAGCTGCAGAAACAAATGTAAATACTGCCGTAAACTTCATCATACTGTTTAGGAATATTAATTCTATCAATGTAAAGCAATTTCAATTTATTCGAAGTCACAGTAAGCACAACGATACGAAAATGTCACAAAATCCTTTTAAATAAAGAACTTCAAATTAAGATATAATTAACTGACCAAAGTACTGTAGACTCTCTTTTCGCATTACCGGTATGCTGCCCTCTGAATCTAATAACGTCCCTTTCCCCCCTCCTTGTTCTCTCTTATCGTGTGTACCCTTCCCCTGAGTTTGAATATATGAAAGACGGTGAATGGGCTCACAAGCGCGTGCTGCATTGTGAATCTCCATGTAAAGTACTAGCAGCCTCCCTCAGTTCTTAGATCACCCGTTTTACTTTTTCTCCACCCCAAAACAGTGGAAGGCTAAGCAGTGCAGCTCAACTATTTTTCTTTTGCATTGATGGTGTCCCCAAGCATGGGTACGGTTTTGTAGAAAAGATGAAAATATCTAAGACGCTTGATAATCACTTGATGTTTAGCCCCATTGAGAGGCTTAAGAGACGAGATCATGAGTAATTCAACGTCGCGCAAGTTCCTCGTGAAGAACAAGAGTAGTTCAGCGTCACTTAAATTTTCAGTGCAAAGCAAGAGTAGTTTTACGCCAGTTAAATTTTCAGTAATAAGCAACAGTAGTATTAGGTCAGCGAAAAGAAATAGAGTAATTATACGTCGAAGTGAGGAGCAAGAGTAGTTTTGCGACGTGCAAGTCTTCCATGAGAAGAGAGAAAAGTTTTACGTCAATAAAATTGTCAATGAAAAATAAGAGTAGTTTTACATAGTGTAAGTTTCAGGTAAAGCGCAAGAGTTTTTTTTTCCGTCGCATTTTAAGCTTTCCGTGAACAGCAAGAAAGCAGTTATAAACAAGTTTCCTGTAAAGCAAGAGAAGAATGCCGTCAAGAGAATTTTGTCTTTTATGGATTACGAAATACAGTAACGATTAAATCCTTGAAATGACAAAATGATTTAGAGGATTCAACAACGTAAAGATGAAAAAAGACTTTTATACATAGCAATTACGATCTGAGAGTTTAAGATGCCAAAAAATACTTTGTGGTCTATGGAGGCGGAGCAAATCTTGCTGACACGATGTGATAGAGAACTATCGAAATGAATCATACACTGGTGTAGTCCAAAGACGGATTACACAATGTGTCTATCTACCAATATCATTCAATATTCTTCAAACAATACTGAAAAGTAACTTTCCCATAACTCAACTTACACAACAATATCAACTCATGCCACATTATCAACTCATATCAATTCCTGCAATTCTACTAAGCACATACAATATCAAAATTAACTACTCACCTTAACTCCCGCAGCACTGCAAACTCTCCTTAGCAAACACATACAGATAGGACAAAAAAATATACTTCCGACACTGCCAACTCTCCTTAACACTCACACAACACAAAAATAATACGTCAGATCATTCCCCGCATCACTGCCAACTCTCCTCAAAACATACGAACAGTAATAGAACGAGCAACGCGCCTCAATTCTTACACGCTCACAAACTTCAGCACAAACATCAATAATATAAATGATTCCACATCAACTTACACGAAATAATGTTACCAATTTATTTCCGCCCACATTTTACAGCATTAAAGGTACATATACCTATCAGGAACCTTAACAATTCATCTTGACTCACGAAACACCAAGAACTTACATCAAGTTATACAATACTCGAACTCAAATCCACTTCTGCACAAATAACGAACTTACACCAAATCACACAAGAACAATTACCTGTGTATAAAGTGAACCGGTTAAAAAGATTCCAAAATTAATGGTCACTTAAAACATAATTATATTAACTTCTTGAACACCTGGTGAATACTGCAGCTTGAAGCTGCCAGGCATGGCGCTATGGCACAGTTTACACTGTGTTTTAAGTCTACTAAGTTTCCAAAGTGATATTTAAGGAAGATCGATGGCAAACCAAAGTCAAACTTGTTAATGCTAATTTCTTTTTTAGTAGGAGTTTGTTATGCTTTTAGTTACCGCACGCAAACCCAAGCAAAAACCTTTGAAAGAAAAACATGAATTAGATTACAACAAGAAAAACAACAACAACAACAACAGCAACAACAACAACAACAACAACAACAACAACAACAACAACAACAACAACAACAACAACAACAATAATAATAATAATAATAATAATAATAATAATAATAATAATAATAATAATAATAATAATAATAATAATAAAAACAACAACAACAACAACAACAACAATAATAATAATAATAATAATAATAATAATAATAATAATAATAATAATAATAATAATAATAATAATAATAATAATAATAATAATAATAATAATAATAATAATAAAACAAGCAAAGCGGTAAATAAGTGGAAAAGCCATTGGGCAATCCTCATCATGTGATTATTTTTAAAAATAAATTTGCCTACGGTTTCGCAGGACTGCATAAAACAAAATCGTACAAGACAGAAAATTCCCGCATAATTGTCCTATTGAAAAGAAAAAATTGAAACATCGCCCAAAACCTGAATAAATGTGGAAATGATCCCGCAACAAAATGAGAACATTCGAATGAACAGTGAGATAACATGCAAAATCGAAAGAATTAACTTTATTGAAAAGAAAACAATACGCAAATAACTTCCCAAAGCAGATTTGATGATTTTGTAGTATCAGTGATATTATGATATCAAAAGAAATACATTTACGGTAAATATTTAATGAATGGAGCGTTTAAAGTTTTAGTTGTTATTCAAAACATTTAATGTGATTATGTATGTCCACAGCAATCAATCTGAAAGATTCGGACTCCTGCCTGAATTAGGATCTCGACTGTGGTTCCATACCCAAAAGTTTATACAATCAATTATAAGTTTGGCTTGACTTAATGAAACTTATGTTCGTGGATCTTTTGCATAGTTTCTTTACATACCCAGCCCAACATCGCGCCGCAGTCATTGTTGCAGTTCATACCAATAATTGTGAAATCGCATCATAAACTCGTGATGTTTAATTTTTTTTGTTGTTGATTTTATTGATGAATCAAGAACGGTACCCTTAAAAAAGAACACTATTAGTATTCCTTAAATTCCAAACACACACCATCACTTTAGCGGTACTCTGAGTTGATGTGCAAAACCAGAAAGAGGAGGTGTGCCTAAAATGTTATAAAAATGTAAAGAAAAAACCGACAGCTTATCTGATGCGTTAAACACGCTTTCTCTATCGTGTCTGTCTAATTTACAAGTTTTCTGCTAGCTAGGGGTATGATCCACGTTTGGAGCCTTATTTTCAATACGGTGCCTGACGAGGGCTTATTGGTGAGAAAAATACAATTATCGCCTATAGAAAAAGAATTGGGACTATATCAAACGATCCAGAACAATGCGCGTTTTTTTTTTTCCTAATATATTGAAGCCCTTCTTATCTGAGTTGATCGCCTTATTTACTATCTCCCCTTTTCTCTTTCTCTCTCTCTCCTCAGCAACCCCCCAGCCTGCCTAGTGCTGGTGGGATAGTGTATACTCCCACGAAGGTGTCCTATGGTGGGCCTCAGACGTTCGGTACAGACTATGGCCACAAGGGTTACGGGCAAACCCCGGCGCAAAGGTATGAACCTCGCACTGAAAAAGGCGTTATGCTTCAAAGGTAAGAGTCGAGCCATCCCACCACCAATCCTTTGCAACCCCTCAGATGTCGTGCTCTGCAGTCTGCACTCAGTCTCACACTTGGTTTCTCAGAACATGGACAGTCGTAGATATCGTGGTCTAACTTATGCATTTCACAGCACGTGAAATAAATCTTTAAAGGAGATTAACATAAAAAAGCACAACCAGAATCTCATTGTTAATAATTTCACCTCTAAATAAAACATTGTTACTAAATTCTAAATTTTAACACACTGTGATGAACTAGCAGACAACCTTTAGGGAATATTTTCGTGTTTTACAGAAAATTCTCACACGATGCACTATTATTTTATTATTTCGAATAGATGGGATATCTTTAGCTTCTATTATTTCAGGTTTAGTTTAGTTTGCAACATATCTACACACTAGTGCGCTGTATCTGGATGGATGTGTCTGTTACATAATCTTATATAGCGCGTTCGAGTCGGATTTCATGAAGGCAACATAAGTATAAATAAATATGCTTTGTAAGAACAGAAGATTCCAGAGCATCGATCTAATTTCGATTTAGATATAGATAAGACAATATTTGGATTGATTATAATGTATTTCATACTTACTTTCTCAACTTTACCTTATTATTGTTTGGAACAAAGCCTCCAAGTACGTAATTGTGGCGTCAAGGTTCATCATTGTATGGAAGATGTAAATTATCTTTATTTCTCTTAAATCCCTAGACAAAAATTTGGCGATTTTTTTGTTGTTACAGGCTTTTCGCTCGACAGGACGATAAAGGATGATGTTACCATTATATCCCCTAAGAGGGCCATTTTCTGATCTATATCAGGGGTCGCTTTTTAAGTTCTTTGAAAAATCTGGTCGCACAGTTTCTTCGATAATCTCGAAAAAAAGCTATATTTAGCCAGACGCCGTCTCAGAATTTCACTCCATAATGTCTTCGTGCGCGCCGATCACGTGAACTCCCTGCGTATTGATCTTCTACACTCGACTGCTCGTTCGGAGATCTCCGTAACTAGATCTATAGCAGAATCGTTTTCTTTACTCCTTTTTGTTTGTTTTGATCAACTGCAGGGTTAGGTGTAGATTAGATCTAGGATTCGAAAGCTCGAAATGGCCAATAAATTGATATCTTATAGCTGCAGACAGTGGTTTTACGCTTTAATAGATCTATTTTTTTTAATCTAACTTCCCATTACATCTACAAATTTTATTTTGCTTTTTCTCGCGTCTCGTTTTATTATGTTATTGAAACTGAAAATTATCAAACTCGATCATAATCCATCATATTTAAGAAAATAAAGATTGGCCTACGAACTAACTTTAAGTGAGGAGTAGAAAACGTTCTTTACACAGCAAGTTAGTAATTGTATGAATCTGAACTCCAGGCTCAGAAGAAAGATGGAAAATCTCAACTTCACGTGCAATTGGAGAGAGAAAAGGCAAAGATTAAGGATAGAGAAAATGAAAATTCAACTGGAGTTGACATAGATATAACCCCAGGCTAACCAGTCAGCTGTGGATAATCGTGACTAAGTGCGGTTAGACGCTTAGGATAGATCCAAGCCTAAATTGCCCTTTAGATATCCTGATCGTGGACTCTTTCAGTTCTTAAGAGTGCCCTCGTTCCATAACCCACGTGTTATGTGTTGGGCACTCGCTTCACAAAGTTTTGTCCCCAAAGAAAAGTTATGCAAGGATATTCTGGATGCTGACTTTCTCAACAAAATAAGCTTAACTTCATTTGGCATCAAGCGATTATTTAATTTTACTTTTGAGATTGTTTAGATAACAATGGATGTTATGTTTTTCTTTTGTTTTGTTTTGTTTTTCAGCACAAGTTGTGGTTGTGCTCTTATCTTGTCAGATCATTGTTTTCTTACTGCTAGTTTTGTTCTTTGGTTCACAGTACTACTAACACTCTCAAGCCGTATGAGAAGAAAATAACCCTTTTTTTAATTCTTTGATTACTTTTTGTATAAATAGTTTTATCTCAGAGATATCTGTAGTATATGAAATTTTAGAGTGACTATGACCTTATCACTGTTTATGCTAACTGGTCGTTTTTTTATATTACGTTTAATGAATTTTTTGTGTAGCCTTATTTTAAATGGGGGCAGAGATGATATGAGTTAAGCTGGTGACCTCTATGTAATATTTTTGTCTATTGAAGGGAAACAACACACAACAGATTATTATTTTGTGTTTGTGAATCGTTCAGATATCTTATCTTGAAGATAATTTTCACTGATAGGAACAAATGGTATTTTGAATAATTTTAGCTCAATGATGTTGTCCTATGGACTAAAGCCTGTAATATCATTATTCTATTCTTCAGATTTATTATTGTGTGAAAGATCTTGTCTAATATCATTACTCTTAAATCCCTTGAATAATAGTCAGTGCTTATTATTTTGATCAAGCCCTTTACATATACAGACCTCATATGTATCCAAAGATCGTTTTCAATTTTCTCTGGAGGAACTATTGTCCGCTTTAGAGACATATATGCTACAGATTCTTAGAAAGAAATATGAGTTATAAGCTCACAAATGTAAGATTTCAATCAGCTTAGGGCATTTATTTTTTTATCAGCTAGTTCAGTGCTGGGAATGTGAACGCCGTGCTAAATATAAGGGCCAAACACTCGAAGATCTATTTCAGTACATATTCTTATATCTATAAATACAAATAGTCATTTCAAATCTTAGCTATCTCAAGTTTCTAATATATCTTGCGCCAATAAGAAATCGTGGAAAAAATGGAGGAAGAAAAAGGTAAGAATAAATGCAAAAGGTATTCAGTGGTAAAAATATTACAGTGTATATTGACTAGCTCAGTCTGATTTGGAATTCGAAATCAGTTTTTATTGTTGAGTTTTTCCCACAACTCTCTTGAAACATAGCAGACCGCAAATATTCGTAACCATCAGTTAATAGCAATATTGAATTGAAGCAATTCTGTTCCACATGACATTCCACGAGTACCTTTGATTTACATTGATGTTGAAAAAGATGGTGAATTGTTTCAGCTACCAGCATGAGTGTTCCATAACATGTGATTGTCATAACTCGTGCAAACACTTAGGTTCTATAATGCTTTGAAAGGTGTGATAAAAATTTTTTTTAATAAATGTTTTCTAATATAAAAAGCAAATTGATTGGAATAAATACATTGAAGTGTTTATCAATTCACACATTATGCATTGATAAGGGCATACCATTCTGTACAATAAGATGCTAATTCTCTTTGATAATCTGTATTATCAAACACATGATAAAGAAGTAAGTAATCTTATAAAATTTAATTTTTTGTCACCTTTTAACATTGTATTATATATTCCTCATAACTTATATTTATTAAACATGACAATTTAATAGACCAGCTATTTTTTCCAAAATTTATCCCGAAGATTTTGTGACATGTTTTGTAAAGATGTAACATTGTAAAGTTTGGTTGAATTTGCCTAAGAAGAATAATGATTTTTATTACAAAATATTAATTGAATATTTTATTTCAAAAAGGCAAATACATATGTCTATCATTGCAGATCATATTCATGTTGTTAACCTTAAGAGGCACAGTGGATTGATTAATCTATTCATAAATCTAAAAACCATTATGACAAAAAGTTGAATATTTTCATCTCTAATGCACGATTTTATATCTACCAATACAAAAGAATTTATTTTTTTACCTCCCAAACACCACAATGGAATTGATAGTATCCTTTCATTTGGTATATATTTCAGTCCCTTAATAAATTCGCTAAAGTTTTCAATTATGGTTGCTTTCGCTTTACTATTCCCTATACTGCTATGTTTCCACGCGTGCGTTAAAGCGCTGGCCGTGATATAGAGAGGGGCTCTTTGTCTTGAGTGGATTAGTTTGCAGATGCCTGACATAAGATCACCTTGCATGCATAGTGTAAGTTTTACCAATCAATCAATTTATCAATCAATCAATTGATCCATCGTGTGGCAGGGTCCAGACGACACTGGACAACATCACACTGTCCCCCCGCACACCTGAGGCTCAGCCAGTGTTCCAGCCGTTCTCGCCAACCCAGCAGGTCCGACCAGCACAGCCGCAGCCGTCCCAGCTGTCTCCGCAGTACCGCCCGCAACAGGTGTACACCCCGACAAGCCTCCTGCTGGAGCATCAACAGCAACAACAGAAGCAGCAACAGCAGCAATATCAGCAACCCCAACAACACCAGCCACAACAATATCACCAGCCACAACAGCAGTACCAGTACCCGCAGGCGGCGGAAGAGGGTGAGGAAGAAATCCCCCCAGTATGGGAGAGGCGCAGGATGTTTCAGCAGATCGATAATGCGACCAGGTCACCAGGTAGTCGTGTAGACCGGATATCCGGTCTAGAGGAGGGCGGGGCATGACCGGCATGCCACACCTATAGCTGTTTCTCTAGCGGCTGCCACTAAGTAACTTGATGCCTGCCCACACTTTATTGAGTATTTCCTATGAAACGCATTTATCGTATTTGGAATAAGTAGGATTAACATTAAGTATGGCCGTTTTGTGGTGTTCAAAAACATCTTTGCTCAATTTTTTTTTTGTACTGCTTAAAAACAAAAACGTCTCTATATGGGCTTAACATCATGCGTGTGCAATGTTTTATTTTGAAGAATCTCTTTTTGTTCTTTTTTTATATCATTGAATAACGCCAAATTCTGACTTATTGTTTCTTCCGTTTTCTTCAGAAGTGTTTCCGTGGTTAACATGGGGCTATGCTTTTTTTTTTTTTTTTTTAAAATCTGAGTTGTGCAAGTACTTGCGTAGTTCGAGAGATATGTTTTCGCGTCAGTTATATTCACATTTTATATCTCTATGGTAAGGCCCAGGATCAGATCAGTAGTTGAGTAGAGAGTTATCATTTCAACGATGATTTTAGGTTGATTTAAAGCTGAAAAATCTTGAACAGTCGAGAAACAGAAAATCAAGAGTTTTGCCCCTTTATCTAAAAGTTTTCAAAATCTTCAAAAAAATATTCACTGATCCGACGTGGGATATCGCTTAGGCGTCCGAGATGGAAGAAACGGATACCGTTATTTAGCAGCAGTGCCTAGTACTTCCAATTCGCATTTTAAAATAAATTTCAATGAAAGACCTCAAAATATGACTCTTTCAACGGAATAGCATTTTGTCGATAATTTATGCTGGGAACTGCAAGGATCAATATCGAGGAATTCAACTTTTTAAGCTGGTGCTACAAGATCTAGAATCTAGATCTAGATCTAACTCTAAGCTTTTGGTATGACTCCTTTCTGTCTTTATAGCGGGGCGTGCAGTTACCAACAGATGTGCAGAGAACAAGACAGAAAAATATCATTGGGTGAATTTAAGAAGTCAGATAGGTCAATAGGCTGAAACATAAATCGGCATTTGAATCTCATTAGCACAAAAGCATCAGAATTTGCACTCAGGAACCTGAAATGTTCAAAAACCTCTGACGGGAATACTAGTTTGTAGAAGTGCTTATTTTCAACACTTCACGTAATGGTGTATTTCTACTAAAAGGAAAACAAAAATGAAAGAAAATGATAATGATTATATCTCAAACAAGAAAAAGTAAACTATGATTGTCCTGTAAATGCTTTCGAATACCTTATCAAAGCTAATGACTTCTAATTTGTACACGCAAGATTTCATTCACAATAAAAGCACTTAGTTGTGTTGTGGCAATAATAATTTGCGTTTAGCCATTTCAAAGGCTTAGTCAAAAATCATGTACCGCAAAAATATCTATCATAATTAAACTGTCCCTCAACTGTCCCACAATGGCGACCAATCTGGGCTGGGTCTGGATTTTCTTGAACTGCGTGCCTCGTTTGTCAATTCGATGCGTTCAATAACATTATCTGCTTTAGTTTCGTGGATATTACAGATTTGCACTCATGTAAAAAATATTCTGCTTGCTTCTTTTTTCTGTATTCAAGAGTCTTCATCCTCTCGTTTAAAAAAAATTGATATTTATCTGTCGCTCCTATAAAATTTTCCTTCTTCTTTTTAAATGCTAACCCACACCTAACTCAACTGGTAAAGGCTAGCTTTGAGTTTGATAACAATTTATTAATGCTTTACGCTCAGGATGGTTGCTTGTATGTTATGCTTCATATTAAAAAACACTTGCGTTCGCTACTATTTATGGCTTAAATGTATGTGCAAAGTTTAATTTGCCATTGTTAGTTGGTAGCGTGTGTGTGTGTGTGTGTGTGTGTGTAAGATACTAAATTTTGAGAAAAATATTATTGACTACCGAAAATAATATGAAACTAATTGAAATTCTATGTTATTTTTTTTTCGTGAAGGACACATATACATAATTATAACCAACGATTAAGGCTCATGGATGGTAAGGTTAAAACATTTTTTTATCACTTTCCAGCCTTGATTTTTTAAATCCATATCTTTGCCTACATATTTTCTTAATCCATTCATTAAAGCTGCATGAACAACAACGATAATAATAATAATAATAATAATAATAATAATAATAATAATAATAATAATAATAATAATAATAATAATAATAATAATAATAATAATAATAATAATAATAATAATAATAATAATAATAGTAATAATAATGAAGTATAAAGCAAACGACTGGTATGAACAGATAGTGATAAAATTACCCCCACCCCTCTTACTATTTCCCCTCTGCTGTCACCTCGCACTGCAGCCCGGGGACCCGCGGTCAGTCCTAAACCTAAGGCGCCTAAGCCGTTCTCTCCTGTCCCGGCCGGCAACAAGTACAGCACCTTCAGCGCGCCCCAGCAGAGCAACTCCGTGTGGCGACCTTCACACCAACAGCCCTACTCTCCCGGACATCAGGCACCTTCTCTCGTGCATTCGGTCGGTAGTTTATAAGTTTGGGAATGGTTTTGGGTGATTATAATGGTGACGGTGATGGTGGCGGCTGTAATGGAGGTAACGATGATGGTGACGATGGTAGTCTTTAAGATGAAGCTGCTGGTGGTGGCAATGATGGTGGTAATGATAGAAACGGTGGTTAAGAAGATTTTAAATATGCACACTATTCTCGTTAATGGAATAATAATAAAAAGATGATTCTGTACACAATGTTGATGATGCCATTAAAGATATCGAGGATGATAAGTAGGATGGTTTTCGTTGGTCACAATGATGCTGATAGTGTTTCATGGTGGAGATGATGGTGTTTTAACACAAAGGCGAAAATTATGAAAACAAGTGGCATGTTGTTCGTTATTTAATTGTCCTCTTTTTAGAAGCTCACAGTGGACGATATATCTTAATTGGGCCACTTGGGAGCACCAACACACTGAATCTAGCAAAACTATTCCAGTTTAGATTCTTCTTACTGTTGTTGTTCCTGTTCTTCTTTTTCTTCTTCTTTGTGTTCTTTTTCTTGTATTTTTCTTATTCATGTTCTTGTTCTTGTATTTGTTCTTCTTGTTCTTGTTCTCTTGTTCATGTACTTTTTGTTCTTGTTCATGTACTTCTTGATCTTATTCTTTTTTTCCTTCTTCCTCTCTCTCTATCACTGTCTTTTCATAAAGGTTGGCCCTTGGTTAGAAAATCGTTCTGTATATTAATTTTGTTTAGACTAAGTTCAATTTAAAAAAAAATGTTTGCACTCAAGACAAAAAATAATCAAAAATAAAAAATTATCATCAACTTCTCGAACTTTGCCCCTATTTCCCGTGCTAGGCTCCTCCCCCATGGAAGCGTCCCGAGGACGATGTTGACGACAGCACTCCGGCCTGGAGGAGCACCCTGAAGTCTGCGTCGGGCGTGAAGCCCTGGGAGAGAGACGTCGACTACCAGCACCAGCCGACCATCGAGCAGTCGCCCAGGTCTGTGGCCAACAACCCCGCTTCCCCAACTACTCAGGCACCAGACACTCCGGGTATTCCCGGGGGCAATCGTAAGGTGGTGCACCTCCAGTACAACTCGCCTATGCAACTCTACTCTAAACAGAACGTGGCCGAGACGTATGAGAGCCACGCCAAGGTCCTAAGTCCGTCAGCGGGAGACGCGTGAGTTAGGCTTGCAAGAACTGGACACCTAGAACCCTTTGCATCTGGCTCACTTTCTCCTCCTCCTTCTCCCAGTTTGAAACTCCCTTTATGACCAGAAAATTGTAAAAAAAAATATGAGTATTATTGACCGAAAGTCTATTCCCATTAATCTTTCATCAAGAACTGATTTTTTTTTCCAAAAAAAAAAAAAAAAAAAAAAATGTGTTCTTTCATAAACGCCCTCGTCTCGTGACTTCCCATCCATCTCTCAATTTCTCACCAAGCAGACACTTAATGTCAGAATGAAGATACATAATAATTGTTCTAACCTCAGCCATGTCCAAGGTGTTCCATGATCACGTGCAACTACAACATTTATTTAATCGTTAATTGCTCGCGCAGCTTCTTCACTTTAGACTAGGTGCTTAAGTACTCTACCCAAAGCATGACGTTGGAAGCTATTTGGTCATACTCCGAAAGTCAGTTCTGTACGAAATATACATAGCGGTATCTTGTCAAGTCATAGTGCCTTTTCGAGGAGAACAGCGATAAATTTAACGATTGTTCGATAATGTGTTTCCTGCGGGCATTCTTGAAAAGCTAGTAACGGGGCTCCAATGGATATGATCGCGAGTAAAGACCCATCGTATCTCCACCGAACTAACGTCTCAAGAAAAATACGAATTGTATTGAAAACATTTAATGTGTTTCTTGCACAGCAGTTGTTCGAAAGCATTAAAAAAAATATCAAACTGAGTGGGAAAGAATAACCTGTAGGACAAATTGTTGCACCTTCCCTTGAAAGATGAAAGAAAATGATCCTGCTAGCTATTCGCTTTAACGTTTTATGAGCAGTCTGAATTTATTGCAGTTCTCCAAGGAGGTGCTCTCGCAAGCACTATAAAACTGCTTCTTAGAGTCGTGATTTTGTTTTCATTTGGTACGTCGCAATGATATTATGTCACGAATGCGCTTTTAAATTGCAAAATATTCAGCATGCTCCAGGTGAATCTGTTTGCCATACTTTAGCGTAATTAAATTGCTCGGCTTGACTAGACGGAAGCATCTTGCCGCTTCTGCAAAAGATTCGTATATTCTAAAATATGGTACTCTATGTGAGCGGTATGATTTCCTTTTAAAAATCATTTAATCTAGTCAAAACTTGAGTAGATAAGAAAAAAATTTAGCAGTTACAAAATCAATATGCCTTATCCTTAGCCCAACAATGACAAGACAATAACATGAGCAACAAAAAAAAATTAATAGCAATAATAATAATAATAAAAAAGACACAACGAAGAGCAATAATGATAACAGTGACAACATCAAGAAATAAACAAATACATTACATTAAGCAACGAATAGAGTTCAGAAATACTTTTTTTTTTTTTTGATTCATCGTTAAAGCAAGAAATAATTCATTTACAACACAAAGTTGGTAAATGACTTCGAGAGCAGCACACCAATGAATATCACACAAACTTGTAGATTTGCTTCGTTATGTTACTTCACACATATTACAACTTGTCATAGTTAAACATATATATATATATATATATATATATATATATATATATATATATATATATATATATATATATATATATATTCCAGCATGCATTTTTTTTCTCAATAAAATAACAGATAGGTTGCCAGATTGCATACATGTATATCGTTTGGTAGAGTTTGCCTTGAAGCTAGACTTAGACGAATTAGATATTAGGTTCAGTACAGTTTTCACTGCAGTGCATAATTATTTTTGTCTTCATTTTCTTCATAAAGTCATCCGTTGAGAATGTCCATGCTTGATGTTTGGTGTAAATGTCACTATGCTTTCCGTATCTTCGCGTTCGTCTTTATTTTCACCCATACTCTAATCGCGGGACGCGCGAAATTAACCTAATGAAACATTGCTATTAAGAATAAAACGCGAAAAAACCCCTGAATATGTTGATTAACAATAATAATGATTGAGCTAAAATAAGAAACTGTTTGCATTTCAATTATTAGATTGATTTGATTCTAGATTTTACCAAGTTATAAGCCTGGAATGAGATTAATTCACAAATTAAAAATCTATTTGTTTGATTATAATTTGCTCAAAATAAGTAAAATGCTCCAGATTAAAAAAAAAGTATTCCACCTGGAAGAAAACAACATAACGCGCATCTCTCTGTAAAGATCTCTCTATTTTAAGCAAAAAAAAAATTACCGCATTGAGCCAAGTTATCAAAGTTTTTTTTCTTAATGTTTGTTTCATTCCATTTTGAACAAATTCCGAGACATTAGAACATCTTCACTTCACTATATCAGCCATTACTTCATCGATAAAAATATTTTAAGGCACCGATTATTTGATGATGAAAAAGTATTATTGGAGATTCGAACTCATAAACGCTGAAAGAGTTGAATGAAGACTATCGGAGACGTGGGAAAATATCATTTTCTATTCTAACAGTTGAAATTTTCGGACATGCAGTTGATCTTCTTTAGATTAAAAAAAAAGAAAATCTACACGGATCTGTTAATCACAGACTTAGTTCACATTAATGTGACTGGTATGGAAGATATAAAGTTCATCATCGAGTCGTGTCAATTGTAAACTTAACCTGGGTGGGTCTATCTACCTCTGCTTCCCCCCTCCATCTGCAGTACTAAGCCAGGCCCTGGCTTTAATCAGGCTGGTGACCGTGACTGGAGCCAGTCGGCCGTGCTCCAGTTCCTCAATCAAGAGTCTAAAAAAAGTAAAAGGTGAGCCGGATACATGCAGCCTGGGATGGTGTAACAGAATGCTGCAAGTTTCCCCAGCCAAACTGGCACAAATGAGAATGGTTTACTAAGAACGATAAACACGGAGTTTGGTTGTCGCCCGATTCACAACGCGTTCAGTTAGAATGTACTTCACGATTTTTAGTTGTCCTTTCCGTTGAGGTAGCTTTATTTTTTTCAGTGCACATGCTTTTTTTCTTTCTTTGGCTGCAAATTTGCATGGCTTCTGTCGGCTAATATGATTTTTTTTTAGTTAGTAGGCAGTCTTTAATTATGTAACATGATGTGAAATGAGTTTACCTCTGAACCTTTTACAAAATTAGAACGGATTTAAATAAAGCAAAAACAGAATTATGAAACGAAGTGAAAGAAACAAAAAAAAAAAAAAAAAAAAAAAAAAAGGCGTACACAAAAAGGTATATATCTCTAAAGAGTTCAGTGGGACTCTTAAAATTTAAAATTTAAACCTAGTCTGCCGATGAATTCTAAACAAGATCTAATGATTTTGCGATTGTTATATAACCAAACATAACTTAATGTTGAGTGTGTAAATGAAAAAAAATTGCAGCAAATTCAGCTACAGAGTTTGTTCCTCAGGTTAGCTCTAATCAAATTAATCAACCTCTTAGAGTTTTAATAAATCGCGTTGAAGGCCTACGTTCTTTCATCACGAGCGATGGGAGATTGACCTCTAACAGCCAAAATGATGCAACATTTTAGGCTCGTGCCATGTTTGAGATAAATGCATTGAGCAAAATAAAATGAGAAATTGTTAGCGATGTGTTTACTTACATTCCAACCATTTCAGTTCTGCTAGCTAGTACTAGTCAATTGCTTTAGCCTGATCGACTTACACAAACGTTACTTACAAAGAATAGGCCTACACAACCATCACTATTTTGATCACCATCACATATTATCATAACTTGACGTCGGCTTTCCTAACGATTATATGACTCGAGCTTACACAATCACCTAACTTCCAGGTATTTCAACCATAGCCAGTGGAGTTGTGCGGGATCATAATGCAATGGCGGTTAATGGACATAATATTAACCACCCTAAAAAGATTTTGAAATTTTAGACTACAGCTCCACTATTGTTGATGAATTAGGATTGCTCAATTTTAAATAGAATTATAGCAATCAGGACAAATAATAAGACAGTGAAAGTTTAAAAACTTGAAAAAAAGTTATTACCTCTTACTTGAATTGCCTTTCATAAGTGGTTGTCAAGATCAGGATAAGGTTTAACAGAACTTATGATAATTTTAAACCACTCCGCATTAATATCTATTTTTTTTTTTGGTTCAGATAAAACGAAAAAGCTGAAGTTTATAATTAAGACGACGAGATAGTCTTACTGAACAAGAGGAAGAAATTGACAGCTTATCTTTATTCATGCATTTTCTAATTGCTCGTCTGTTTTTCACGTCACTTTTTCAATTTCTAAACTAGAATCAACAAGAGAAAAATCATTTAGATGATCTTAAGGAGTAAGTGCGAAATTGATAATCTAATACCTTTAATAGATGCATAAAGACTGAATTCGACTATGCCAGCTCAAAAAGAAGTTATAAATACAACTTTATGATCGAGACTAGGAAAGGATCCTCTTGATATTTTAAGTTTTCAGTGACTCACGATTGCTTTGACAGGAATACCATCCAGTATGATTCCAATTTTGCTGTGATGTAACCCACCCACTCCTCGAAACCCTCACTTTCCCTTCTTTTAACGATAATGTAAACATTAACTACTTTGTATGGTTCATAAAAAAATTATTATAATTTTTTTTGTTCTGCACTTGTACAAAGTGGTAAGATGCCAAAAAATGTTTGAACTTGAAAATGAGATTTAAAAAAGGGGTGACTGAAAAAAAACATAATTAGATGATTATTCTAATTATTTGCTTTGTTCTAGATGCATGTGTGCCAATGCATATGTGAATTAATTTTCAACAGTAATATTTATATTCTTTAAATAGAGTTAAAGAGAATTATTATTTTTTTATTTCTGACGCTTGACTTTATTCTTTCACCATAGCTGTGCAAGTATTTGCATGCCGGATGACTTGTTAGAAATTTCTTTTGTTCTCAAATTCGTTGAAGAGACCAATCATCATTGTGAATCTTCTTGCCACATAGGCATACAATAAATCCATTTTCTGTGTCACTTGATAATTATAATTGATTGAGTGAGTCAAGAGTTTTCCAAGCCCAGTCCCCCAGTAATGGTGACCTTAGGACTTACATCTCTATGTTAACTGTTCCAATTCCAGTACAAATGTATACATGTATTATTCTAGGAACTTATCATATTAAGGTTTAAAGAAGAATACCGGCACATGACAAAGATAGATTGTTGTTTTCTCATATCAGCTAGAACAGGTCCCACAATTAAGCATCCGTTTGCAAACTGAAAAAATGCTGTCTACTGTTATTGTTCCTAATGCATCTTGACGCAATACTAAAGCTTGCATTTAGCACAGAAAAGGTAAAATTTAACAATGTCGGCATCGGGCAATTATGGTATATTTGCATGTAATTTGATAGGATTTAGTTTTTCTTACGGAATTATCAGGTAGTTTAGAGAAGATCGGCAAAGTATTCGCGGGCTCGGTGGCTCTAAAAGTGTGGTGAAGAGTTGTCCTTCGCTTTTCCGATTTGGATATTGCCGGAAATAGTTGACAATGATAATCTTTCTATTAATTTTTTTTTTTTATGTTTGTGGAATGTTTTCAGCTTAATTATACCCACAAAATTAATTTTCTTCATGTGAGTTGTCCATTCACTGCTTAAAACCAAAACAGAGTGGTAAGGAATTCCTTCTCTGTTATTGCTTAGGTACTGGAGCTGTCACCTTTTGATACCTGAGGTTCAGTATTCATCGCATATCCATCTTGGTTACAAGATAAGCTCGTAAAAAATTGCTAATTTAAATTTTGCAATACATCAGTTACAAGTTTCCTATTATATTAAAAAAAAAAGAAATTTGATATTTCACATTGTCGACTAAAATTAATAAATAAATTTATTTGTAATTTGCTATGTAGTGGATGCTATAAACTAATAATTAAATTTTATATAAAGCTTCTTGCAATTTACAGTCCTATCAGAAATTTCGTCTTGAAATATAATACAAAAAAGGTATATAAGTTTAAACTCTTGTCATCTCTCTTTGTATCATCTTTACATTTTGACCAATCAGAAGCGTCCCTGCTGTGGCAGCCAAACCTCAGCAGAACATCGTGCACTACAGCCCGTCGGCCCAGCAGCACCAGCTGCAACAGCCTTACTACAACGACTCTATCGGAGCATCTGATTTCTAGACTGCAGGGCAGTACAGGGTAAATGGCTGCCTAAGATCGGGAATGAAAACATCTTTGTGAGAAAAGAATCAAAGAAGAATAATTTTAGATTGCTTCGTATGAAGTATTATGAACCCTAATATGTTCTGATATTTTGGTTTGTATTGAATTGAAAGTCTGACTGATAGCCTCTAATGGTCTGACAGAAAATGATGTTCCCTCCATAGTTTTGTATCACTGAATTAATTTTACAAATGTTCAAATTGATGATTGATAATTATTAACAATGTTTTGAAAATATAAGAAAATTATGATGGGGTAATAGAAAGGTAAATTATCCTGAAGCCTTCACACATTTATTCTGCATTTAACCATTTTATTCTGTTAAGACAATGTCAGATACTGTGAAGCCCTGTTAAGTCTTCCAAGTGAGTTTCTATCGAATTATTTAATTTACACAAATGTGCATACAGCCTCACGAAAGAAACACAAACCTGCTAAAGAAAAGAGGACAGGTGGAGCACTTAATAGATTTTAAGTATAAGTCACCAATGACCCCAATTGCATATCTTTTGGAAAAACGAATTTTAAAAAAAAATCTGCCTTCACTAAGCGAACAATGCAAAAAAGCTGAAAGAAGATAGAGCTTCAAATAAGAGTGAAGCAACATTTTTGTTACTCTGATACAAAATTCATTTACCGATTTCACCGTCATTATAAGATTTTATACTATTTTACCCTAATTGGCTTGGTAATGTAAAAGATTCATGTATTCTTTAATGCTAGGCTCATTATGAAAATACATTGGCTTTTTAAATCTTTTCATCAAAACTGATGACTTTTTTTCTTTACTATTAAAGGATAAAATGCAATCATTCAAACAGGTTCATGTTGCTGTATTATTAAATATGATCTGCTATGGAATTATTCCTTAACCAAACAACTTAAATCGTAAAATTTTTTGTAATCTTTGACGCGTTTCATCGATTATTTCGACCAACATCTAATACGCAACAAGTAACATTCACATTAAAAAAAAAAGGTAAGTTTCGAATCCCAAAGTAAAAAAAGACAAACATGAGTTTGGTTCAGAGGTCACGGCAGCAAAGGCCATACTTAAATTGCCCGGCTGAAAAATGACCATCATAATAGTCTCAAATTGCTCCGTTCTTGTCAAGCACAAACGAAACGATGAGGATTTAAGATCCTCCAAAACAACCTTAAAAATTAACGGCCTAAGCTTCGAGACCTCAGTATCAAAAACGCATGTTAGCGTGCATACATAATTATGCACTCATATTCATGGCAATTAAGAGTCCAGGAAGTATTACCTTTATTTCATAAGAACTAAAAAGGTTACGACTTACGATTAAGGTTATCTAATATGCTGGGCTTCCAAATAAACAAATTCATACAGAACTGTTGATAAATTAAGATTACACCTTTTTGCCATGTGTTTTACCCATGTCTTTTATGTTAAGTTCATGAATACTTTCTAGTATAACAAATTGCTAGGAACTTTATACCAAGCACTTTCGCCTGACATGTTATTAACTATAGAAATTGTGTAAGCCTACATAATATTTTATTACTACACTGAGTGCCTTATTTTGTAAATAATATACTCAAAGGCATGCTATGTTTTAAAACCTCATGCGTGCAGATTTATAAGATCTTTTGGTTATTTTGAAATGATTTTTTTAGATTTATCATTCAAGGCCAGTAGAATGTGCAATAATTTCCCCCTAGCAAGCAAAAATACAAGGCTACTAGTTAAAGCTGGAAGTCTCGTGATACTGTGTCATTACCCACTAGGGCGGGCAATCTTAAGGCTCTATTATAACCGGGTTATTGTTTAACTAACAAGTTTTGGTCGAAAATTCTTTTTCGCTCTAGATATCACTAATAAGCGTGGCTTAGTTGTGTACACCTTGTAAATACGTAAATTAAAATACCTATGATAGTACAATCACTAAATAATTCTATGACGCTAGTCTTCTCTACCTGTGATCCTGAATGATTTGCTGTCGTAGTTTACCATTTGTTTGACTGTTGTGTATTGTCTTAGCTATTATTTGAAAGCTCTTGTTTGCTGCCAAAAGTAGCTTATGCTCTTATTATTTCCAAGATTAGCTGAGCGTCTATGTTTTGATTTGATTTTGACAATAAACACATCAATATTTTTTTGAGTGCCAACTATTTGGTTTCCTTTTTGTGAGTCACAAACCAAGGGGATGAAGAGATGCAGAGAGTGTATTCAGTTTCTGACAGGCCTGGAAAAAACTCCATGGATAAAAATCGTTTTGCCTCGCATACAAACAAAATCTTTGCATAAGAGACGTATATGTCTTAAATTCCCTCTCCATGAAATCTAAATAGCAACTAAATCATACAAAGAGAAAAACTTAAATTTTCTGAAAGTTATATATGTATATCTCTTCTATTCTAAGTCTGTTTAATTGTTTCTGCATCTTAATTTATACACCTGCATATTTTCATGCAAAATCTGTATCTACAGAATTCACATAGTACCGAAGAAATGACTATTCCATTATGTGTGTTTTCAACCACATAAAATGCCGCATCAAACGAGCTGTGAAATGAGTTACATAATTTATCTAATTATTTATCTGTTGATATCAAATTGTACTGCTCATAATTCTGTAACTGAATATATACCCATGTGAATGCCTCTTGATCCTTTGTAACACACTTGATTTTATGTAATTGTGTATGTGAGAGAGAAATTTTGAAGTGCTCATATAAAACCTTGATTCAGTTGAATTACAATTTCTAAATTTAGTTTTATTTTGCTTGTCTCACCCAGAAATAAAAAAAAAAAACATGAACACATCTTACAATTTTTTATCATTATGTGCTATTGTAATTTATTTCTGTACATTTATCAAGCAAGAATACAAATTACATAATTAAAGTCTTAAATAAACATCAAACAGTGTCAAATCTAGATATAATTTTGATTCAAATTTTTCATCTATTAGTAGCATTAGCACTCTTCTTAACTGCATTTGTTTGTGCCATTTAGTTCAGACCTTTAGGTTTTATTATACCTTTGCAATACTGAAATTAAAGCTTTTTGAATTTGTGTTCAAGGCAAAACAACAACAACAACAACAACAAAAACTTAAAAATCTAACACTGATATATTAGGGTGAAAATATTAAAAGTTAAGAAAACAGCAAAACAATTTCATATATCTAAAATATTGCATTTCAATGTTTTACATTCAAAACAAAAAATCTAAATCTGAGATTTAGATCTGTAGATAGAGATTTGGCAAAGAGCTTACAGACCTCCTTCCTATTATATCTGCCAGTATAAAAATTTTGAAATCCTACTCATAAAACATGGACTATATTCAGCAATGGTTTAACAAGATTATTATTTACTTGGAAGTTTGTATTCTGAACTCCTTTTCAGATTGAAGAAAATTGTTTCCAGCCTATAAATCCCCCTAGAATTTAGCCATCAAAACATTGCCAACAGATGAATATGAAGGACAGATTCTGCTTTTGTATAAAAAAAAATGTTTTAAAAATTTTTTTAAACTACCCTACTCCTCATTTGGTCTAGAAATAAAACGAAAATTGTTTAATATATGCATAACTTAAAAAGCTTAAAACATGAAGTTCATTAAAAATTACATTAGCTGTCCTTTCTGCATAATTTCACATTCTGCTCCTCTCAATTGTGAGCGATATCACATGTAAGAAATTGAATTGAAGAGATATTTGGAACTCTTTAATATTTAAAAATATCTGCAAAGCTCCTCTTAGAGTTTAATAGGGATATGGGCTTGGAGTTAATGTGCTCTTGACACAAACAAGCCTTGCCTTTAACCTGGACAGAAAAAAATTTTTTTGCAAGCCTATGATTCCACAAAAAATACCTGGGAAACATCTGACACTTAAATTTGTGGCAATGAGAGACTACTCTCAGCTCCAGGAATTATGGAGACTTCTGGATCCTCTTCCTGTCCTAGTTCAAGTGGTTTATAAGCCTTTTTCTGTCTTGCCTCCCTCAACATCTTTAGATCATTAGCATAGTTTTGCTCTCTCACAAGCTGCCTTTTCTGTTCTAGCAGGAGTCTTTGATGCTCATTCAGTGCACGTGTTGTCTTGATTAAATTTAGGAGTTCATGGCGCAGGGCTCTGTTTTCAAGTTTAATCTTGTTTGTGTGCTCTGTCAAGCATTGCACAGCTTCCTGATTCGTGGAATTGAGAATTTAGAATACTTTAATTTCAAATATAATTATAATCTTTTGAAAAGAAAAACAAAAAAACTTGTCCCAATTCCTCTCAAATTTTTTATCCTCAAAATCTACTTTACCCAATTCCTTAGCATGCAACCATTAAATAATTGAACCCTAAAAACATTGCCTCACTGTGAAGTTTTAATGATATAAAACCAAAACTGAAATTAACAGTGGTTTGAAATAAATTGTATTTGGTATGGAGAGATAAAAGACATTAATCACAGCAATTATCGAAGGTTACACAACGCAAAAAAATTGGTACTGTTTTGCATAACCACCCTATTTGAAAATTCTGTCTATTGCAAAGACTAGTTTGTCATTTCTAAAACTGCTGGTGCATTAAGTAAAGAAATATAACTGACCTTGTTGGCCTTTTTCTCTAATGACTGAATTCTAAAATCCGAGTCATGTTGATATTCTTTCTTCTCTCGAAGAAAATCTGACTTCATCTGCTGTATCCGTTCAGTGTGGTGGGCTCGCATTTGCATGACTTGACGCTCCAGCTCCTTGATTTTGTTTAACTGATCTGTCTGAAGATCCTGAAAAAAAACCCATAAAATCAGTGAAGATAGCATGTAGGAAAAAAAGCCTCTTCAAGAGGAAAAAAAAGTTAGAAATCTGACATAAGTATATGTAACAAAATTAGTTGGATCATTTGAATCCTTTTCTGTGAGAAAAATGAAAATGTTGCTGCTTTAAATTCAACTTTTAAACTCGAAAACATTTTGCTATGGCATATAACTAATCTCACTAAGAGATATTTTTAGTCTGCATCCATTACATGTGTTATTTGAATTTTTGGTGTAATTTCTATGACAGGACAAATTAATGGGTATCTTCACAATGAAAAATCATTTTCATTGTAATTTAATCCTTTAAACTTAGAACTAAAAATGAAAAAAAATTAATAGACAATGCAGACAAACTTTGTATTCCTGTAAATCTCCTAGTTCTTGATTTGTCTTTTCCAGAAGGTGTTGTTTTTCCAGCAACAGATTTTCTAAAGCTGTTTGTAAAAAAGGACAACAAAAGGAAATTTAAAAATTAAAACAACAAAAAGACCAGTAAAAGTCATGTAAATACTTGACATTAATGTAAAACACTACTGAACTTTTCACAAAGACTTTTGAGCTTGAAAAAAAAGTATTTAAAATCTAATCATGAAGTCTTTTCCTATTCATATAAATGGTGCTTTAACTGAACTTTTAATGTCCTATCCATAATTGCTGTATTGACTCAAACACTTGCCAGCAGTCGTTTTTGTTTACCTTTCATAAAGGAGGAATATACAATGCACCCCGCCATTTACCCACCAATCATAAAATAGTGAAAGGTCATCCGGAAATAACATTAATGTTTTCTATGCCCATTATATTCTGTTTCTTTCCACCAAGCTCTGGGATCAATATTTGAAATGTGTGTTATTGTACTTGTTATTGTGTTTAGTCATAGATACTAATAGGGGATGGGGTTGCAATTGCCTTCTATAGGAGCAGTATCCATACAAAGCTGTTCTGTCCAACTAGTGCCCCATATAATGGGGTCATCAGCTTGGCCAGCTTGAGCAGTTCAACATTAGTGAAAATCATCTTGTCAGTTGCCTAGCACTCATCCACCACCTAATTTCCATGGCTTCATTGTAACCCTAGAATGTGCGGCTCTGTGGATACTCCGTCTTGCCCAAGGACGTGCCACAGGCTAGCGGAGGGAAGGATTGCCTTATTTTCCTTGGTCAGATCAGGCTTTGATCCATCCAAATCAATCATAAATAGAATACCTAAATGCTAAGCAGCCTTTTTTGACCATGTGAACATCTTGTGACAACTGAAATGATCGAAGGAAAAAGCAGAAGGGACAACCATAGATAAACGAATTTGGATAAACTAACAAAGTGGCTAAATGTAAAATAAGTGACAGATGCAACAAAAGCGATGGGAACTTGAGGTAGGTAGAAGTGCATGATCACCTACACCAAAGAGTAGTGCACCTAATTGTTATATTGTATCAAAATCACGAATAAAAAAGTAGAGGACTTACACTTCTTTTTCTCATCAAAGTCCTCCTCCATGTTTTGCCTTTGCAGCTGTATGTTTCTAATTTCTTGCTTGTTGTGGTCACTTAAAGTGATAATAGTCGTTTGTCTCTTGCTGGTCTTTTTCTCCATGTAACTCATATATTCATGCTGGCCATTAAATAATGTATTAAATAGCTATGAATAGCATTCATGTGTGTGACCTGCTGGCCTATACCCTTTTTAAATTCAATTCACAAACAGATTGTAAATAAAAAAAAAGCTCATTAAATACCTGTAATAGTGAAAATGAATAATTTAAATCCATTATAAAGGAACATTAAAAAACTGTAGTTATTGTCTCACTTGAAATGGGGAAGTTGCGATTCAAAAAAATAGAATAGGTGATAAAAGAAGGCATAGAATATTGCTTTACATGTGTAAGCTTGACAATTTGGAATAATTATAAGGTAATTATGTGTGCCTAAATTGAAGCTTCATTTGATTAGATTTGTTTGATATATTCATTAATGGCTCACATATGTCTAAAAGTGTAACTATCCAAAAATAACTTTTTAGACTGAATAATGTACCATCATTAACATTAAAAGCTGCTTAACTATCAAAAGAATTATGAATTTTCATATTCAGCAGAATCAGTAATTGAGACAATATTTCTTTCTCCTACTACTAATAGGAATAGTAGCAAATATTGCATGTAATTTGATTGGGCCACAAGATAATTACTATTAAAAAATAACTCTGATGATGATGATAATAATTATAAAATGCATATTTTTAGCATTAAATCAACAACAAAAGAGTGCATGAGCTATGCAAAATAAATCGATGGCTATGGAAAGGAGGATTGATTAAATGAAAAAGTTTTCAGGTTATTTTTCAGAGAATTCATGGTAAACAGATGTATCCCTTGAAGAGCTCTTAAAAATTTCTGAATGAACACTTTTCCTTAATTTTTTTTTTCAATAGAGATCTTTGGAATTTTATTTTAAAAGCTGAACATCAATTTAAGACACCATAAATGAAAAAAATGTCATGAGGGAAAAAATCAACTTACACTTTCAATCCTAATTTTTTGTGCTTCATTCTGCAGCCATTCATTCTCTTGTTTTCTTTGATCAATCAAGGATTTTTCGCTTCCAATATGATTTGAAATAGTTACCCCTTAAGAATCAATATTTATGGGGTTTCACAGCTTTCAATTAAAAAGTAAATTATAGAATAGAAATATTTTTAAATTTCCTGTAGGCCTAAAACTTTCATCAATAAACCTCAACGAAATTATTCGTCCATAACTGGCAATAAAAATTATTTTGAAAACAGATGATGAAAATATATCTTTTAATAAAAGTGACATGTCGTTGTAGCTAACAAATATTCAAGTACATTTGTCTTTATTAATGAACTATAAGGATACAGCTCTTCCACTGTCTGCTTGTCTTTATCTAACTGAAGTGTCACCTGTTCTAATCTGTAACACAAAAATAAAAGGTAAATAGTTAAAAATGTACATGGAATTTTATTGTAAATGGGTGTCTTTTTTAAAACAGCAATTAAATGAGAGCAAATGGTAGTTTGGAATGCTTTGAAATGAAACAAGAGTCTCTCTATGATTCATTAAATTATAGTCTAAGCAAGAAACCTATAAATCTCTCTCTCTCCCCCTCTTTCTCATTTAATCAAAATTAATGCAAGCAGCAAAGGAACTTATTCCAGCCATTCTTTACCACTTAAGTTTGAGTATGAACTAAAACAACAAAATGGGAAATATGTAGGCCTGTGTCCAAGGATTGATCTACATTTACATTAATGACTTACTCAGCCTTTAGTAAAATCTCCTTTTCTGTTGGTTCAGGGGTTTTAGGTTTCTCAGGCTCTGCAGGGGCATCATCCCCTTTCCCTTTCTTTTTACCTTTTCCTTTCTTAGGTGGCATATTTATCTTGCAGAGCTTTGGTTATGATACAAATTTTAGATCTAAAGATTATTTAGATGGTGTAAAAGAATGAATTTCTCTTCCAAAGATGGAGCTGAATTTTATGAGAAAAAAGATCTAGATCTATTTACTTGCAAAGGCTAATTACAGGAATGTTATTCTTTATACATCTAATTTAGATCGCCTTTAAGTAGGAATCAAGACTCTAAACCCAATTTTAAGGCTTTTATGAACACATGACTGATATCTATAAAACTGCATTTACGATTTTGAAAAAATATGAAGCCTTTAGGCGCGTTCATTACATAGGTAAAAATGAATCTGCCATACAATAACATGAAAATTGAAACAGGAAATCGTAGGTAACACAGCGTCCTTTGTGTAACTATGACGATTCGGCACCGTCAAGTTTCGCATAATTAAACCACGGACTAAGTCATTAAACATTATTTTCATTAGATAATCCTTTACTAGGGTTTAATGATCTGACATTCTAGATATTTCTTAAAGAACATTTTTTATAATTACAGGAAATAAATCTGCTCAGATCTATCGATTTTAGAAATAAAATTACAAAAGTAGGTCTATGTTGTATCATTGTCGTGGACCTGTATGAGTATTATTCTATTGAACACTTCCCTGTTTATGCGCAAGGGAGATAGCTAGGAAATCATTTCTTCAGCCAAAATGGCCGCTGCATCCAAAGACGCGGCCTCTCCAAGCTCAAAAAATGATGACTGTGAGCCATTACGTGACTTAGACCTTGATGTAGAAGGAATCACAACTGTGGACAGACTGAATCAAGAGGACGGATCAGAAGAAAAGGGGCATTCATTACCATCGGAGAAAGACCTCTTTAACAGTAATCCTGATTTTGAAGAAGAATTTATAGTATTAGATAGTCTCAATGAAGAGGAAATTGATTTCTGCTCTCCGAACTTTAATCCTTCATTAGCGCTTAAATCAGATAAAATTATTGTCCCCTCTCCAGATATAAAGACGTTTAAATCATTGTCTAGCTATGAGGATGCAGTTAAACGTAGACAATCACGTGCAACAAAAACTGCCAAAAAGGATGCATCTTCTAGCTATCAAAGTAAATCCAAAGCTGAATCAAAAGTTGACTCTAGGCTGCTTTCACTCAAACATGACAAAAATTTGAAATCGAGACATGAAAAAGAGGGTTCTTCATCAAAATCAAGATCAAATTTGCAACCCACGTCATGTAAAGGTAGGGGTAAAGTGATCATTGAAACTAAAAGTGAACGTGAAAGGCAAACATCTAGGTCAGTAACCTTCAAAGATCCTGCCAGTACCAAGAATTATTTGCTTCAGGTAAATTAATTTTATTTTAAACCTCTTAAACAAGCCATCTTATTAATTATTCTTGGTAAATAGATTATGATAATCTTAGCTCTACAGATTTTTGTCATAGTCTGATGTATCATAGGGGTACCAGTACCAAACAAAGTGACAAAATCAATTGCCATTCTTGTTCTTTTGCTTCTGTCACAATGTTTTGTTGGCCAAAGTAAAAGTCTCATTACTTTAAAACTAATTACATGAGTACTAAATGAAAGTGCTTTCATTTATAACGTTCTGTTTTTTAGTCTTCCTTTTCTTCATCTGTGCATGATGTCGTGGAGTAAAAGGTTTACTTGACAACTTGTTTTGTAGTGTCTATACTGCTTCCCAATTGATATGTTCTTCCTAAGATAAGGAGAAGATTACTTCCCCCTTCCTTTTGTAATGTGATCAGTGTATCACTGTATGAGCTGTTGGAGAGTGCTAGTAATCCTATTTTAAGCTTTGATCCTCAAAGCTGATTAAATTGACCTTGAAACTTATTTTTGGTATTTTTTTACAGTGGTACAATTTTCTCTGAATAATCCTATTTCTGAGAAGGCAATCATTGTATACTACAGTACACCTCGAATCCAATGAACTAGGATACAAAAAACACCTTGCATTCAGTGAACAGAGTAAAATCCCCGTTTTTTTTCCTTCTTTGACTCTCTTGTATAAAATGAACTAATCTCAGACCCGTCCTCCGGTTCAACAAATCACAAGTAATGGCAAATCCACTATAGAATGCCATTCTGCTTATAAATGATGTAGTTGAAATTCAATCAAAATGTCCCCTGTCGGCTGTTAAGAAATGCTTTAATCATTAATGTAAAGATTTTGGCCACTCAGGGTGTAGGCTACATATGCCATAGTAATACTAGGGGTATGGGAGAGCAAAGTATTGACATGCAGGGAGAAGATAATAAAAAGAGAGGGGGAAGGGGGCAGGGAGGGGCAGCAAATTCATCATGAAGATCATGATACAGGATGAAAGATCCAAAGCGGTGGTAACTTGGACTATGATGAGGAGGATAAAGAGTGGCTTTACAGTTCACAAAAACAAGGGAAATAATTATGTGGTACTTTCACTTTGGTTGGTTACTTCTTAAGTTCATTGCCTTGTCATGGCTCCTTGCATTCAATGAACTTTTAAAAAAGGCCGAACTAGTTTGTTGAGTCCAAGGTGTACTCTAGTAACAGGAGAAACACATGACAGATAATCGTATGTTTGACAGTTAAATAGTCACTTCAACAGAATGACATTTTTTTGGAATAGTCCATATAGTCTTTGTTAACGCTACAGTGCCTAAACTCTTTGAAAGTGGCAACAGTCGCTATTTATGTGGATGAGATAAGCATTTGTAGCAGAAAATCTACTTGGCAGGTATTTGTGCTTTTTGATATATGCCTGTGCACTGTAGATGCAAAATAGAGAGCTTGTGGGAGACTGGAGAGAGAGAGAGAGAGAGAGAGAGAGAGAGAGAGAGAGAGAGAGAGAGAGAGAGAGAGAGAGAGAGAGAGAGAGAGAGAGAGAGAGAGAGAGAGAGAGAGAGAGAGAGAGAGAGAGAGAGAGAGAGAGAGAGAGAGAGAGAGAGAGATACACACACTCACACTTACAGGAGCAATTTTTTTTTATCTACATGAATATTAGATAAAGAGGGGTCAATATATTGCATTAGTACACTCAATTATCAGATGTAAATAATTATTTCTTTCATGTGAACACTAACAGATTGAAAATTTAGTTTTTCTTAATACATTCAATTTCTGTAAAGATACACAGTCCCTAATACATTTTAAACTAGCCTTTTGTATGCTATGCTTTTAATAGAATACCACTGTAAGTATTTCAGTAAAACATGCATTTATCATATAAATGCTTTCTTGTACATGTATTTTTTAGTTCTCATAATATTTAGATAGATTATTAAACTTTATGTTCCTGATAATTTTATAGAAAAGTGAGGTTGAAAAAGAGAGAGGCAGCACATCACAGAAAGAAGATGAGATAAGGACTTCTGCTCCTCCAAGGCAGCAAGGACGGAAGGTGCTGAGAAATGTGTTCACCAGAATGGAAGCTAGTAGGGATTTTATACTTTTGATTTTACAGTGTTGACTTGTCTTCGCTGTTTCTTTTTTTTAATTTCTACTCCTTTTTTTAACCCATTACTTTTTTGGGTGTTCACTCCCACAAGCTGTTCTTTATCTATATTACAATAGTAGCAATATAATTCTTGATAATTTACTTTTTGAAAAATATAACTTTTAGATTTATTTTTAAAGCTTGAGGCATTCTAAGGTTGAATCATTCCATCAGGCACTAGTGTGGATTTTGACATAATGGATTATCAAATGCACAACTGCAATCTAAATGATGGGCTCTTGCTTAAATATGTTATGTTATTGTGTCTGAATTGCCTTTATGCATTGCATTGGCATTACTATTGCAATGTCTTGGCAAGTTTACTCTAGTACAAAAGCTTGTAGAATTTATTATCATTTCATATATGTTTCAGTGACAGGCCCTTTAAGTTTATTGACGCGATGTGTCAAAAACAAAGAGCATGTGAGGATTGTTACAAGAGGTGCTGTGACGCTGAGCAGTATATGCCGAGGGTACATTGTTGCCTTTGATAAATATTGTAATATGGTGAGTTTTTTTTATGACATCTGGAGCAATCATATGTCTAATTTGAAAAATTTAACAGTCTTGTAATTTACATTAATGCAAGCTAATCATACTCATAGAACCTTTGAGAATAAGTCACTGTTAAAAAGAAATGCCTTCAAGAACAAAGAGGGCTTGATAGTTTCATGGTTATTTGATATGATACTTGCCTTACTTGGTGGAGTCCAATAGCCATTTAGTGATTTACTCTTTTCCCTTGTGAAATCAAATTGGTGTACTCTTATAGTTCATCATTTGGTCCCAACAATGGTGCAAGGTGGATGATATATTGCTGGATAAAGAAACTTCCTTTTTACATTTAAGTTTAACTCTATGGATTAATTATAAAGAATGCAATTTCACAGAGTTATGTTTCTTTGGTGGGAGTGGTGAATTTCTATAACAATCAAAAGCATTTTGAAGATTCAAGATTTTTAAGCCAAAGTAAATAATTTTGTTCTAAATATTTTGATAATGAACTCTTTTTATGACTTTTTACTTCAAATTTCACAGCAATGTGCATTCTTGTGGACACTATGGCTTAATGCGCTGTTCACAACTTAAAGTAGAACTCATGACTTTCAACTAGGTAGCATAACTCTTTGTGAAGTTGCATTCCTTGGAGACTGATGCATTTTTTTTTACCTGTGTTTGCACAGTTATCACATTTGCTGAGAGTAAAACTTGATCATTGAAGACAAAATGGAGCATTAGCCTCTTTTTGGAATGCATAGGAGATGTTTCCCCTCAATACTCTTCTATGGATCATGTACATATATTACAGCAATGTTACATGTAAAACTTATAAACATTTTTCTCGTTAATTTAGTCGCTACTCAAGTCTAAGCCAATTAGAGGCTGCTGCTTCATGTATTGTTTTCAATTCCTCATCTTTGATGTCATTGGATGGGATCAGGCTGTTTAGAACAGACACAACTTGTTAAAGTCAGGTCCAAAAATCGTTCTGGGACCCTTTCTTCTTGTCATGCATTAGATTTAGCTACTTCAGAATTGGTCTTCATTCTCATGTTTGTCTCTATTATTAATCACATTTATAAATTCATATAGAGTTTTCATATTTTCTTTTATTAGTTATAATTCTTATTTTGGATGATCTGCCCACATTAATATGGACTACAATTATTTGTATTAGCTGTGAAACATTCAAACAAGTTACTTTTATGTCTCCTTCCTTATCCATTTTCTTATCAACACTTTATTTGCTCATAATCTAACGAACGCAGGATGAACTTAACTATAAGGTTAAAGCTTCCTCTAGTTCATGATAAAATTTAAAGTTAATAAAATATCAGTTTCTTTTTATGTGCTTATCATTTTATTCAATTTCCCATATTCCCTTAACCTCTGAAGTGCCTATGACCCGTCAATTTAATGGGCTAAATGTGCTTACCTATATGCCTATGACCCGACAAATTGACGGGCCTATTTCGTCACATTTTCTTCATTAAAAGGGAAATTATCAATGCAAGAAATGTTCTGACCTTTTCTTGGGTTATTTCTCTTGCATTACAAAGCAATTTCAAAAGTGATTCATGCGTGTTTTGGCTGCCGTCATTGTTTTTCAGTTGCAGACAATTATAGTATGAGTATGGCATCTGTGAGACAAGTTGGGCAAGGCTCTTCAAGCAAATGGGTTGGATAAAACAATAATAAAATCTGATAAATGTTCATATGCCAGGATAGACCATTGTGTTCGCTACTTACATGCGAAAGTTTCAGATCATCAGGTCCATAAATAAACGAGAAATGCCATTTTCACTGAAACATAGCCTGTATAGCAATTTATTCCCCGGCACAGAGCGTGTCAATACCCCTGGCACAGAAGAGGTTAAACAACTTTTTGTATCAAGTATCAGTTTTATTTTAAGACCTATGTTGTGAACTTGTGTTTTTGGCATCCTATCTGTCACTACACGTACATGGTGACAATTCGACAAAATCTTTATTGGTGTATTTTATCAGTAAGAATTTTTTCAAGATCACTATCTTCTGGGATTCAGACTAGATGAGCAGATAGTTTGCATAACTTATGTGATCACTGAAAGCCAACCAGAAAGTATAACGGTCATAATAAGAAAGTAATCCAGAGTAAGAAATCAGCTTTCGTTATTTTTAATTCCAAGGGTCTAATTTTGATTTTATCATCCTGGACTGAATTTTACCTGATCAAACTTACCAATAATTGTTGGAATAAAATACATCTGAATTTAGATTTCAGTGTTGCCAAAATGAGTTTTGAAGAGAAAAAGGGAATTTTTGACTGCTGTGAATCTTTTTTTTTTTTGTAGTAGTAGTCTTATGCTTATTATCGTTCTCATTGTGTTTATAAAAGAAAATATTATTCAACTAAATAAAGAAATGCCATGTATATTTTTTCACCAATCACTTCAGGCGCTGATTGATGTGGATGAGATTTACAGAAGACCCATTGCTCTGGGAAAAGTGAAAGCTGTGAGTATTTTTTTTATTTTGCTCTACATGGCAGTAACAGTGTACGAAGTATATCTAATCCAATCTAAATATTTTCTTGCTGACGTAAACTGGAAACTTTCACATTAAATGAATTCTGTGTCACAAGCACCATTACTATTTAAATTGTTTCTAAGGATATGATTCTGTCAGGTGTGACAAAAAAAATTCTATGCATATGCAACTCATGCCATGTCATTTTATTTTATTTTATTTTTTTTTATCTTATCTTGTACCTAATCTAGTGAGATAAGAAATAAAGATCCAAAAATAAATGGGGTAACAAAATGCTAGAAAAACAGATACTCAAGAATAACAATTCTCAAAGCATGCCTGTGTATCCATAAAAATTTGTACCTTTGGAATGAAATGCTTGAATTACAATACAGTAAATTCTAGCATTTCATGAATAATTTTTTTTTATTTCCTCATATGTGTTCAATGCACATGTTTTCTTTATTAAATTAATTTTTTGTTAGAAGTTTTTTTATCAGTCAGAAAACTTATGTGGGTAGTTCTAGAAATCTGAGATATCTTTTTCAATTGTAGAAATAAAAGTTATCAATAGGCTAAATTAAAAATTCATTGAATGTTCACTTTTTCTTCAAAAGGACTAATGCCAGTCGTGCTTACATTGTGCTGATTAAGAGACTGGTTTCAAGGTCAAAAGCTCATCAGTACAATGATATCTCTGTGGCAGGCAGTGGAAACTTCACAATAGGCATATATTTTTACAAGAAGAGCTGATACATTCCTTTCAAACTTTTTTCCGACAAAAAAGAATATGGCATCAAAGCCACTCACCCTGCAAAGGGTATAGGCCACGAACAACAGTCCCCCACTCCCGCCTATCCTGAGCCATCCGTGTAATGTCTCTCCATGAGTGACCACTTGCCTTCATCTCCTCTTCCAAATTTCTTCTCCATGTTGTCCGTGGTCTTCCCCTGCTCCGTTTGCCTTGAGGGTTCCACTGCAAGGATTGTCTTGTAATGCTGTTTCTTGGCTTTCTGAGAGTGTGCCCCAGCCATCTCCATCTTCTCTGTGTTATTTCCTCCTGCATTGGGCGCTGTCCTGCTCTTTTCCACAACTCCTCGTTTCGAATTCTTTCTGGCCAAAATATGCGCAGGATCCTGCGAAGACATCCGTTGACAAAAGTCTGGACTTTCTTTAGAGATGATTGATTTAAGCTCCAGGTCTCACATCCATAAAGCAGGGCAGATTTGACGTTTGAGTTAAAAAGTCTGATCTTGGTTTTTGTTGAAATGGTTCTGTCTCTCCATATTTTATCCAGAGTTTTGAACGCTGCTCTTGCCTTTGCCACTCTAGACCTCACATCTGCCGCCGTCCCTCCTGAGTGGTCTATAACACTGCCGAGATACGTAAAATTTTCTACAAGTTCCAAGGGTTTTCCTCCGACTGTTATTGCTTGTGTATCCTCTGTTTTGATTTTGAGCATTTTCGACTTTCCGGGATGTATATGAAGCCCTATTGATCCCGACAGTTGGTTCACCGTTGAGGTCTTGTCCTGCATTTGGCTGTGGTTGTGTGAGACCAGGGCAATGTCGTCCGCAAAATCCAGGTCATCCAGTTGGGTCCATAATGTCCACTGAATTCCATTTCTGCTTCCTGAAGTGCTCTCTTTCATTAGCCAATCTACTGACAAGATGAAAAGGAACGGTGAAAGCAGACATCCCTGTTGAACCCCGGTTTTAATCTCAAAACTGTCTGTTAGTCTTCCTTCATGTAGAACTTTACAACTGGTGCCATCATACATCTTCTGGATTAGCGTTATGATCTTTGGTGGAATGCCATAGTGCCTCAGAAGTTCTCATAGGGTGTCCCTGTCAATGCTGTCGAAGGCCTTTTCAAAGTCGATAAAATTCACCAAGAGGGGTGAATTCCACTCAATAGATTGTTCCACTATTATTCGGAGGGCGGCAATTTGGTCTGTGCAAGATCTATTCTTCCTGAAACCTGCCTGATTGTCCCTTAGTTGACCATCTACGGCTTCCTTAATTCTTTCAAGCAGGATGCGAGTAAAGACTTTTCCCGGGATTGACAGCAGTGTTATTCCTCTGTAATTGTTGCAATTACTTAAATCTCCTTTCTTAGGTATTTTAACTAGATGACCTTCTTTCCAATCATTTGGGTATTTTTCTTCTGTCCATATCTTTTCGAATAGTCCATGTAGAATAATTGACAAAATCTTGCTATCCGCTTTCAGTGCTTCTGGAGGAATATAATCCGGTCCTGCAGCCTTGTTGGAATTAAGCAAACTTACAGCATTTTCTATCTCCTCTAATGTGGGTGGTTCACAGTTGATATCTAAATCGTTCCTAGCTGGTAGAATTTCTGGTGGTTCGATTGGTGGGGGCCTGTTTAAAAGTGATTCAAAATGTTCCACCCATCTTGTCATCTGTAACTCCTGGCTAAAAATGGTGTTACCCTCAGCATCCTTGACAGGCATCTCGGTGTTCTTCCTCTTTCCGGCGAGTACTTTAGTTGTCTCATAAAGCGTTCTCATATGTCCGCCTTGTGCTGCCTTTTCTGCATTCGTGAAGGCTTCTTTATCATTCTTAATACTCCTTTTCACTTCCTTTGCTTCATCGGAATATTCTCTTTGTGCTGCCTCCTTTTCATTGCGAGTTCTGCTGTTGTTGACTGCTGCTTTCTTCCCTCCTCTCACTCAGTCTGTTCATGGACTCTTGGCTAATCCAGTCCTTGTGTTTGTAATCCTTTTCCCCAAGCACTTCCTTGCATGTTGAAATGAAAGAATCCTTGACTTGACTCCAGTATGTTTCCATATCTTCATCCAGGTGTTCGAGGGGTTGAAATCTGTTTTTTGGCGTGATGCCAAAGTCTGTTATCTTGTTACCCTGTAAGAGATTAACCTGGAATTTAAGTCTTTTGGTTGTAGGGTTCTTAGAATAACGCTTTTGTTTTAATTGGAATGTTGCTATAACAAGGTGATGGTCTGATCCAATGTCAGCTCCTCTAAACACCCTCACATCCTGCAATGAGTGTCTGAATTTCCGGGATATGCATATGTGGTCTATCTGGTTCTCAGTGCCTCCATCTGGTGATACCCAGGTTGCCTTGTGTATAACTTTGTGTGGAAAGATTGTTCCTCCAATAACCAAATCATTTAGAGAGCAAAAATCTGCAAATCTTTCCCCGTTGTCATTCATTACTCCAAGGCCCTGTTTTCCCATAACTTCCTCATAGCTGATGTTGTCTGATCCAACCTTCGCGTTTGCATCCCCCATTATGATGTTGACATCTTTGCGAGGCAACTTCTCTGTTATTCTTTGCAGCTGGCCGTAAAACTCCTCTTTTTCCTCCTCACTAGCGATGTTTGTTGGTGCATACAGCTGTAATATATTGATGTTGATTCCTCTGTTACTGGATGAAAAGGATGCCAATAGGAGTCTTGATCCATGTGCCTCCCAACCCCTCAATGTCCGTTGGGCTCTCTTGCTTAAAATAATTGCAACTCCCTCTTCATGGATTCCTTCCTCCTTTCCTGAAAATAAAACAAGTTCTCCTGATCGGAGTTTTTTCTGTCCGGATTGTATCCAGTGGGTCTCGCTGACTCCTAGTATGTCCAGCCTGTATTGCTGCATTTCTCTTGTAGCTTGAACGCATTTTCCTGCTTCATACAGGGTGCGGAGGTTCCACGACGCCATTCGGAGAGACCTGGCTGATGCAGAAGGTGTCCGGTCAGAAAGGTCCTTTCGGCTTTCCCCTCTGGCCATCATAAGCTCTGTCAGAATCTCCATCCTCACCCATGGTAGAAAGAAGCGGTTGACTATCTGTTCGTGTTTCTGTAACAGAGCCTTTTTTACGGGGTGGGGTTGTTAACCCCATACCCCAACCCCCTTACTTGGAGGACCAGGGGACACACTTTTCGGGGGTCCCCCCCTGATGCGTCTTGGTCGCCTCTTACGACGTGCGTGACGCACAGCAGCGGGCCTAATATTCTTTGCACCCCCAGACTAAATCTGGGGCCCCGAGCGCCGCACGGGCGAGGAAAGAATATGGCAGGGCAATTTAATTGATTTGATAGATGATATTTTTGAAGGTCATGTCTTTGTTATTATGACACAATCAAACTAATAAGTAAATATCTGTCTTTGAAAATCATTCTATGTTATGGTGTTGTTCTATGATTTCATTTACATAAACTTTTTTGTTTAGAGAATCAGTCATAAGCTGCTTGATGCCCAGGAGACTCTGAGAAGAGAGAGAGACGAACAGAGGGCCAACAGCAGACTTTCCACCATAACGAATGGAGACAATAAAGTTTCTGCATCTAGTGGGGCCTCAGACAAAAACCAACAACAGTCCAGTCTGACAACTACTATTCCTACTGAGAGCTCAGCCAATGAAAAGGACGTGATAAGTAAAAGTGAACATGATAGTGCTAAATCATCATTAAGACTGGGTTCACACTCGGCAATTGACAAATCAGTTCAAGGCTCTAGAAAAGGAAGTGGAATGGAAACTTCTGTCAAAACCTCAAAACTTAATCTCAAACTCTTGAAAAGTGTGTATTCCAGTGTTTCGGTCCCCCATTCAAGGTATGAAAGAGAAGCCCTTCTTCTTGGCATTCCTGATGAGAATGTTGAGCACAGACATTTGAATCAATTGCTTCTACGCGGGGAAAATGTGGTGTCAGTTTCTATCATTGAGGAATTTTAGTACGTGGAATTTATTATCGCAAGGACAGTGCAGCCATGGTTTAAAATAGATAGAAGGTACTGAATTTGAACCATTATTGCAAATAGTCGCCAAATTTTTGCATAATTTGCCTTCTATTTTTTTCTTTAATCTTGTTTTGTTTTTCTTTTTTTTTTATACCTTGTCTTTTCTTCTTTTGATTCTGTATACAAATATTTGCCATTTCCAGTTCTCTCTTTATCATCTCTTCTTTCTTCTACTTCTCCTTTATTACTCAACCTGTCTCAACTTCACCAATTTCTTGCTCCTCTCCTATGTTTCAGAAGCTTCAAGATTTATACCTGGTCATTTCACAGATTAATATTACAAATTAATATGAAACTAGCCATGTGGTTGGTGAGTTCAGAAATCATAATACCATGTCAGCTTTCCCTTTTTTTTTTATTTGTCTTTATTTATTTTATTTTATTTTATTTTTTGGCTCCTTATCAATAAAAATAAAGATTTTGATTTTTTTTTTTTGTGTTTACCATTTTGTGAGCATTCATTGGTCATCTGCTGCATCATGCCTGCAACATTTTTACTAAACCACAGGATTTGGACTTAAGAGTAATCCATTTATATAAGAGATTACATACAGGGGAAACCTCAAAAATCGAAATTTGATTAATCAAATTTCTCTTAAACCGAAATTTGTGAGAAAAAAGAAAAAAGAAAAAAATTACAAAAGTACTACAAGTGTGTCTTTGAAGCTGCAAGCAATGCTAATCACTGCCCTGGGAGTAGGAGGGAGCTGACACACTGAGAAAGAAGTGCCAGTACATGTAGTAACACTGATACTGGTAGCAACATGGAACAGGAGAAAGTGAGTTGCTCTTTGCAGGCTCATTCAATGAGTCATAGGTTCGGCTATGCACTTTTTTTTTAAAATCAAATTCTCTTAATTCAAAGTTTTAATTCATTCCCATACAATTTGAATTATGAGGTCTCCTCTGTATTATTTTGCAGGTCTTGAAGAAAATATCAGGTAAAACATACCAGTCGTTCTTCCTGGCATTGGAATTTATTTTCTCTCTCTCTCTCTCTCTCTCTCTCTCTCTCTCTCTCTCTCTCTCTCTCTCTCTCTCTCTCTCTCTCTCTCTCTCTCTTTTTTTGTATTTTGGTCAGAACATACATGTATAAAAACAGTTTAGAGTCATGAACTAGACGAAATGTTTTTCACAGTGAATACCCTTACTCATATTACATGAGATAAGGCTAAGGTTATTCTGCTTGTTACTGTACTTAAACCCTTATGACCTGTCCAGTCCTTTCATTGCAGAGGCAGAAAATAATTCATCATGAAAAAGTGGATGCCAACAACAAAGTCATTAGGGCCCATCGAAAATTTTGTTAAAATTTTTTTACAATGTTTTCAATATTTGTTATTGTTGAATGTTACAGCTTAATGAGAAAAGGAGACCACAAATTCAGCCGAATTTGATAATGTTCTTCATCTTCTGTCAGTTTTCAAAACTTCAAAGGTTAGATCAAGCAATAGTCATGGCATTTTGAGAAACAAATCATAGAAAAGTCATGTATTTTAAATGAAGTTTAATGTGGGAAGATGGTATGAAAGGTCTGAGTCGCAGCTCTTTTGGATTATTTTGAAAATGAATGCAAAAAGCAATGGATCCATCATTATCATCCATGGGACATTAAATTCAATTTGGTTTATCTTAATTAGCATATGTGTACAGAATTTATTGTTAAAAAACCATCACTGCCTACTTGCTTCCTGTGCCATCCAAATTGTAATATTGTTTAATGAAGGATATACTTTTTGGGAGATTGTTACACTGAGGTGATGACAAATATGTGATACTGACACATGTATATTGATAATTGAATAAATCTGAAATATCCCACAATAGTCTTACTTGAAGAAACTTTAACAGCCAATTTTTTTTCCATTGAAGATTAAAATAAAAGAAAATTGTTGAACAATATTCATGGCATTGAGATTTTATTATGCACTATTCATTTAGCTGTTTCAAACCTTTTCTTTTTTTTCATCATCTGTATCTAATTTATTGTTCAGTTGAACTTTTTCATTAAGAAAGCATTTTGTAAAGGTTGTATCTTCTTTGCATGTGCAATCTCTCTCTCTCTCTCTCTCTCTCTCTCTCTCTCTCTCTCTCTCTCTCTCTCTCTCTCTATCATCTTACTCTCTCCGCCTCTTCTTTCCCTTATTTCTTTGTCTGTATCTTTGCCATTGTCTCTTCATTTCACGTTTCCCATTTGGCTTTACCTCGCCGTCTCTCTCTGTCCATCTCTATAGGTGCAAGATTGGTGGTTAGGGCTAACATGCAAGCAAAGTGAGACTAACCAGATGACTTTATTTATCAATTTATTGTTTTTTTATCATATAAAAAAAAGAAAGAAAGAAAACATTATACACACAAGATGTGAGATGACTTTCTTTCTGCCATCACATCAGTCAGTAAATGCCTAAAAATAAAGTGTTCAAAAAACTTTCAGAATCGAAAATCTAGTTTTGTTTTTCCCTATTGGCCAATCCGACCTCTTTAATTTCAACGGATGACATTTTACTGTTTTATTCTCTGCACCCCTGCTGTGAACCAGAAGCTTCGCCTTGATGACAGGCAAGGTTCTTTCATGGAGATACACGTACCCTGCGCTTGCTAGGTTAAACATGGGTCCATCGGAAGAAAACCATCATCTTAATTTCTTTAGTAAAATGTGTTGAAGCAATTGCAGAAAGAAAATGAATTATTCTCAGGCCGACGGATATAAAAAATATATTGCCCTACCATAACATTGCAGATTATAATAAAATTTTTATTCTTTTTATTAATATTAAAGGCCTATATATATCTTGCAATCATTTGGTTAATTTTTTTAACAAGGTATGTTTATGATGCCTTATTTTAGTTTTTTTTTTACTAAATTTGTATTAATCATCTTGTTTAAAATCTCCTCTCTCTCTCTCTCTCTCTCTCTCTCTCTCTCTCTCTCTCTCTCTCTCTCTCTCTCTCTCATAAAGTAGATAAAAAAATAAGACAAAGTTAAAAACAAACGCAAAGTTTAAAAGAAAAAAAATGAAAATAGAGCTATGCTTGCTCGCCTTCCAAACCCAGCAGTTTGTAGTCAGGCGCGGCTCAAAGTTAGTATTGTCTTGATTAGATCTGCTCCTACTCTCTGCATGTGTGGGTGGAAGCAACAACTAATGACTTTGTCATGAAACCTCGAAGTACCTCCGAGCAATGCTATCACTATCAGATAGCGAAACGGACTTTCAGTGCGGCTTTGCTTCCAGATCGGTTACATTTGCGTTAAATTAACAAATTACATAGGACCAGAGGCCAGGAGAAGCAATGAAACCGCTGAAATAGGAATTGCAAAAATAAAATTTAAAGAAATTTGCCCAGACTAGACATTGTTATTGCTGATGTTAAATACATGTGAGGAGATTTTATTTATATATGAGAAACGTAAGCATCCAAATATAGATTTAGAACCGACAGTTTTGTTCACACAAAAGGCACAAAGGTAAAAAAAAAAACAAAGCGAAAGAAAGAGTAAAATAAATGATTGCCGAAGATAGTAGATGGACAGATTGATAGAAGAGAGAGAGGTTTCATATCGAATAAAAGTTTAAATCAACTATGTTTCATGGATATTTTTGTTTAAAGATTTGCATTCTCTAACTGTGCTTGCTTTTGAAGTCGTATTTTTTTTTATTCTTAATAAGATAATTATACACTGTATAACTTTGTCATAAATGTATTGGAAAAGCAGTGAATTATTCATAGGGCAGAATTAATGTTAAGTTCCCTGAGTTTCTCCATTGCGGAAGTTTTATGTTTTATTATCCTATCTAGAAAGGCTGACATTTCTTTATACGGATGCGATAACATAGGATTTTACTTCTTTTACTGAAAGGCACAAAACGACTTAGACATTTATACTTAGAAGTGGTAACTTTTTTTTTTTTCGTTATTTTGTATTGGAACACGACTTTTTTTGGGTTAAAATTCGGTCATTTTATCCGCCCACTTGCAAAAGATTAACAAAAAGAAAAAAAAAAGGAAAACGAAAAGATAACGCGTCGCCGACTTCTAACTGTGGGAAAAAAAAAAAAGATTTTTTTGCTGCACTTTTGTTTGACAAAAGCAAAGCGCAGTTTAATGGTAATAAAGTTTGAAGATTTATATTGAATTTTCATCGCTTGAATTCAGTAAAATTAATAACACCATTATGTGGATATATTTTAACTAAACATTTTATTCAAACAAAATGGTTTTTTTTTTTTTTTTTTTTTTTGACAGTGCAAAGAACAAAACAGCATTCTCAGTGTTAGATTTGAATGGTGTTATTTAGTTGATTAAGTTCAAGACAGTATAGAGAGATATCTTTAAACTTTTAAAGTTAACGTCAATACAGACTATTTGATCCAATTAGTGGAACTCAGATTTTTTATAATAGATATGAAGCATAACTTCGCTAAAGCAGAATGCGATGATCATGAGAGTCTTATGCTGGACAACCACTTACCATTCCAAATATACTATAGGTTCGTTTGAAATATTAACAATGCCAGATTTAGCTTTTTACGATAATTAAGACCAAATAATTGCTGCTTTTACTGATATTCCGCTTTTCAAAAGCCCTGAGAAGATTTCAGTAGTCGGAGCTGCCAATATCCGGAACTTTTTGTCGACTTCTCAGTTGACATCTTCTAGTGGCTTTGGAGACACCTTTCTACCTCCTCCTCGGCCCGGATTCCACATAAACAAGTGGCCACAATGGCGGGATGTCCACTCTATGATCACTCAAGCTCTGAAATGCCCGGAGGCATGAAGTGGACAGGGAGACTTAACAGATTGAGGTCAGGCTAGCAGGATGCGTGAGTAGGTCTTCATGTCAACGCTAAACACCTGGCTTCACGGTGTAGGCTCTGATTTGGAATAAAATGACTTTAACTTTGTTTGCTTGTTTTGTTTTTCTCAATGGTAATTTGAAGATTGTTCATAAGAGATTTTTTATATTTCTTTCATGAAAATTCGTCTCAATCGCTCATCCGCTCTTTTTTTTTTTCAAAATACTATGATGAAATCAAAGAAAAGACACATCGGTTTATCCTCATTTTCCGGACACATTGCTATGTTCAGTCTAATTTGAGTCTTCCTCTCAATCTAACATCTGTTATCGCCTGGTTTTTGTTTTTGTTTTTCGTTGTTGTTTTTTTTTTTAATTCTTATATAAAAAAGATAAAAATTAGCATCGAACCAAGACACAATCAACTTGACATCGAAAATAAGAGGTCATAAATGACGCTTTAAGCTCTGATCGTAAGAACATTAAAAAAAACTTTATGACGAATGTAATTATTTTTACAAAAGGATAAAATTCGTGGCGATATTTAAAAAAAAAAGACACAAAATAAAAATACTTGACTGTTTTTTGTTGTTTCTGTTTTTTTGGTTATAATTTTTTTTCTTGCAATTTTTTTAAAGTGCTCCGTCGCATAAAATTTTGTGCCGTATGACATTTTAGATAGTTACAAAATACTGAAGTTTAAACATGGTTGATTTTTCGGTTAATAAAGCGCATTCTTTAAAACTGAAATCGGGCTTTCTTATAAACAAAACTAACACTGTTCAAGTAGAGCTGTTCAATAAAGAGTGAAGTCCCAAATTATGAACTAGGTTTCATTCCTCATCAGAAAGCTCTCTTCCTCTCAGAGTGAGAGAATGGTCTACCATAAAGCCATCGGGGGTCTAGGCTAGCTACAAACTTGAGTATGTGTTTATAGAATGTATTTACGAAAGTTTGCTAGCTCTGTATCGTTTATTGTTGGATTAAATTGTCTAGGAGTCACTTGATAAAAGATAGGAAACTCTTGTAGCAAATAACTTCCACACATGATTCTCTAACAGCAGCATACCTGTAGTATTGGGCATGTCATTACCTCAAATTAGCGAAGGTGCTTAACCTACCACGTTAACGCTTACCTCTCCATACAGGCACGAAAATCACTGAAAAAATTCGGTCTCTAAAAGCCATCCATTATCCCAGGAAATCAAATAACTCCCCACAGCAATCCTTAGTCAAGTCAAATTACAAGCTACATGGTAATTCGAGCTCGTTTTTTCTAGTAAAGTCGTCGAGTGTGAGAATTTTCAATGTTGTCTGTTCGTCTTTGCTGTAGCTCGTAAGCATACCTCTTTCCAGCTGTGATTAAAGTCATTTGAAGTGGCTTATCTGGTCTACTTATTAAAGTATACAAGACATGAGCGTTTTTTTTTTCATTGCTGCGGAAGTTTAACGTGATGATAGTATATTTAAGGCCTCAACTCATCTCGATTCACTCATATCAAGCCAGATGATGTGTATGTGTGTGTGTATATATATATACTGTATATATATATATATATATATATATTTATTTATTTATTATTATTATTATTATTATTATTATTATTATTACACACACACAAAACGGCAGCTTTAGATCAGCACCAAGCAAGATGGCGTTGCATGAGAAAATATTTATCTTTACACACACAATTTCATATACAGTGGCAGAGGCAATGCACTGTGCTTCTTACTGAACTGAAATTAAAAACTTGATAAGTCCTGTGAAATAAAATCAGAATCGACGTCTCAATTTATATAGGCTCACACATCGAACAGAGACGTTAGATAAAGACAATAATTCTCCGATCAGTCCAAAAACCAACATATTAACGCAATGTGATTCGTAAATTAACCAGTCGACAGAGGCTGCAATTTTCATCCTGTAAGCCCAGCCTAAAAAAATTGATAACAATGAGGTATTGTACTGCACTTAGAACCGATACAGAAAAACTGCTGCAATTCTGCCATCAATTAATGATCAACTCCTTCCCTCTGAGTTGAAGTCAGATCTCTTCTCGCATTTTAAAATAACCTAAACAGACAAGAATCGTTCGCGAGAAAGCTGCAGCTCATATCGCCGCCAGAAAATCTCTCCAAACCCCTTGTTGTGAAAGTATTTTAGCTTGATGAAAGCTAGTCAAAATAACGGCAACGCTGACCCGAATACGAAAAGCAACATAACAACTGGTATTAGGGCCATTCCCTGATTAGTTCAGCTAGCAGTGCGCATCTCATTGGTCGGAAAGTCCCTCTCAATACCTTCTGTCGCCTGATGACAAACAGAGCGGAGAGCTGTGTCAAATGAAGAGGAAGCTGTTATGTAAGTTGGTTCCTGGTATCTTTCACCTCATCACCTTAATAAAGCAACTGCAACGATCAACGTTACAGATTTTGTCTGTTGCAGATATCTTGGTTGATCATTGGTCTCTACTCACTTTTTGTTGCGAACGATCTTTGAGTGCAGTGTTGTGTCATCCCTTTTTTTTTTTTTATGTTTTTTCATCTTTAGCCTCCCACCAATCTCATTTCTCTCACTTTCGCTTTCATCCCTCCACTGAACATGTATCAATTTCCGCTTCTCTCTTCTTTCTGTCCCTTTCTTCTATTTCTTTCTTTATCTCCACAATTCTCTCTCTCTCTCTCTCTCTCTCTCTCTCTCTCTCTCTCTCTCTCTCTCTCTATATATATATATATATATATATATATATATATATATATATATATTTATTTATATATCTATCTATCTATCTTTTTACTTCTTTCTCTATCGATCTATCCATCCATCTACATCTCTCTTTTCATAGTTTTATTTGTGCAGTTTCAGATTTTTAAAAAAAACTTCCTATTAACCTGCCAAAAGAACGCTTATTTTTAATGAAAGAAAAGGCCTGGGACTTCTTTATACTAGATGTCACCTCTCATAAATTATTTCAAATCAATGCTACTAATTATCTCAACCGACAAAACTTATATTACTACCATTACTTCTACTACTACTTCTACTACTACTACTACTACTACTACTACTACTACTACTACTACTACTACTACTACTACTACTACTACTACTACTACTACTACTACTACTACTACTACTACTACTACTACTACTACTACTACTACTACTACTACTACTACTACTACTACTACCACTACCACTACTATCACTACTACTACTACTACTACTACTACTACTACTACTACTACTACTACTACTACTACTACTACTACTACTACTACTACTACTACTACTACTACTACCACTACTACTACTACTACTACTACTACTACTACTTCTACTACTACTACTACTACTACTACTACTACTACTACTACTACTACTACTACAATTGTTGAGGCTGCTCCCCCAACTAGAACTACTGCTTTTATTATCACTACAGCCGAGCATCGATTCTTCGAATTCATTGGGGGATTTTTATATGTTCAAGGATGCCGTGTTCGAAAATTCTATTTTTAGCACTTGAGCCCTGGATTTGCGTTTAGGGCGACTTTTCCGGATATTTTGAAGTACGTAAACAGCGCAATGAGACTTCGTGTTTTCTTGGCTACTACCGATCAATTCCGAACAATAAAAAGATACACGATTTGCCGCATTTTCTCTACTTTTAGTATTTCAAATAGCAGATTGAAGGCCTCCGAACAATCCGATCTGCCATTCCCAATTCGTTTTGTTTTTGTGTGTGAAAACTTTCTCCAAATCCCAGCGCTTATCGGATCTCGAACTCTTGATACTTGATGTAATTCTAGACTCTGGGTCTACAATCTGATCATAGTCATTGATATTTTTCTAGGTAGGCGCAAATTGAGTCCAATAAAGTCAAATACATGTATAATGAATCTTGCTTGTTCCTGAATATTCTTTAACCCAGATAAGGGCTGACTGTCAACTGTCAAGGCAAAGCTAGGCATAATCCCACCTATGGACCCGACGATTGATTGAAACTAAAGCTTACTACTGTCAGTCCAACTTTCTATCTTTTGAGCCATCTGGCGTACAAACCATCAATAAAGAGATCTTACCCGCTGTTTTTTTTCAGCATCTATGTACTGATTGATTAAGCAACGGGTGGGCCCAGACAGATTTACATGTCATCATTACCCATGTCTTGTACACGTGGCACAAACACATCTTGTTTATATTATCGCGCAGTTTGAAGTCTTAGCGACAGACAGACCTAGCACTGTCACCAGATAACTGACGCCAGGTGACTCGGACTAAGCTAAAGTGAGGTGGAACGGTAGAGAGGGGGGGGGGGGGTCTCACTACCGTGTATTATTATTATTATTATTATTATTATTATTATTATTATTATTATTATTATTATTATTATTATTATTATTATTACTGTACCATGACTATAACTACTACATAATTTTTACAAGACTTACTCCTCCTCCTCCCCATACTACTACTACTACTACTACTACTACTACTACTACTACTACTACTACTACTACTACTACTACTACTACTACTACTACTACTACTACTACTACTACTACTACTACTGCTGCTGCTGCTACTACTACTAGTACTATTACTACAACTACTACTGCTGCTGCTGCTACTGATATGTAGTATTAGACCTGTTACAGAGAGAACGGGGTAAAAATCTTTACTTGTCGCATTTCTAAAACTGGACATTAAAGCCGTTAAGCCAGCATGCGTGATTAAATTTAGAATTATTGTAACATCATTTAAATTAGTTATTATTGATATATAGTGACAACACTTGTATTTTTTAGCTTATTGGTAACACAGGTTTACATTTCTTTGCTTTCTTATGAGAAATATAAAAAAACCGTTATACTTTCAACGTTTTTACACTTAACCTTGTGGGTGTGTGTATATATAATCATACATATAACACCCATGCATTTGTATATACGCACATAGGCGGAATTCATTGGATTTTCTAAATACGACGAAACAAGAATGAAAGAGAGAGAGAGAGAGAGAGAGAGAGAGAGAGAGAGAGAGAGAGAGAGAGAGAGAGAGAGAGAGAGAGAGAGAGAGAGCGAGCAAGGGACGTGTTAATAAGCCTTAATCTTTAGAGAATCAACAACATTATTGTAATTCGAATAACATTACTTAATGCTTCATGACACGATTGGGGGATATCTTTAAAAAGCGAGGGGAAATTAGAATCAAAATCCTACCTGGTTATCAAAGAGATCCGAATGAATAAACAAGCAGGCAATGTTTTACCACTGTTTAAACTCCAACAGCAAAGACAAACAGAGAATTAATATGAGAGAGACAGAGTGAGACATGTGGATAGATCAAGAGACAGCTTTAAAAAAAGAAAGATTGAGATGTGTGGGAGAGAGAGAGAGAGAGAGAGAGAGAGAGAGAGAGAGAGAGAGAGAGAGAGAGAGAGAGAGAGAGAGAGAGAAATGATTTATCTCCTCACATCATAAGTTTCACGCACCACACAAATATTTTGAAAAGTAAACACGTGTATGGAAAGCATTTAATTTCCTCTAGCCCATGTCGTTAAAATTACATTTCCCTAAAAAAAATCATGGCCAATTTCTAAACTGTTACTCATTATGCTCAAAATAATTCACAAATTCAATTATGGACATCTTTAATTTTCGATACCTCGCTCCAAATCTATTCTACAGTGTATAAAGTCTATTTTGAAGTGTTTTGAATTTATTGCACTAAGAGTTTTACGGAGGCATAATTGTTTTTCCTTACTCTTTGAGAGTAATAGGAGTTTATTTCGCGAAGCTGATGTAACAAATGGGATGATATGCATATCTGTCGTCCAATCACACAGGTGTTAGTATTGATGGGCAAAAAATATCATGTATGCAACTCGGCCGGTCCTGAGGTGTTTTACTGCCCTTGGGTTGCATGACACACAACTTCATCAATTATTTTTCGAAATTACTTTACTCACAGCAATTACGGAGTTGATGAAAAAGTTACACAAGGCGATACCTTCAAAGGAACAAGTAAACAAAATTTGCATGAACACGTAATGAGTTTTACATATTTAAGGGATGGGACATGTTTCCTATATATCCATATCGATTTGAAATTCCGTGAGGCAAATTTGTTATTTTTAATTTCAATTTAAATAAAGAAAAAAACAAACTTTTTTGCTTCGGTGCAGCCAAAATGTTTTTTTAACATAGTCCAAAAATCTTTTATTGCAATGAATAAAAAAAAAAAGTACAGAAATTTTAAAGGTTTTGTGAAAGGGTGACTTTTTCAGTGTGCAAAATTGGTTCACTTTATGACTCACTACTCATTTCGTATTAAGCTTGTGTTTGTTACTGAATTAAAAATTTGATGCTAAGTAGATGTTATAAGACGTGTAGCCTGTTCTCTGGAAGCACTAACAGTGAACAAAAGATTCGTGTATCAATGATTTGTAATGTTTACAAAAAAGATGTTATCAATTCAAATTCAATATATTTAATTCTAGAATGGCTTGAAAACTCACTTAATCCACGTAGAAGATCCACTCAAATAAAATGAGCTAGTCTTTATTTTTTTAATTAAAATTTTTATATAAACTTTTTAAACTCTTTATGTCAATTAAGTACAAATAACATGCGAAGCATATAATACCGTCACTTTTTGGGGATATTTATAGCCTTAAAATAAGCGTCCAGAAAAATATTTAAATAGATTGTCAAAGTACAGAAATAGCTTTTTGACATCATTGAAAACACGCGGATCTATGTAAATTGGCGTGCCACACAACAGCAGAATTTAGAATATGCTATTGGATGCCTGATTAATTTAAAACCTCTCACAAAGCAAAAAATTGGTGCAGCTTCTTCTTTTATATCATTCTAGCACACTTAATAAACTACAATGAGTGAGGGTAACTTTAAAACATCGACAAACGTGACCATACTGGTGTCCTCTACAGCAAGCCTTGCAGATTTAGGGGCTGGCATTTGACTACTAAAGTCTACTAAAGTCTCTCACACTCTCTGTCTTTGTGTGTGTGTGTGTGTCTCACTTCCTCTCTTACATAATCCTCTTTCTTTGTTCCTTTCTATACCCTTATATATATATATATATATATATATATACATATATATATATATATATATATATATATATATATACATATATATATACTCGTATATATATATAATCTATTTATCTATCTATATATATATAAACAAAACCAAGCCTCAACAAAAGAAGGGAAATATTTTCATCGTGCCCCCACAGAAAGAAACATTTACTACAAAACTACCACTGGCCCAGAAACGACAAAAAAAACCACACAAGGGCGGAACGGCAACCGAACACACCTCAGTCATACCCGAAGAGAGCGGAGGACAAGCGACACCCTTGAAACACCAGTGTCGTATGAAGAGACTTTTATATCTATATCTATCTATCTATCTATCTATCTATATATATATATATATATATATATATATATATATATATATATATATATATATATATATATATATATATATATATATATATATCTGTCTTTTTACCTGTCCTTCTGTCTCTGTGTCTTCCTCTTTCTCCTCCCCACCCTATTCCCATCTCTTTCAGTCTATCGTAAGGCTTCTGACAGATTTTTATAATTATCTCGATCATCAATTCTCTTTTCCTGACAATGTTCATTCGCTTACTACCCCACTCCCCCCCCCCCCCTTCTCTCTCTCTCTCTCTCTCTCTCTCTCTCTCTCTCTCTCTTTGTCCTTCCCATCTGTTCCCCTCTCTGTTAGTCTATCTCGAGGCTTCTGATAGATTTTACAATTACCTCAGTCATCTGTCGGAAGGACAATGTCCGTTCGCCTGTTACCGCCCTTCCATGCTTTCCCCTATAATTATTCTATCTCTGTGTGCCTGTCTGTCTGTTTCTTCCGCTCTCTCTCTCTCTCTCTCTCTCTCTCTCTCTCTCTCTCTCTCTCTCTCTCTCTCTCTCTCTTTTTCTTTCTTGCTTTCTATTTCTCTCTCTTCTCCTCTCTCTCTATCTCTCTCTTCTCTCTCGGTTTGTTTTCAGTCTTTCATTGCGCCTTTCCAGTTGTTTGTCAGCTTGTATCCCTTTATACCTCTCTCTCTCTCTCTCTCTCTCTCTCTCTCTCTCTCTGTAGTTTCCCCCCTCCCCCTCTCTGTACCACTGTACCATTGACTCGCAGCTGATTAATCCTCTCTAATTTGCATACTGTTAAATGTCATGGGTTTGTTGAGCAAGCCGAGCCAGCTATCCTCTGGCTCTATCATCCGAGACGAACAACTAATATAAATAATAAATGGATACCTGTGTGGGCTGCAGTGATTACCTTGTAGCAGAGGCGAAAGCAGTTTGTCAAACTCATTGATTTCTAGATGTTTACAGAAATCCCTACTAGAGGAAATCGAAATAAAATGGAGTGGGTGGTTCAGGGAAGCTTATTAGCATTGAGAGTGCTGCATGCACTTGTCTCCTGACTGTGATTGATAAATTTCACCTAGAATCAAGCTTTTGTATGTTTAACCATACAAATGTTTTAACTGAGATGGAGGAAGTGCCCAGTGCTCAGTGCTCGTGGAAAGCGTTTAATGAAGTATTTGTCAGAGATTTGCAAATCTTGAACTCACGTAGCTTTGAACCATGTAGATTGCCGTAAGATGAGTGAATCTTAATCATTCGGATTCTGCCTTTCTTTATGGGTTTCGGTTTGACGAAAGATACAAAGCCTAGATCTGTATCACCCAAAGAGGAAGGACTTCATCGATCAAATATTTAATCAATTCAACTAAAAGTAAAATAAGAGGTCCAAACATGAGTCAGCCTGATTTTCAAAGCAGTTTCTTTTTTTGTTTTGTTTTTAGTTCCATTTTAAAGCCAAATTTAATAATCATTTTGATGTACTTTTGCGCATGACATACACATTTATTTTTGCTAAATACAAAACACGTTTGAATCGAGCTTTGCAATTTTTTTTCAAATCTTCAACCAACTTCGATAACTATATATAATATTCGAAGTTTGTATTTTTGTTTACGGTAATTAATTAGGAATTCTTGAAAAAAAATATGTTGTTGTGTTCTGGAATTTGAAAGGTAAATAAAACAAGTCGTTTAATGTAGTCTTTCTGGAGTGCGAGGCCTCCTTAAATACAGGCCAAGTCACAAGTGTGAACAAGCTTTTGCATGTTAAAGGTTATAGTGATATGTTCTCATTTGACTTTGCATAGTTAGGGCAGAATTGTGCTCAAAACACACTTTTAGGCCTACAGAACAAAAGTATTTAACTGTCCTAAATAGTTAAATAAATAATATAACTCATTTTTACACTTACTGCCGATTTTATTTTTATTTCAGTTACCTGCGTGAACGTTTTAATACGTATTTTTTCTATAGAGAGAGGCATCTCTTTGATCGCGTAAGATGATATTTTAACATAAGGACTTGTTTTAAGTAAGGTAATTCTATTAACTTCGCAGTGTAATATCTGAGCGCATCGGAGAGCATTACATTTTAATGCCAGCTCCGCATATCACTATAAAATAATTATTGCAGTGTGCATTAATTCTCCTCTGTGCATCCCTTGCAACTTTTCAGTTGATTTTCATTAGTTTTCTGTTTTGTTTTTCTATTTTGGGGTTTTATGTTCGCCCTTTACCTGACCCATATAATAAAAGAAACTCCCTAATTAAAAAAAAAATCTGAACATCCATTGGTAAAGCCCTTTATTTTAATCATATAAAACTTCCAATTTTTCCTTTAAAATATCTAGCTGATGGATTTGCCAAAATTCTCAATGAAAAACAAAAACAAAAAAATAAAGAAATCCCGAATATGTCAATCGTCATTTGAAATCGATTAGTTTGTCTCCTAAGTTTTTATCGAAATATACAATACGGTATGCTAACGGTATATAAGATTCTGGAACTATCGTTCAAGCAAGAACGTGCATAGACTACCTCTTTTTCCCCCCATCAAACTCGCTGTGGTTCTTGTGCCGACATGTCCAAACTGACACAGTAGGAAATTTCCGTTGTTCTAAATCGAGTTTTTCCATTTCGGTGAATGAGTTCCGAGGCTCATACACTGGGATCTGGGCTGCCTGGTAAGGGGTGTAACTCGCATGCTACGACGGACTTTGGTCATTTTAGCAGTTGGGTTTTTCAGAAGGAGGATAAATAAGAGCATTTGTTTATCTTAACGCAGCTCCAAACCTCTTGCCTTTTCATTCTTACAGACAATAACTAAATGTGCCACAGTTTTATATGCCTAGAAGTTCAAGCACTTGGGTATTCCAGTCCTTACGCAACTGCAAAAGTCCAGGATTAATGTACTTCTTTTTAAGCTCTATCCGTTGCTTATCCGTGTCGATGACACGACGGAAAAAAGCAAATTTTAATACAAGATTTTTTTCTTGTGTCAGCTTTCTAACGGATTGTGAAAACATTTGCTATACATCTTATGTTTCCTTTTTAAACATGTTAACTCTAATCATTATACTCGTCTCCTCCTCCTCCTCCTCCTCCTCTCTCTCTCTCTCTCTCTCTCTCTCTCTCTCTCTCTCTCTCTCTCTCTCCCCTCTCCTCTCCTCTCCGCTTTCTTCCTATCTTTCTTTTCCTAACATCCCACTCTCTGTTTCACTTATTTTACACGCCGAGCTCTTTTTCTTCGCCAGTAATCATCCATCCTTTTTCGATTTATCTCCTTGTTCTGTATTCAATGGTTCCAACGGAGGCGTGTTAATGATTCATTACAGAAGAAGATAGAGCTGAGGCCATTTCTGGCTTGTCTTATTGGATTAACATCCTCTCTTTCTTGCCTCTGGACTAGAACATAGAACAGAGCCGTGAGGGGGAAAAAAGCGGAGGTTCGGGAAGGGAAAATTTGCCATAGATTGGCTAAATGCATGCATCCTCCAAGGTGTTTATAATATCATCGGCCACACATTATGCAATAAAGTCCATTATAAGAGGGATGGAAATGATATTTCACCGTGGAAATTTTGCGAAGGCTCATTTGTGTTCGCTTGATCGATTGGATAATTTTAGAAAGGGTTTCTGACAGAAACGTACGGCGATGCTTAAACATAACCAGTATTTCTCTTACAACTTTCCTTTTTCTGTCTTAAAGCATCCTCAACATGAAATGGAAATATAATAGCTTACACAAGTAAAAAACATCTGTAAAATAAAGTTAGACTTCAAGATAGGTTCGTTGGAGGCCTGAATCTTGCCCATTACCAATAATCCTCATCAACTCAGTTTTCTTATCAATTTACTTTTGGTTCGGAAAAAAAAAACAACTATTACGGGCTTCAGAAAATAAACAGAAGATATTATACAATGATGTAAAGATCAACGTACTCCTCAGCAGTAACAGAGGTAGTAGAAATAGTAATAGTAGTAATAATAGAAATGGTAGTAGTAGTTCTGTAGTAGTAGTAGTAGTAGTAGTAGTAGTAGTAGTAGTAGTAGTAGTAGTAGTAGTAGTAGTAGTAGTAGTAGTAGTAGTAGTAGTAGTAGAAGAAGAAGAAGAAGAAGAAGAAGAAGAAGAAGAAGAAGAAGAAGAAGAAGAAGAAGAAGAAGAAGAAGAAGAAGAAGTAGTAGTAGTAGTAGTAGTAGTAGTAGTAGTAGTAGTAGTAGTAGTAGTAGTAGTAGTGACAGTAGTGGTAGTGGTAGTAGTAGTAGTAGTAGTAGTAGTAGCAGCAGTGGCAGCAGCAGCAGTAGTAGCAGCAGCAGCAGCAGCAGCAGCAGCTGCTGGCAGGAAGCAGCAGCAGCAGTAGCAGCAGCAGTAGCAGCAGCAGCAGTGAGTAGCAGCAGTAGCAGTAGCAGCAGCAGCAGCAGCAGCAGCAGCAGTAGCAGTAGCAGTAGCAGTAGTAGTAGCAGCAGCAGCAGCAGCAGTAGCAGTAGCAGTAGCAGTAGCAGTAGCAGTAGCAGTAGCAGTAGCAGTAGTAGTAGTAGTAGCAGTAGCAGTAGCAGTAACAGTAGTAGTAGTAGTAGTAGTAGTAGTAGTAGTAGTAGTAGTAGTAGTAGTAGTAGTAGTAGTAGTAGTAGTAGTAGTAGTAGTAGTAGTAGTAGTACTAGTAGTAGTAGTAATAGTAGTCAAAATAATAGTTGTAATAGTAATGGGAATATTAGTTGGAGTAAAACAGTTTTAAAAGCTGCAATAAAATAACAGTAGTGTCAATAATGACATAGTTGCAGTTGCATTACTAGAGGAGATTTTAATATTAGGTGAAGATGTAGTTTTTTCACGTTTTGTTTTTATCCTGAATTATTTGTGCCTTTCAGAAGTGAACGTGAAACCAATATTTTTCTAAGCTAAAGAGTCGCTTCATCAGCTGTACACCTCTGTCGGTCCTTTCCGTCCACACTTCTCGATCCCTCGTTTGCGTCCAAATCTCCTATCACTCTTTCTCCGTTTAGACACATTGACAACCCGTTTATAATCTTCGCTTTTTTCCACTCTTGTGTTTTTCTGCTAGCATTCCAGTTATCACAAGTTTCTCTTCTCACTACATAGTCAAAAATGATTGCTTGTCATTTCCGAGTTTCGTGTTTAAGTTATTTTTCAATTGAAGTAATATACTTGAAACAATTTCATTACATTCATGGACAATGGTCAGCGAGAGTTACGCGCCTTGGTTAACTGGCATTCTTAGACCAAATATTAGAGGGATACATAGGGCTTAGTTCATCGTTTTGTTCTACACTAAAAATGGGCAATAGAAGCTGAATTTTGCTTGTATTTTGAGAGTAATATACAGAAAAAGAGATAGTTGGAAAAACAGACAGAGGAGAGAAAAAGGTAGAAAAAGAGAGAGGGAAAGAAAAAGGCAAACGTGAGAGAGAAAGAAACAGAGGAAAGAGAGAACGAAAGAGAGTGAGACGAGAGGAGAGAGAGAAAGAAGAAAGAGAGAGAAGGAGAGAGATATATAGAGAGAAAGAGAGAGAGGAGAGAGACACAGAGAGAGACACAGAGAGAGAGAGAGAGAGAGAGAGAGAGAGAGAGAGAGAGAGAGAGAGTTCACAGACGACAATCAAGAAATCTCAGCCAGCATGCAATTACACCTTAATATTGCACTGTATTCATGGAGTCCCATAAACGCTTTTTTTTTTAATAACTTTTTTTTTTATTACCTTTTTATGCTTTTATAATTTCTAGATTTAACCTACATATTAATTGCTCAAAGTCGATATATAGAATTTATTATTTTCTGTCTCTGAACAGTAATTTCTACATTAAAAAACTATTAAGCTTAGGCTCAGGCTCTCGCTGAAATTTATTAGGGATATCGTCCAATTCTGTACGTTTACTCAAAACAATATCAGCAGTAAATCGCTTTTTCGCAAATGTTTCAGTACATATAACCAAAACGATTTGGTGCTTTGCTGCTCCCAATTTGTCAATTAAACCGAACGATTTACTGCTTTACACTATCGCATGCAATACAATTTGCTCCTTTTGATGTCTGATCACTCTGTGGAATAATTGTTGCATGATGTAAACAATTCTTTAGAGCATTAAATTTGTTTATTTGCTCATTTTGAAGTGGAAAATCTTTAATAGATCATAACGCAAATTTTTACTTTTAGTCTGAATACAAATTATATAGAGAGTTATCTCCGTTTTCCACTAACCTGTATCTATAGTAGAATGAGTCAGAGAGTTCTGGCTCTTTATTTACACTACGAACAGAATCATTGAGTTTCTTACCCTCTACCTCAGCCCAAACCGTCCAATCGTCACGTTCACGTTAACTCTTCAACTCGAGATTAATCTCTCATTTTCTTCAACTCCAGTTCCTTGCCATCTTCTTGTCCTAGTTTCTGTTATTTTGTACTTGAGGTTCTGTTAAAAGTGACAATTGAACAGTCAGCACCGATCTACGGATTCACCCCTACACACATGCAAATGCCAAGAATAAACAAAATTTCCCTTCCATGCGTCTCGAAGGCTCAGTTTTGAGATGTTTTTGTTTTGTTTTACTCAAGTGTAGTAAACTCCATGCCATCACGTTACGAGACTATTATTTTATTTAAATGGCTTTTATAGTAGGAAGGTTCTAGTGCATTATTTTTTTTAACATGTTTAGTTTTGCAAAATCGCTGGAACTTTGGATTGCTTGACATTGTAATGTTATTCTTATTCAAGACTTCCTTGAAATAGTTTATATGAAACGTCTTCTTTTTGTATTTCGTAGTCTATGTCTGCTCTTTCCCACTTCCTTTCTCAGTCTCTGTGTGTCTGTGTATCAGGTTTTCTCTCTCTCTCTCTCTCTCTCTCTCTCTCTCTCTCTCTCTCTCTCTCTCTCTCTCTCTCTCTCTCTCTCTCTCTCTCTCTCTCTTTGCATCTATCTTTCCATCTATGTATCTATCTATTTCTCTCTGTCTCCCTTCCCCTCTCTGTCTCCCTCTGTCTGTCTCCCTTTTTTTTCTCTTTTCTTACTAAACAGTTACTCGAGAAGAGTCTCGTGGGTAAAAATAACCTTTTAATTAAAACTGGATTAGGCTGAAACTATAGTGGTGGGCTATTTTCTAAAGCTGATAGATTTTCAGACGCCACTCTGATAGCTTTAATGACAGGTTAAGCCGAACTTTTAAGACAAATGGAACAACCACTACCACCACTTTCCTCCCACCCTTGCACCGACAGCCACCCAAAGAAAGTAATATCCTTTGTGATGAAGCTTACATTGGCAGGTCAGAATTGTTTATCTGTCTGGAACCAACTTTCTCTTTTCTTGATGGCAAGGGTTTATATGGCTACTCCCCCCCCCCCTCCCCCCCACACACACTTTTCTCTCTCTTTCTTTTCGCAATCTCTCTGTCTCTCTCTCTCTCTCTCTCTCTCTCTCTCTCTCTCTCTCTCTCTCTCTCTCTCTCTCCCCCCCCCCCCCTCATTTGCTCAAATTTGCTTATTTCATCTGTCTTTCTTACTTATCCCATACACTCTTTCTTTCTGTGTATTCTCTCATCTCTCTCTCATCCTCTCTCTCACTCTTTCACTCTCTCGTGGTCATCACTAACAACTTCCTTTAACATTTAAGTGTCTCTCCTTCATTAACAACCTCTTTTTATCCTCTTCCTATCTTTCCATCTTACTCTTTCTCTATACTCTTTTCTATTCCTCCTCTTCATGCTATCTCTCTACAAAAATGAAATACACGATCTGAATAGCCAATAAATATACTGGGTATAAGCATTCACCCACACAACCAACTTTTTATGCCATAAATTTAGATCGAAGTTCAATTTTTGACTGCGTTACAATATTTTGATTTGAATTTAAAATAATAAACATTTTTTTTTCAAATAGCATGATTGGAATTTAATAAAGTTTTTTTTTACATTCCAAGATCCTGCCACTTTTTTTTTTTTCAAAACAATATTCTGAAATTGAACTTTCGCTCATTTGTAGTTTAGAGATATAAATTGTATAAAGATTTAAAAGCATGTGAAGCGGAACGTGAAAAGAAAAAAAATAATTTACAGCAAACTCTAAGGAGAATTGCGAAGATAAGCAAATAACTAGTCAAACCGGTATCTAAAGCAAATTTTCTTAAGATCTAAATAAAACCAATTCCATCCAGGTCAAAAGTTGATAATGTAATACAATGTATTTTTTTCTTATCCAGATAAGAGATAAAACAACAAGTCCTTGACGAAGCTTTGAATAATTTAATGTAGGAAATGCCGCGCTACAAATTGTAATTTTCGTTCTGCGCAAGGAAGTAAAAATAATAAAATTATACAGCAGCGTTGTGTTTCTTACTAATAGTAAAGTTATAATTTCGCTTATAACAGCAAACATTATGACAAAACCGACTAAACAACTTCAGCATAAAACAAAATTGGGAACTTTAGTTTTTAAAGGCATGCTTAGTTCTTAATCTAACACACTGTACTATTCAAGAATTACCATCACAAAGAATATTTGTGCATCTCATGGTGGAGGCCAAGGAGTATGGGGTGGTAAACCAAATATTTCCATGTCCTCTATGGCCCACCCACTCTATCCTGGACCATGTCAATGACTGGTGAACCTCCCCTGAACCTTGTCTATTGCCTCCATCCTGCCGTTAAGCTGTCTCCCATGACTCAAGATTGTAGTCTTTTTCGGGCTTGCATTGCTTCTAAATTTGGCCGAGAAGTAATGGCTTTAATAAGACAAAATACGTTTAGCAACGTGAGTCTTTTTTTATCTTCTTTGTCTTTATTCTTCTCATTTTTCATGTTTCCTCTCCTTATGCTTGGTCAATCTTTTTTTCCTTTCTCCACTTTTCCTTCTCTTTCTGTCTCTGTCTCTCTCTGTCTCTGTCTCTGTCTGTCTGTCTGTCTGTCTGTCTGTCTCTCTCTCTCTCTCTCTCTCTCTCTCTCTCTCTCTCTCTCTCTTCTTCTTCTTCTTCTTCTTCTTCTTCTTCTTCTTCTTCTTCTTCTTCTTCTTCTTCTTCTTCTTCTTCTTCTTCCCCACCCCTCCTCCTCCTCTTTCTGTTTCTTTGTTCCTGCTTCCCTTCTCTTCGCTCCTTCTCTCCTTATACTTTTCCCAACATTAATATTGCTATGCCTTTGTGCTAATGTCAATTAAGTTTTGTAGCCCATACTACTCGTAATAAACGTGCATGGCAACCAGACAAAGTCAATTCACCATCATAAGCCATAATATTATTTTATATGTTTTTTTTTCTGTTTCTTGGAGTGCTCGCCGTAGATCATAGCTGTCAATCATCAGATGACCTTTTGTAATACAATTGTATTGACTTTTAACTCTTATTCGCCTATTATAATCACCAAAGAAAAAAAATAAGGAAACTATGCCATCTTATATAACTATATATAATATTTTTCCTTCATTTGGGAACCATACCGTTCCATGCCTTGAGGGTGGGTCTGATTAGCCGCGATGCTTTGACCTGGAGACCAGATCCGATAGCCCACGGGAATTCATGTGATTGATTGCTGCCCCCTCACCAGTCACAAGGGCGGACAAGTACTCGGTTTCTTGGAGATTAGTAGTTTTCTATGTCAAGTTTCTGTGAAAGTTGAGTGGATCTTTTCCCTGATCACTCTTGAGGTTTTGTGTGCAAATGTTGAGCAACCAGCTGCAAAGTTTTAGACCGATATGGAAGAAAAATATTGCCGTAACGTCTTTGGAGTCTCTTTGTGAATGATTAGGGTCTCTTCTGTCCAACTTTACGCTACTTGGCTGACACTCAGTATTTTGGTGCGCTTGGCAAATCTACGGTCTCCTTGAGAAGAAAAAAAAATCAAACTATCGGTAAATTCAGTCCATGAGTTTATAAAAGACAGGCAAACTACCTTTTCCCAGATTTTGTTTTTTAAATTTTCAGGTTAATTTATTTATGCTTTTTGAAGCAACATACTGATCGTAGAATTTTTCTTAAATTATTGCAGTTAGTGCTGATTATTTTTCATCCGTTATCTTTTTTTTTTTTTTTAAAGTTCAGAAATTTAACGAACAGATCTGAGTTGTGCTGACTACCAAGCGGCTGTTTTTTCCCGCGATTCATCATGCAACAAACATCGCACAAATCGCGAGATAATCCGTGACTTCCTTACTTCCGCTTAAGAAGTACGTCGCGACGTGAATTCCGCGGTGTGCTGTATCCTGTCTGGCCTTACAGGCTCCACTTCTTTACGCGGTCTTCGAAAAGAGAACTCAGATAGATGTAAAATAAAAAGGAAAAAAAAATGTCTAACTCCAGTTTTAATGACAAACCTCAGCTCATTCTTTTAGTTTTAGTTTTTTCCCCTTCTTTCTTCAGTATTGACAAATGGTTCAGTTACGAGTACGTTGTAGACGCTATGATATAGACCGAGGATTTTTTTGTACTCCAACTGTTTACTTCATTTTCCACGAGCCAGCATCACATTCTGTGATATTGATATCTCTTTCATTATTTGAATGCTTGGTTTATCTATATATTAAGAATGGTTTGAATTAAAAATTTGAGAAAAAAAAAATCTGCTAAAAAGGTAGGCTTGTCATGAAGCAGCTAATATGATATCACTAGCATTTTCTTTCTCACTCTTTCACGATGACAAAAATGTATAACTTTTTGCACTTAGTTGAAAAACTTACTTTTTTATTTAAAAAACATGAATATATATAATTATATATATATATATATATATATATATATATATATATATGAAAAGCTCCCACAGTTGAGCACACTTATCAATTATATAATATATATATATATATATATATATATATATATATATATATGTATATATATAGTTGTGTGCCGAATAACATAATAAAAACAGTGCTCGACAAATAAGGAGCGTGGTATATTTAGAAAATTTGTCCTATCTAGTTACGCGGTCCACGACTTCGAAGTTTCGTGCTCAACTGTGGCACTCGTCAGGTGTTGTTGTTCTTCTCTTTACGTTGCCACAGTTGAGCACGAAACATCGAAGTCGTGGACCGCATAACTAGGTAGGACAATTTTTCTTAATATATATGTATATATATACACACACACACATACCATTTAAAAAAATATTAAATTGAATCATTCATCAGTGGTGTCCTCAAGTATCAAGCGCTTTTCATTTTTACCTTACACATATGTTTTTACCCAACAGAATTAAATGAATATCTTTAGATAGTGGTGAAAAAAATCTCGGTTCGTGTTGCCACTCTGATGGATTGAATCTTGCTGTCACAAGATCACAAGATAATACTATATATGCATGAATTGATCTGATTTTTATAAAATACAAAAACCTTTGAACGCATTGATTCAAAAGATTACATAATTAATAATATGCAAAATTTGAAAGTTGAAAAGGAAAGGTGCGGGAAAAATTTAAATTCATGTAGGGAAATCGATGTAATCTCGACAAATTTATGACATTCATATGATGGCGTGTGATCCTTTTAAATAGTAAACACGGTTCCGCACACTGTTATAAATTCATCATAAACACAAAGCAGGGGCGCAGAAAGCTAAGTGGTAAAACTGTCTCTTAGATAATAATAATAATAATGAAGTTATTTCCTAGCGCCTCTTCCTACTTGTAGGCTCGAAGCTCTTTACAATAGTCTATTTACAAACGTTTAACATAGTGACACTAGTCTATAGTCTAAAACCTAGTCCATTAACAATTCAAACAAACAGAAGAGGAAAAAATAAATAAGTTACATGTACAAAGAAAGTAAGAGAAGACATTGACAATAAGACAAATTTCTCAGACTAATTAAGGTCTTCATGTGCAGTAAACAAATGGGTTTTCAATAGGGTCTTAAACTGACTTATAGAACTCGCCTCCCTGATGGAAAGGGGAAGGGCATTCCAGACAACTGGTGCACATTGTACAAATGCTCTATGACCGTCTTTTCTTGATGGTTTGCATGGAACTGACAGCAAAGCTTTGTTACCTGATCGTAAGCTACGAGTGGGGACGTACATACCGACAAGATCTACAAGATAATTAGGGGCATAGCCGTGAACACATTTGAAGCATAAGACAGCAATCTTATATTTTATCCTAGTTTGTACAGGAAGCCAGTGTAAATGCCTAAACATGGGTGTTAAGTGATCTCTTTTACGTTTTTTCAAAATGAGACGAGCAGCGTTGTTCTGAATCAATTGAAGCCTCTTTAGATATTGAATTTTACGTCTCACGAAACGGAGTCTGACAACATTATTACACGAGAGCTCTTCATTTCGAAACAAAATGATAAATTACTATCAACCAGTATAACGTGCAAAATAAGATCTAATTTCTATGTCAAATGTGTACGATCTTCATCTTTTTCTTTTTCTTTCACAAAGTACAACCACGTATTCCACAAATCCGCTTTGCCTCCTGTTCTATCAAACTTGTGCTACATATGCATTCTCACTCAGTGCTTTTCACCCTCTAAGTTGGCAAGGTCTTGGTGAAGTGAACCTGATAACCTCAACCCCATACATGCATACATAACTAGAATTAGACCTCAAAGTTTACTGCCAGAGTTATCATCAGCATCAATTCAAGTCGGTGAGATCTACCACAGGTAATGGCGACTGCGAGTCTCTTGCGGGATATAGACATTGTAATGAATGTTATAGAACCAATGAGAGGAATAATACCAGTTTTCTCCGATACATTTTAAAGAATGAGTCAATATCCCAAATATTAAAGTTAAAGAAACTCTCCATGTTATTGCCAATAATGAAAAGACTTAAGTGACTCTAGAAAACTTTGTTCTCATTGTTTTACAGAAATAATAATTATGTTGAAAAGGCTTTGCATGAATAAAAATTCACGAAATGAATAAGTAAGTGATAGCACTTTGAAGTTTCCATTTTAAAACAGTCTTAGACCTGCGTTGTCCCAGCAAAAAAAACAACAACAACAAAAAAAAAAACCCTTATAAGCAAGGTAAACGATGAATTTAGCAACAAAATCTTAGTTTTTCCTATCACATCTCAATGCAGATAAATGTGATCTTTGAAATGTAAATGTTAGATCAATATTCTATTGTCAGCACCTCAATTCAATATCTAGTTTCAGTTTAAAATAAACATATTTAATTGAGATGACCACTCAGTTCTAACAAACCCCATGCGTATTTCTATGCATTTCAATAAATAGGCCTTGTTCTTGACTTCCGGACGTGTAGATTAGTAAGCATTACAACGACTCTTGACCTTGTTTTAATGTAATCACCTGTTTCATCCAAAGTTGGGCTTCTAAAACTGCAAATCATGGATTTAGGGGTAAAAGTTGATTTCATAAGGAGCACTCAGATTTTTAAAGATTCTTTCCGACATGATTCGGAGATAAATGAAAGGTTTTTGTGGTGATCTTGCTGATCTTGATTTTCGTATCTTGGTAGACTTTTCTCTGTATCGTTCAGCCAAGATGACATCTAAGGGCTGACAATAAAAACTGTCACCAAACGTGTGAGACCGTCATGATTTTATGCTGTGTGAGACGGAAGAGATTTTTTTTTATTTCTATCCCTTTTGGTTTAAATAAAACAGGACACGTACGTTATAAACTTGAATGATCACTGTTTTAAGCACCTAACTGCTGTACGTTATAAATTTGAATGATCACGATTTTAAGCAACTAACCGCTATCAGTCTTAGTAAATTCACTCTTTCTTAGGAGTGGCGCAGCTGCGGGTTAAACCGTACACCCTCAAACCTGAAGAGACATCTCCCGTGGATTTGACCGCAACTTTGCCCGCAGGTAAGTTTGAATCCTCATCTTTTCAGTTCCGCCTCCTTATTTGAAAAAGAAAAAACAACAAAAACTGGCTAGAGCTCACCTTGTTGTGAACGGGCTACATAAACTGGCAAAAGAAAATTGAAAAACCACTATATAAACCATATTACTTCGAGATTAAAGAAATGTTTTATTCAATGCGATGCAAAAACTTATCAGACAATATCTTTGTTTTTTTTTTTCCATTTGTAAATAATCTATTCAACTCACAAATAGAACGAGCAACATCGGATTTGCAGCTCTTTTTATCCTCACACAGACGCACAGACTATGTGCAACGTAAACCCTATAGTTTCAGGGTATATGAGTAAAAAAACTCTTACCAAGCCATGGATAGTTTGGTTAGACTATTCCACCACCAGAGAGTTCAGGCCAAGATTATACCGAGTACATCGGAATTGTAAAACTGACGCTTTACCGACTAGCTTTACGTTTAGATCGACCAGCAAGCTCTAAGCAGGAAATAAGCCAAAAGCACATGGATCTACACCGCCAGATTGGTCAGTTGACCTGTATAGAAATGACCCATTGTAGCCTCATCGAGGTATTTCCCATCACGATCAACCTCAAGAATGAGCCTGACACAGCCTCAATGCTGCAGCGGAAGCTGTGGGAAAAGAAAAAAAAATGGTGGTTTTTTTTTTTCAAGTGGAAGTTTAAAGTTTTGACTTTTGATATTTACGCAAAAGCGGTTTCCCATAAAATGCTTATCTCATGCCAAAGTATGTGATTAAGCTGGGGGAAGAACAATGCTTGATATTGATAACGAAAGGGAATATGGAACAGTCTCCGAGAGGGTAACTTCTAGATTTACGTGCATCGGCCTCTGTCAGAAAACGCAGCAGCAACAAAGACTGCTAAAATAATTCAGTCAGAATAAAAAGAAATAATGTAATAAATTATATGAATATTAAATTGGAAAGTCGTACACTTAAATACATTGAAGAACAACGCTTAAAAAAAAACCCAAAAAACTACAACAACAATGAGACATATAATCTTCAACAAGACTTGAGAAAGACAAAACAGTGAAAAATATAATCCTTAACAACATCATGAACTATAAAATGAAGTAATTGAAAATCTCTTTCCCTAAGTACATAGCAGACTTTTTCTTGAACCGAAAAAGAAAAGTCAACAAAGGAACTCACAATAAGTAGTTTCTAATAGGGTTGAGCTCTTATTCTATTAAAGAAACGTTCCCAACAAGAATATTTTATTGTTGAATTTGGCGCCATCTTGTGTTTCTAATAAAAACAAAACAACAACAAAAAAATCCTGAAGGTCATGCCAGCTAGGTTAGGCTATTATGAAAGGTCACTTGGGGTGATCTTGATAACCCCTGGGGACCAGTCTTGTGACATATGAGGAGATAGAGTGAAGCGAGGTGGTCATTCAATGAAGGTAAATAAAATGGACAAAAGAAAAAGGAACACACAAATAAAAAGATTCAATAGCAAAAAGAAATGTAGTGCCATTTATGGTTGGATCGGTAGGATAGACTGGGTGGGAGATGTAAAAAAAACAACAACTGATGACTTAATAAATATAAAAAAAAGCATAGACCTGGAGGACGAAATAATAGATGTAGTAGTAGTAGTAGTAGTAGTAGTAGTAGTAGTAGTAGTAGTAGTAGTAGTAGTAGTAGTAGTAGTAGTAGTAGTAGTAGTAGTAGTAGTAGTAGTAGTAGCAGCAGCAGCAGCAGCAGCAGCAGCAGCAGCAGCAGTAGTAGTAGTAGTAGTAGTAGTAGTAGTAGTAGTAGTAGTAGTAGTAGTAATAATAATCATAGTAGTAGTAGTGATAGTAGTAGTAGCAGAATCAGAACCAATGGTTTGCCTCCTGTAGATCTAAATTTGAAAATACTATATGTTTGAGGTATACATACTGTTATTGTTTGTGCGTTCAATGGCAAGTGTGGTGCTTGCGGATTCAATTGTTGTCTTTGGTGCTATTTGGGCTTTCCCAATCAAGATTGCCAGTCACTCAAGAGGCTTAGTAAATACCTTCGCCATGAAACTCTCTTTTTAAGGAGCGTAGTGGCGTATCGGTATAACCTATGCTACTCTTTGAGTGGCAAGGCGATGGGTGGCGAAGCATCTATAAATCGATGGCTCTAATCCCACCAATTCAGGCATTTTCGGTCATTTCCACTTTAAGCCTTATCCTATAGTAGTAGAAGTTGTAGTTGCTGTTGTTGTTGTACTAATAGTAGTAGTAGTAGCAGCAGCAGCAGCAGCAGCAGCAGTAGTAGTAGTAGTAGTAGTAGTAGTAGTAGTAGTAGTAGTAGTAGTAGTTGTAGCAGCAGTAGCAGCAGCAGCAGCAGCAGCAGCAGCAGTAGTAGTAGTAGTAGTAGTAGTAGTAGTAGTAGTAGTAGTAGTAGTAGTAGTAGTAGTAGTAGTAGTAGTAGTAGTAGTAGTAGTAGTAGTAGTAGTAGTAGTAGTAGTAGTAGTAGTAGTAGTAGTAGTAGTAGTAGTAGTAGTAGTAGTAGTAGTAGTAGTAGTAATAGTAGTAGAAGAAGAAGAAGAAGAAGAAGAAGAAGAAGAAGAAGAAGAAGAAGAAGAAGAAGAAGAAGAAGAAGAAGAAGAAGAAGAAGAAGAAGAAGAAGAAGAAGAAGAAGAAGTAGTAGTAGTAGTAGTAGTAGTAGTAGTAGTAGTAGTAGTAGTAGTAGTAGTAGTAGTAGTAGTAGTAGTAGTAGTAGTAGTAGTAGTAGTAGTAGTAGTAGTAGTAGTAGCTGAGAGAGAGAGAGAGAGAGAGAGAGAGAGAGAGAGAGAGAGAGAGAGAGAGAGAGAGAGAGAGAGAGAGAGAGAGAGAGAGAGAGAGAGAGAGAGAGAAACAAATTCAAATTCAGATAGAGGTAGAGACAGAAGACGGACAAAGAGACAGAAAAGGGAAGAGCGGGAGACAGAGAGAGAGTGAGAGAGAGAGAGAGAGAGAGAGAGAGAGAGAGAGAGAGAGAGAGAGAAACAAATTCAAATTCAGATAGAGGTAGAGACAGAAGACGGACAAAGAGACAGAAAAGGGAAGAGCGGGAGACAGAGAGAGTGAGAGAGAGAGAGAGAGAGAGAGAGAGAGAGAGAGAGAGAGAGAGAGAGAGAGAGAGAGAGAGAGAGAGAGAGAGAGAGAGAGAGAGATTTGAGAAACACATCACGAGCCTATACATATCTCAAATAAGTGATAATTGCATGTCTACTGAGGGAGAAAACAGGTTTAATATTTAAAAAATGTAGAAAAACTGTCACATTGAGTTGAGAATTTGTTAAGGTCATTCGACTACGTCTCACAAGGCACAGTATTGCGACAAAACGTGCCAAGAAGTGCATTGCTGTGTGGGATTTCATTTATTTGTACATGTATGATGATGTGTGTTTAAAATGAATCATAAATAGAAAGGGATTTTACAAAGTAAGCTTACCATTCTTATAGTGTGCAGTAATTAGAATGGGTGCTTTACCACACTGGTAAGTTCTGGAACAAATAGGATTATGCCAGCTACTTATCATGAGATATGTCGGCGGAGACGGCACTGAGCAATCGGCGCTTGAAAAAGCTAAAACCAGTAATTGATTGCTTGATTGATTGGAAAGTTGATACAATTATCAGCTCTTCTGTTTGGCGCTAAAGCAAACGTGATCAATTGGGACCGCTTTTCAGAATTGTAAATATAGGGTTTCAACTCTTCCACGGAAAAAGTGGATTCGAGATAACAATGATTTTAGTGATGAAACCCAAATAAATACATAATTCCCTTATCTCAATTTATGAAATTCTAAATACCCTATTTTAGTCATGTCCCAAAATGAATGAGCTCTATTTTAATTTTTATTTTTTTTTTGCTCTTGCAATAAAAATTCCAACGTCATAACATATTCTTGATTAATTTTACAGATAGCAATCAGGTGTTATAATTACTAAAAATTAAAAATTGATGAAAACTGATGAGAAAATAACTAACTTCGTTTACACTGTCCTGAATATTTGAAAAACCCTTCTCTTTCATAAAGCCTTCGTTAAGCTTCAGTTCATTCATAATTTTGTTTTAATTACACAAAACATATATTTTGAGACTTAAGAAATTCACTTAGCACACAGTACACGTTTTAATCATGTGAATGATGACTTTTTCAGACATTTTTCGCCGATCTTAACTGGCATGACATTTTTCGGATAAAAATAAAAAAAAAAAGACTTAATCTTCACTTAAACCCACACGTGTCAAGGGAATTAAAAAAAAAAAATTTTTGGCGGTGTCAGAGGAATCTTAACGTGTAATGATGTTCTAAGATCAATGCTCTTTTGGGGTTTTGAAATTCGACTGAATCTCCCGTCATAAGACATTGGTAAAGCCTCAGCATAAGGGGAAATCCATCTTAAAACATGCTCATGAGCGTTAAGGGAGGAGAAAAGGTGAATTCTTGATAAGCGAGAGAGAGAGAGAGAGAGAGAGAGAGAGAGAGAGAGAGAGAGAGAGAGAGAGAGAGAGAGAGAGAGAGAGTGTTTGTCTTTCTGTTTATCCACCTGACAGGCAAGCAGTGGAAGGGGAAGAGAAAGAGTATAGTATATAATTATGGTGGTTAAAAGAGCAAGTAAATAGCTGGATAAAGACAGTAAATTAAAAAAAAAAACCAACTAGTTTTAAAGAGAGAGAGAGCACGAGAGTGTATGTGAGAGAGATAGAGAGAGAGAGAGAGGAAAGAGATCTTATGAATATAATTATGAATCTTTAAGAGCAAATGATGATTGTTCGGTAAATTCTTACTACCAAATCTTTATCGATCTGGAAGAGCTGACAACTCCCTGACTGATTGTTTAATGCAGTGATTGCATGGTTGTCATATCCACTGGCCTTCGACGTTGCACAATGAACAAGATTTGACAAACTGTGATAGCACAGCGAAGGCTTTAGCGCTAGAGCACCGGCGTCCCCGTTTTATCTCAAGCAAGAAAGAGAGATTAGCTAATGAGCATGCAACGTCCTCAGATTCTGCCTGACCTCAGCGCATAGCTAGCCTTTTCCCTGACAGGTATTGATAAAATGAAAGTGTGACACATTCTCATTCATTTATGATGCTAATGTCAGCAGCAACATAAAAACTGAAGAAACGCCAGAATGAATTATTCTTTCGCAACTAATCCATCTTAGAATGCTCGTTGTAGTTGACGTACTCATTAATCTGAATGTCACACTAAAAACTCAATATCCTACAAAGAAATCTGGAGAATTATCATGTGAAGAATGTTAAGAAAACAACAAGAACTATCTGGATAGCCCCGAAGCGGATTACTCTATGAGTTCGAATCAAAGTATCATAAAATGCAGAGACTTAATAATGTTAAAGAAAATTAATGTATCTTAAATGAATAGTTTACGACCGAATCGGGCTGGTTTCACAATGGCTGATAAAGAATTTTTATGAGCACAAACGGTCCATATCACCGGCCGTTGCAATGTGCAACCAATCAAGCCATCGATTAAGCAATAGGACTTCAGAATTCGCAAAGAGCAGCTAGAACATCCATCTGCTTTTATGTCTCTAGATATTCTTTTAGACTCAATGAACTATGATCAAAAGCTACTTCAGCATTAGAGTTAATATAATTTACACCTAGTTTTCACTTATTCTTTAATTATTTTAACGTCTCACAGGGTTCTAGGAGTCATATACAGAGACGACTGTTTGCCATTTAATTAAGGAGAGAACTTGTCAAATGGGATCCAACACCATAGGTACATGATCCTTGATGATCCAGCCAATGTTTGAACAAGAAACTCTTAAATGCCCAATGCTCTACTGACTGCATTTTATGACGTCAGTTTCTGATTGAGTTTTATTTTACTCATCTGCGTTTTCACCAGTTACTTCTTGTTACCTAAGTACTAAAGAGTATATTATTCACTATTCACACTTAACACCTATACAGTTCAGTTTTAAAGTTCGCTTAACTACTCCACAATGTTAAAACATCTCAGAGATAAGAAAGGACGGATGGGCGGGTATCAACACCTATTATGTTTAGGATATGGCGCACTGAAAGCCAGGACTTTTGTGGTCGTCTCAAGAAAAACTACACCAAGACTTCACTAAGTACACATCTTTACATATTTAAGGTCATTTTTAACTAGATCTATTTCATTTGATTTTTTTAACTCATAACTTTTTTTACAGCAATGTTAAACTAGCTAAACTGTGTTTAGTAGTTAAAAGATGCAAAAGTTTTGAACTAGACTCTCGAAATGCAGAATCTGACTCACCATTATGCTGCTCCTTAACCTCACTTATTTGATTCAAAGACGTGACTTTTTATCCTTCACACACAGTGAATTTTCTTTAAAGACATGTAACAACCGTTGTTATCCATTCGGTATCATAATAATAAAAATGACAACTGTTAAACACACATAATAGTAATATAAACTCAGTGGAAATAGAAAAAATACAAGATCAGATTGAAAATAAGATAGGAGATGATTTTAAAAGTACTGCAATACATAAAAAAAATGTACACCCTCTGTTTAAAGAAGAAACTTGACATTTTACATCTGCACCGGAAATAGAAAACGTTTCTTGCTTTCGAATGTGAACAACCTGAATCCACCGCCATTGTCCTCAGCTCCTAGGCGAGATCAACAACAAATACTGTCATAGATGTGGACAACTAGGTATTTTGCTTTACATGTGTGTGTGAGTGTGTGCATGTGGGTGTGTGTAGATTACCGGAAATCATTCGCCTAACGAGAGGCAATGCGAAATACATGTGTAGCAAATTTAATAGTAAATAATAAGACTTTCTTCTTCATTAATATAATTATTTATATATGCGTGTGTGTGTGTGTGTTTGCTTCTGTTTCGATCTGACGAGACCAAATACCATTGGGCTCTAGGGGGGTCAATCTGCAAGACAATACTTGGTTTGATAAAAAAGGAATGAAAAAGCTGGTGTAATTTGTTGCCATCACAAATTCAAAAAATTCTCAAAAGATGAGCAGTTAGCCAGTTAACCTTATAATTATCAAAACAATATCTTCTATTTTCTGCCACAAGTATTTTTTAATGATCTATTTAATAAATTTTAAACAAAGCTAGGGTTAGGGCCTTCCAACAGTTATTGGCTCTCTCTATAACTTTTGTCTTCTTCACACAACTTTTTTCCTCGTATAAAACAGAGATTGAGTGAGGCGTTGATAATATAGAAAAATATTACTAGTAACACTATTTGAAACTCCCTGTGTAAACAATGACAGAAAATTGTACACGCTGCAAGCAAGGGCACAGTGAAGTCCATTTAAAGTCAACACCTTTCCAGGAAACATTTGGCGATTCTATTTTGTATTTCTTTATATTTTTTTCAATGGGTTAAGTCAACTCTTGCTTAAACCCAACCAGTTGTTTCAGTCCTGAGATGTTAACTTTATCCAGATTCCACTGTAGCTTATTGGTGAGAAGCAGAGAGGATGCTTCATCTATCAAAAATGAATCAAATCAAAGTAGAGGCGAGCAGGACACCCACAATTACTTATGGTACGTAATCCTATCGGGCGTGGCACATCTGTTGCCATAAATTATATAGAGGTCATCACGTGTGGCAGGAATTATCCCTGAATTCTTGAATAGTTGAAGAACATCCAATCAGTTACAAGATAGTTTTAGGCAACTCTTGCCCCTGAAATAAGCTTCTTTACTTATCCAGATGTGTTAATAAGGCGAGACCCCACACTGATTCTTAGAGGATGGTTTGAATCGAATGTCGGCGTAGAGTCCTTGTAGATCTTAGGGCTTTGGCGACGCTGTAAAAATGTCTTACTTTGGGAAATAATATAAAAATACCATTGATAGTTTTAACATCTCTCACCAGGGGTATGGTTGTTGTGTCATAGCAATATTAGTTTCTGCTCTATCAATCAAGCCTCAAGAGTTTTCATATTATTGAAACTTGGCCTAAACGTAAACTATTTTTAGCGAAAAGCCTTTGCAGTGCGGAAAAAATTGGACGAATTTTTTATGTGCACACATAAGTTTTTTTTTTTTTAATTATTATTTTTGTCTTCATAAGTTATAACAAATATAGTTCAAACACCACTGACTAAATTGTAAATTATAAAATCATATTATTCAGAATTGATATTGACTTTTCATTTGTGCTAAGGGTCTGCTTTCTTTGGCAACAGGAAATCCTCCGAACAAATGCGGGAGGAATGGAGGAGATTGTTATCAGAAGCTTGTGCAAGCCTCTCACTAGCTGTCTCCTCGGTCTTCTCTAACGCCCGCAGGGCGTGGGATTAGTCCGTTACACTGACTGCCTGGTCATTTTTGCTTCGCAAAAGGAGAGTTTGTGAAGTCAGTTCTGTAAACAAGGTCAAGAATGTCTACATATAATTTTACCGAAGTTTACCTGCATCGTCTTTTTAGGGGGACATGAGAAAATGATTTTCCCACAATCAACGAATGAGATCACACCACCCAATTTAGATCTCATACAGTGAAGAACTAGGAGGAAAAAAAAATCTGTTTTGAGTTTCCGGGTGTTTACAATGAGCGTTGGCCCATGGAAATGTCATGAATTTTGTATGCCAATGATGGCTGAGTTACTATGATGCGAACCAGCAAATAATTGATTCTTTTTTTTTTCTAAGACAGGGATTTAGAATCGTGTATACCTTGGAAAACTAGGCACTCATTTATAATTGTATCTCATTTATTTTAATTTTAGACTTCATCCTGGATACACTGTGATCTGATGGTCTCTTGTAAGCACATCAAAAGAACCCTTAATGAGCAAGGCAGGGCGACAACAGGTAAGGGTTTAAGTTAACCTTACCCTCCAGCGGTAGTGTGGCTCTAGCCCTAAATAGAATTATATTACAGATATCGTTTCATTGCCAATGGGCATCATTTTAGTCACTGAGTAGGTAATTGTTTCATTGTCTTATAAAAGCAAAATATATAAATAACAAGCTCTCATAAGAAGAACAAGAAAAAGTTCGTTGCGGGTTTATGACAATTATTGTGAAGAGAGATTAACTTAGGGACGCTGGATTATCAAAATCCCCACGCTTAAGGTTTCCTGAAGTCTCTTAGAGATTATTACAGGAAAGAAGTTCAGGCCTTTTAATTAAATTAACTTATACCTTTTAGTAATTATCGTACGAAAATGGCAATCAGTATGTTAAATTTCATTGATTTGAATTATTATTAAACAATCTTTTCAGTTGGGTCGAAGCTTGTAGAAACTTCTAAATTTTACAAACCTCAACGTGTTTAGGGGAAGTATATTGATTTAAGTTTCTTAATACCACTGGACCGGAGGTATGCTTCTTCCCCTAAAGTTTAGATTTTTGTTCTTTGCTTGAGCCTTTCAAAGACGTTTCAATAGATAAAATCATATGTGTAAGATATGGTTAAATGACGTTCAGCACTCAAATGCAGAAACATTTTTAAGACAGCAGCGCAATAATTGCTTAAATTCTAAACAAAGTAACGTTGAATTCACATTGTTGAACTTATCATCTGCTTGGAATTTTAAACAAAAACTTAACCTTTTATTTGTTTACTAAACTCTGCTGACGCACACAAAAAGAGGCACACTATCTGCGAAATTCTTTTAAATTTAGTACTGTTCACCATTAAAAAAACCAACAACTTCTTAAGTACATAAAGTTAAGAGGAAAAACTGACCATAATGTTTAAAAGTTCCTGCCCTGAGTTAAAGGATTTTTGTGACCAAAAAAAAAAAAAAAAAAAAAAAAAATCGAAATTTCCGTTACGATTAAAGTCATCTTGCGTCCGTATGTTTTGCCCGGAGCTAGTAGTTCCGTCGGTCTCCAAGTGGTTTGGTCGATACGCGGTAATTGTCATGGCTTGTCACTGATGGAAACTCTTGGAGTAAAACTTCTTCACGATTTTTGATGAAGGCTCCTCCCACAATGTTTGACCTTTATGGACACGGTGAAATATTGATTTTTTTGACCCGGGTTAATCTTTCGTCTTGCTTGTATAATATTAAATTTTTTCTCGAGGTTTGGTGAATTTTTTTTTCTTTAATGATTCTGAAAGAGAAAGTCAAGAATGTATATAAAACTAGGGGTGAATCACATTTCTTTATAGCAAAGACTTAATCCTGAAATAACCGTAAAGTTGCCTCACAAGTTTGGTGTAATCAAATATTTGTACACCTATTAAGGCGAAAGGTCTTCCATGTCAAGTACAGTTGTTTTTACTTAGTCTTTGTCAAAACAACAACAAAAACAAAAATAAATTCTATATTTCATAGCAACGCGTAGTGACACGTTTGTGGTGCACTCCATTAAAATATATTTACATTTTTTTTTTGGAAATAGTCTACTCTTTGCATTGATGAAAGATCATGGATAGGGATTGGCATAAATGTCGAAATCATGATTTATAAAAAGAATAATGCATTAGAATGTCATATTTGGCCACTCGAATTTAACACCGCCCCTTTTTAATAATACGCAAATAGTTTCCACATGATAAAAAACGAACAATACCAAAAAGTAAAGTTTAATAGCAAGGGCTCAACATAGCAATCCAAATTCATGTGATTTATTAAAGGGTAATGTTTCTGAGCTTATGAGTCGAATATATTCATATAATTCAAACCCACTGATTTTTATCTTACCGTAAATCAGTATAACTAATCCACATCTTTCCTCGATCTACATTCAGATTACTTTGAATTTAAAACACCAGCTCATTGCCTTACCACCGCAAACGATAGATCGAGTGCTATATGACATATTTATGAAAAGTTAAATTCGCCACATCGTTTTTTTAGACACTCTTATATCTTTTCAAAATATCTTCGTGCAAGTCAATGAATCATTTTGATCTCTATGGTCACCGGGTAACTAGCGTAGCCTACATCGATTTAGCCCTTAGCACAGAATGTTCACTGGTCGCCAAGAAGCAATTAAAATTAAAATTTTTTCGGCATAATAAACATTTGTATTATTTTTTTTTCAAAAATATTGCCTATCCTAAATGGACTATAATTATAATGGTCATTCACCTCTTTCGTTTAACCTACTTCAGTAAAGCACTATCACAAGAACATGATGGTTTCCAGCTAAAAAATAGCTCGATTCTAAAGGTTTAGAAAACAAATTCTCTGTTTTCTTGAAGATAATTATGCCAATATCGATAGCTTTTATTGTTCCTGCAGCTCAAGAAGGTTTATTTACGAATGTGAGTCAACACTGCAACACACAATAAAAGAGATTTATTACCTCCCTTGCTGATATCGTGGAGAATTGACCATCTGCCTATGGTTTCAACCGAGACATTAAATGCTTTTGACTATTATGACACTGATAATTCTTGTTTTCAGTTAGATATTGGTTACTATGGTTTCTATAGTATTTATGCGTCGCTGTGACTCGTTCTTGTTGCTCTGTTCAGAAACATTGGACATTCAGTAAGAACTAAATCAAAATCAAACTGGGCAAAGTGTTTTATATCCAAAGATAAATTATACATCCGCGGCATACAACTACCTGCAGTTTCTTACACATCTTTATCTGGGTTCTTATGTGCGGTTAATTAAATTGTGATGGTCAGGGGCTTATTCTGATCATTATGGGTGAACGGCAATTTGAATTATTGATCGGAATGCTCAGAAACTCAGATAGTTACTGACATACCAACTGTGTCCGATTTCTTTTGATTTCCCACAAGCTGAAAATCCCATTCTACAAACCGTCAAACGTGACTTAAGTATCAATTTGCCGGGGCTAGGGTGCGTGTATGCATTTAAAGAGGCTTATAAATTATCTTGATATCTAATTCTTTTACTTACATGATCCAGATAAAATTATATGCCTCCACCTATCCATCTTTACCTAGAATCTAGATATCTCAATAATTCTAGTTCTAAACACAAAATTTAGGTATAGAACTTAATCCCTTTTGTAATAAAGGAAATCGACTTAATATTTTATTCTTTCCTTATTTGTTTCTAGATCCTTAATAAATTAGAAATCTCGGAATTATCGCGTTAAGTACATAAAAGTGCACTGCTTTGCGGGAATTCTTATCCACGAATTTATTTAAACTTAGATTTACACCTCAAATTCATTAATAGAGGAAATGGGTGATCGTAAGTTAGCTTAATGTTGACGAAACAAAGCATTTTGGGGAAATCGAGGAAAGCATTTGAGTTGGTTTTTATGGATTAGAATCTAGCCACATGAATGCTGTAGACACCTGCAAAGTTTCAAAGTTGGGTAACAACGGAGGAGTTTGCGGTCAAAGCCTTCCAAGTCCGCTTCTATTATATATAGATCCTTATTTTTTGCACAAATAGGAAGGTAATTATAATTAAAAAACAGCAATTGATATTTATCTGAACTTTGCGTTGTGGTGAATGACAGTTTTATTGTATGTGGTAAGTATGATTCTTATTGACTTTAAGTTTTCTTCATTTCTTACAATGTGCTGATTTATCAGCAGGTTATTAGGCCATCTGTATGTATTTACTGTGTCCAATGTAGTGATAGGCACTGTTATGTTTTCTACTAATGAAATGAAGGTGCACAGCTACACGGGTTCACCTTTTATTTGTTGCGGCATATCCCCCACTCTTGTCGATTGTTTTGGTATATTTCTCAGCTTCAATTTTTTGGTACTTTGTTTTGCATTCAGTAAATGTCAGTGCATTAATTTTAAACTTGAAAAAGGACACGCCGTATCACTTTGATAGACGGCTTATGATGTAAATGGCAACTGAAGGATAATAGGTCTCACAAAACGAATAAATCGAGTATATCAAAATTATCAGCTCCTGTACTTCTGATTTTGTTTTACTGGTTTCTTTATATACTTTGTTCAAAGCAAGGCAAACAAGCATCTTGATGGTTAGCTTTGTTTGCTGTCGCTTGTCACCAGAAGATGCTCATCGAAACCGATAAAGAGGAGCTCTACGTCTTCCTGAAAAGACCAAAACACTGAAACGTAGTATCGAATGTTTGTTCAGGCCAACTGTACAAGAGTTATCTATTGATGTTAAGGCTATCTCTCACATTTAGGGAGCCTTATCTGCAATCTGATAAAACTAAAACGATTTGCGGTCGGGACACAAGCCTGCACAAAAAAGTGCGCAGCACTCTTGTGGCTCAAGAGATAAGATCTAGTTCTGTTCTGCGTAATGAAGAAAAGTGATCTTTGTGGCAAGGATGAGGCTAGGCAGCAGGCAAGGGTTAATTTGTTTGTTTAGAAATTGAATTTGGAAAAGTGGCATACAAATGCGTCTTTGTTTTTTGGTGTGCTTGTCTTTCTCTTATTTTTTTTTTCAAAAGAAATGGACTTTTTAGGAAATGTCTTTACAGTATAACTCTCTCCCATTCTTGAGGTTAATTACAGCAGATGTTAGCGAAGATAGACTGATTACATGAGGGGCTCGTATATTTCGTATAAAGAGCTCGGAATTAAAAAAAAAATGATAATAATAATAAAAACGAACAAAAAACTAGCAGGCTGTCCTAACTCTTCTACCAAAACTGGAATAAATGGACATCGAAAGCAATAAACTATGGTAAGTTAGAAAAAGAAGGGTAAAGGGAGCCGGCGTTGGATGAGGAGGGGTGTTGTGAATAAATGCAATGTCAAAACATTTTCCAAAATATTTACCTCTCTCTCTATTTACTTTCACACATTTTAGCGCTGTTTTCTCGAAAACGAAAAAACCTTTAGCTCTATGCAATATAAAGAAGCGATTATTTTCAGGGGGTTGGCGGTTCGCGGTTCTAACTACTTTTAGCTTTGTGAAACCTGATAGTATGTCGTTTGAAAAATATATACCATCTTGTTTGAAGTGTCAGAAAGAACGTGATACTATTTTGCAATTGATGAGCTAGATCGATAGATCGATAAATCAAGGAAGCTCTAGACATATTGGTTTAAGTGCAAACCTACAGATTGCTCACATTTAGAAATATGAAAATGGATTACATTATCATAATTTCAGCTATGCTTTATGGGTGCCCATAAAGAGAAACGTAATTGCAGTACCAAAAAAACAAAACAAAACAAAACAAAACAAAAAAAAAAACGAGGGGGACAAACACACAACAGACGTTTAGCTCTGAAAATAATATAAATTGAAAGAATTTTGACAAAATCGCAGCTCAGTTGAAGCAGTGGGTAGTCCTTTGGCTCTTTTGTGTCAGTCAGTTCCAGTACAAACATAGTGAAATCATTCTTTTAATTCATTCTTTATCCATAACATAGGCCAGAAGATGACGGTGCATTTAGAGTCAAGTCACTGGAAAGTAACCGCAGGGCTTGTAAAGTTCTAACACATCAACCAAGCTGTCGCTGCTGTCAGACAGCACTGAGATAAAAGACCCACCTTGTTTATTTATCGAACGACGATGCCGCTATGTCGTAGTCCAGGGCAATAACAAACTGCAGACTAATTCCATCAACGAAATTCCGAATTTCGCACCCATTCTATCAACCCGTGATGGATTTATCTTCCCGACATTAACCTATTATTACTTTTGTTGAGCGATTTAGTTATTGCTTTGCTATGATCGCTAATCCCAATGTATATAGAGAAATAAGTAATGGAGATATAAACATGGAATAAGAATCAAACACGTTTTGAAATAATCGAAATGGGAACGTCTAGCATGAAAGAATCGATGCTTCAAATCTAGTTTTATCTCATAGTTTTATTTCCTAAAAGGGCGACAGAAAGATGTTGGGTATTTAAACAACAATTAACCCTCCTACCACCCTCCTCAACAGAATAAATCAAGCATCCTCTTTCATTTTCTTTATTCCCCTCTCTTTCTCATTCTCTTTGTATTTCCCTCTCTATTATTTCTTTATATTTATTGACCTGTCTACATCTATGTAACTATCTATAAATCTATCTATCTATCTATTCTCTTATCTCTAAACATTTCTATATCTCTGTCATTACACTTTCTTTCCCTCTCTATCATTGTTTTTTCCCTCCCATGGGTATTTTCTCTCTCGCACTATGTCTTTATTGAATCTGTGTCTATGATAAACTTATCACACTTTTTTTTCCTGCATTTAATCATTTACATATAGACGCTTTTCTCTCTTCCAGTCTGTCTGTCTATCTGTCTCTCTCTCTATCTCTGTCTCTATCTGTCTGTCTGTCTGTCTGTCTGTCTGTCTGTCTGTCTCTCTCTCTCTCTCTCTCTCTCTCTCTCTCTCTCTCTCTCTCTCTCTCTCTCTCTCTCTCTCTCTTTCTCTCTGTATCTCTGGCTGCCCCTTTTTTCCCTTCTCTTAATTCATCTACATTTCTGTTTGTAAATTTTCAGACTTAAAATCTATAACCTTCTGCCTTATTTATTTTATCGTTTAGCACTTGTTGTGTACAGCAAAATTGTTTGTCCCTTTCTTCTTATTGTTTTTCTATCTTCGCCTACATACTCCCTCGCTTTACATTTTTGTTCTGTCTGTGTTTATGTCCGCCAACTTTCTTCATTTTAGATAAAACCTCCAACTCTCCGTCTCTCTATGTCACATAAGTTATATTTTCTAGTTCTTTATCGGTGATCAGGATCAATTCGGGCACTGGAATTCCCGAACTCATTACTTAATGGTCCCTTGGATGGGTGAGACGATGCAATTCTAAGACCTGACGCTTTAACCTCTGGAGCCGCTTACAAACGGAAAGATAAAAACCAGTTTTGACCGTGAGTTTTTAGTTGAAGTCCATTCACTGAGAGGGGTTGTCACGATTTTTCTTGAGCATCAAAAAAGTTTCTGTTAGGCACAGAATAGATAAACGATGATGCCCTAGACTTATCTGATAAAGCCGTGCGTTTTGTTAATTTGATATTGCTGAAGGGTATTCATATTAGATACAAATGCAAAATATACAAGAGTGGCACGCTTCACATCGACATGAAATTCAAATATTTCAAATGACAACTTAAGAAAAAAAAAGATAAAATTTTAGTCAGGGAGGAAGTGAACAGACGCCGAAACAGATATATTTATATATATTAATATATTAATATATATATATATATATATATATATATATATATATATCATAGAGAGAGATAGAGAGACAGAGACAGAGAGAGGGAGAGACAGAGACACAGAAAGAGAGACAGAGACAGAGAGAGGAAGAGAGAGAGAGAGAGAGAGAGAGAGAGAGAGAGAGAGAGAGAGAGAGAGAGAGAGAGAGAGAGAGACAGACAGACAGACAGACAGACAGACACACACACACACAGAGAGAGACAGAGAGAGAGAGAGAGAGAGAGAGAGAGAGAGAGAGAGAGAGAGAGAGAGAGAGAGAGAGAGAGAGAAAGAGAGAGAGATACATAGCAGTTGTGGAAAATGAGCACAAAGCTGCTGAAAAGAGATAAAGAGACATCCAAACTAAGAAACTTTCTACGGAAAATCAAATAATTCATGCATGAAGCAGACACATATCTACTCAACAAACACCATCCCATGAAGTTTTTGTCATGTTAACAAACACAATTTTTTAAAGGAAAAGAAAAGGAAGTAGAAACTATTACGCGAGGAAACAATTGAATAACGTCGCTTATGAAAGCATAGTTAAAAGACCGGCTCGAGATGTAAATCACAGACTTGGATGAAATTTTACCCATTTCCGGGATTCGTGCTGAAACCATTACTTTGGCAAGCTGCTGTATGACACCTCGCACACACGCATCATCAAAATAGCTATTTCCTCAGCTTGTTAACTTTGTCCAAATACCTGTGTCTGGCTATCGGCTTTACAACAGCAATTTTCTATCGGTGTCGGTGATCTAGGATTACAATTAGCTTTTGATTGACGACAAAAAGAGAAATAAAAACCTGCGTGTCACATTTTTGTCACGGAAACTCGAACAAAGGCTGTGACTGAAGTCGTGTAAGGGTTAAGCGCCGCATTGGTAGATAAGTACGGGCTCTCATGTTTTCAGTCCTACTCTAATTGGAGAGGGTTTCGTTTGCTTACAATTTTCTTCCCCTTAAATGCAACCGGATAGGTTATATTGATCAGACACTCTTCACCCAACCAAATGAACCACACGAATGAGACAGTAATAATTCAAAATCTCTACTTAACACAAAAAAAAAATCTCCTGCAAAATACAAACGTGCCTCATCGTTGTTAGTTAAAACAATGACCTGGTGTAGTTGTCTGCCAAATCTAATCCACCGATATCTAACACGAATCTTTCTTAAAAGAAAACAGGAAGCGCAGTATTAAATCTCTTCAGACAACCTCATGAAAGCAACTCTTTTTTATTTTCTTTGTTCGTTTTTTTGTTGGTTCTCTGGAAATAAGCCTTCTTTAAAGTATTTTATACACACAGTTTCTGCTTTACAAACTAAAGTTTATAACTCTAAAGAGCTCCAAAATATTGATTGAACATGAGATGAAATCAGATGGGGAAAAAAATATACGAAAATGACTGTTAAAAGAAAACTGTTTTAGGAAATCCTGTAAAGATTTTTTTTTAAATCTTTGGTTATATTTAAAAATGCAATGCGAAAACTAAAGAGGTTAAATTTGAAGTGAATTAATTTTAATCATGTTAAATAGCAACAGCATTTCCTAGATCTAAAGTTGTCGCCTCTTTTTTTACATCTTTCTCTATGGCTGTCGCATTCTTGTTTCATGTGGTATAAAGACCTGAAACTAGGTGGGACTTCACAAACCAAACCTAGGAATCTTCAATGAGAGACCGGCTGATTAAAAACAAAAAGAACAAAATCCAACCCGTTGTTTAATCTTCAAAATCCTTTTCTCTGCAAAGATGGAGCTCCCATCCATTCAGCTAATGCATTACATTATTTTAGCGGAATGAAAGTCAAGGTGGGACAGAAAAGAGGAAAAAAATTGAGACGAAGTGAGCGAGAGGGAGAGGGAAAGAGAGAGAGTGAATGAGAGAGTGAGGGGAAATTTCTCTCATTTTTTCGCCTCCCTGTCTGTTTTAAGTTATAGCTATCAGTTTCTGTCTACCAGTCTGTCCCTGCCATCCCTCTGTCCCTCACTCCACACTTCTCTCTCTCTCTCTCGCGGGGGGGGGGGGGGGCGCGGGAATTTAAAAAAGAGGAGCTGCCTGTGATACATATCAGCACCCATTATTTATTCAAGGTCGGAAATGAATAGTTGCTCAAAACGTGCTCGATATTTATTCTGGGCTATGTTTTATATATTTAAAAAAAATCTACTTCTTGGAGGAGAAAAAGGCAACGGACCGTGAAGCGCACGGTATGGAGTAAAAAAAGATATGACGTCATCTTTGGTAATGCACATTCTGAGAATGACAGAAAAGAAGTTTTATCACCTCTGATCTGCCACAATGTCGGGAGTTATAATCGCGTCACATAGACCCATTCAAAGTTAGGTTTCCCCTTATCCATAAGTCTTGTTAACTCACTTCGTGTCACCTTGCAGTTGTGTAGCGATAATATATGATGGATTGTTTAGGATCCGGTAACTTAGCTTTGCTTTGTTTGAGGGAGGTTGCATCGAACTCAAACCTTACACGTCGGAAGATGCCACCACTATTGAACACAAATATTTTGTTTTAACCGATATTGATGGAGGCTGCCAATTTGCAATTTGATTTTTCGCTAACTTGACCATGGGATGAAAGCCAGATTGAAAACATAGATATATGCTTCTTATTTCTAAAGCGAATTTCACTTCCTATTTCAGAAGTATTGAGAAAGCTTCATAAATCAAATAAACAATTTGACGGTTAGTTTAAGTAGGTCGAAATTGATACAAGGAGTAACGTTACACATGCTGAAGTTCACTTTTGAATTGAAACAGTTTAATGAAATATTAAAAAATGACGCTTTGTTTTTTGTACACCGCACCTTATTGTAAGTCATTGAAAGAATTATTATAACTGTATTCTAGAAATATTTCCTGCATAGTCATAACCATAAATCATAAAAATAGCACAATCTCATAAATTTCCTTTTGACATGATCTGGTCTATTTAGGAAGTTAATAAATACTGTGGACAGATTTTAACCTCCATTATAAATTATGCATGATAACAGCATTAAAATATGCTTCAAGCAAAAAAAATGAAAACAAAATAAAACAAAAACAAGATGAAATAATGCAATCCAAAACATGAATGTTAATGCTAAGGCCGCTTGTAGTTTTGTTATGACAAGAAAGCCATTAAGCCTTCGGTTCGGTATAAAATTGAAAGATCTGATTACATTTGAAAAGTCGAAGTTTTTGAATCTTAAAGTATTGTCATGTGAAGCATCAGACATAAATCTAAAAAAAAAACTGTTTTCAAAGTTCTGATTTTGCATTAGTTGTTATTGCTTCGATATTTTTACAGCTGTATCTAATAAATATCGACCTCTGTGAGATGAGTTGGGAATAATTGGTTTCTTACTTTTAAAAATTGTTTAAAAACAACTGCAATAAGTTCAAGGTTTAACTCCTATACCCACTTCCTAATCTA
>JAWDGP010004065.1:0-15000 GCA_033675545.1 Elysia crispata | reverse complement strand
GAGAGAGAGAGAGAGAGAGACAGACAGACAGACAGACAGACAGAGACAGACAGATAGACAGGAAACCTCCAAGAAAATTTTTTATAGGAGAGACATAAACATACACATAAGCTGGGATAGAGAGGGAAAAAAAGAGCCAAAGAGAGATAAATGGCATGCAGAGGAACACAAGGAGCGAGACAAGTATGAAATGGGTGGGTGATATCTATAAATTACACATATGTATTCTTCATTCAATCAGACATGCCGTAAAGGTGTTGGACTCGATTAAGCATATCCTAAGGAAATATATCATATATCTTTAAGAGAAAGCAAAAGTATTGATATTTGTGGAACTCTAAGCAAAACCGTGCAAAGATTTCTTTCGATAGAATTTGTCCATGATGCAATTGGAGTATGCTGTAAAATAGTCTTTTTCCAGCGAGACTCATCCAACGTAAAGGCTTACCGCTATATAAAGAAATCAAGTAATTCTAAACTCTGTATGCCTCTATTTCGCTGGTAGAAATAAAATCAAATTTTGTCCCCACCCTCTCCTCTTTCTAGGCCTTACCTCATACCAGGGTTATTGTTTACTCAACTTACTGCCCATTTTTGTCTGTTTCTTTGTCTCTAAGCTGTGATGTATGTAGATGACATTCGATCAAGAATTATCAAGTAATTTTCAGATTTCAAAATCATGTTATTGAGTATTTGAAATAAAGGAGATAATTAGTCGAGTTTATAGTTCATTGTGCAATAGAATTGATCCTTATTGCGGCCGTAATTGTATTGCTCAAGATCTAGCAGGATACTTCTTAGATTATATGATTTGATAGGAATGTTGCAAGAGTTTTTCTAATAACTCAAACATCTCGACGCCTCAGTTTACATTTTTTCTATGTCCATTTTCACATAGAGCTAGCGTCAATTTCCATCCCCTAAAATTATTATCTAGATGCCTTGTTAATTTTAGAACCAACAGTAAAGTAAAATGGGTCCAGTTCTCTCACATTTGTTCTATGTCTAACATATGAGTATAAGGTAAATGAAAGTTTAAAAGCCATTTTCTCAAAACTAAGTGATGTGGACATAGAACAAATGGTAACTGAGGCGCCGATCTTCGAACTGATGGAGATAAGCCGTCAGTTTTAGTTTCTTTGATTATAATTTGTCCAGCTCTCCAAGTTGTAGATTACAAGAGAATGCCAATGAACGTAGAAATTTTCAAGAAAATTGTGTCAAATGTAGAAATTTAGCTTGAAAAAAAAAAATTAAACAATGCTTTCTGCCTTTTGCAGCCCAGCGCATACTTATTTGAACCTTTTACTACAAATGAGTTTCATAGCAGTATCGTCTAATGAATTTTTTTGTTATCCAAAAAGTAAACTGTTTGGGTGATTCAAGCAAAGCAGGAAACCATCCCCTTGAAAAACGCGTCTTTATTACCTTCTTATTGCATTTAAATGTAAATCTACATCGGTATAAATTAAGCTGTCATATCCCCTGTGTGTGGTATGACCAGATTCGACAAACTACTTTAATCCAATATCGTCACTGGCACAATGTCACGTAGAAAGTAAAGTTCACTCATCTCTGAGGATGAAGATAAATCAAATTTGCTGCAAAAAAAAAAAAAAAAAAAAATGAAACTTAAAAGAAGACTCCAAATTCACGGCAGCATTTGAATGGATATGATTATTAAAATTCACAGAAGCTTAGTTCTATATCTTTTAAGGCTAAAATGTTGGTTTAGGATGGGAAAAAAGTAAATATATGTTTATTTAGTTTTTGTGTGTGAGTATTTAAATTGCCTTACTGCATGATGCATCTGGACAGTAGATCTAGTGTGAGAGGCAATAACCTGTCTGAACAACCTCAGTGTCAGCCCCTGTAACTGGAATAGCAGACCCAACTCTTTGGCGTGAAATCCAATCAGGACAGAGTTGATTCGCCCAGTACTGTGGCCCAGGGGCGGGAGTTTAACCGGCCGCTGTAACACGTAAGCCTTCACAGTTACACAAGCATGGATTTAACCATAGGCGTATGCGCTGCGACTACCACATCTAAGACAATCATAGAGATAACTGTAGGCGGCGGACAGGTTGGCGGGACGACTATGTTAATATAGCTCTACCCTTTTGCATTCAATTGCACGTATGCACAAAACAACAGCGTTTTATGGCGTTAATCAAAGTAATTGAAATACTTGTTAGACTTAATAATAATAATAATAATAATAATAATGAAGTTATTTCCTAGCGCCTCTTCCTACTTGTAGGCTCGAAGCTCTTTACAATAGTCTATTTACAAACGTTTAACATAGTGACACTAGTCTATAGTCTAAAACATAGTCCATTAACAATTCAAACAAGCAGAAGAGGAAAAAATAAATAAGTTACATGTACAAAGAAAATAAGAAAAGACATTGACAATAAGACAAATTTATCAGACTAATTAAGGTCTTCATGCGCAGTAAACAAATGTGTTTTTCAATAGGGTCTTAAACTGACTTATAGAACTCGCCTCCCTGATGGAAAGGGGAAGGGCATTCCAGACAACTGGTGCACATTGTGCAAATGCTCTATGGCCGTCTTTTCTTGATGGTTTGCATGGAACTGACAGCAAAGCTTTGTTACCTGATCGTAAGCTACGAGTGGGGACGTACATACCGACAAGATCTACAAGATAATTAGGGGCATAGCCGTGAACACATTTGAAGCATAAGACAGCAATCTTATATTTTATCCTAGTTTGTACAGGAAGCCAGTGTAAATGCCTAAACATGGGTGTTAAGTGATCTCTTTTACGTTTTTCAAAATGAGACGAGCAGCGTTGTTCTGAATCAATTGAAGCCTCTTTAGTGTGTCCATGGGTAAGCCATATAGTAAGGAATTACAGTAGTCTAGTCTTGATAGAATGAAAGAGGACACAAGAGTTTTCACAGCCCCTTCATTTAAAAAAGATCTAATCTGTTTAATTCTGCGTAGCTCTAAAAGCATAATTTGGGCCAAATGGCTGATATGAGGGGTCATTGACAACTTTGAATCAAAATAAACACCAAGATTTTTAGCTTTTGAAGAGAACAATATCTGATCACTATCAATGTACATGTGGTCAACAGCATATGGAGAAGCTTTTTCTATCAATGCTACATGCTAGAAGCTCTGTTTTGTCTTCATTCATCTTAAGTTTGTTGACAATCATCCAATTTTTAACATGTGATATACAACTCTCAAATTTCTTTACTAAGGTAGTAAAGTTTTCTGGACGAGAAGAGGAGTACACTTGGGTGTCGTCAGCGTACATGTGATAACATAAATCAAAACTTTGAATTAGTGTGCCTAATGGTTTTGTATATATGGTGTAGAGGACAGGTCCTAATACAGATCCTTGAGGAACTCCATAGTTAAGGTCAAATACAGGAGAAGTTTGGTTGTTTATCATTATACACTGAGTACGCCCACTGACATAAGACGAAAACCACTTTAAGACAACCCCTGATAATCCAAACGTTTTAGACAATCTTTCTAACAAAATACTGTGATCAATTCACTTCTCTAACACATTTGTTTATTCTCAGTACCGGTTCTGAGATTGATCCGCTCACACAAGTATTCCTATCCCTAGCATAATTCAATTTTGAAACCACTCGTACAAATACGGTCGATTGTCAGACTGGTTTTTCCACTTACACAGCTACTCATATTTCCATGATTAATCTTTTCCATTATACAAATATTCACTTAACTAATGGTGACTCTCTCTCTCTCTCTCTCTCTCTCTCTCTCTCTCTCTCTCTCTCTCTCTCTCTCTCTCTCTCTCTCTCTCTCTCTCTCTCTCTCTCTCTCTCTCTAGCTCTCTCACTTTCTCTCTCTCTGTAGCTCTCTCACCCTATCTCTCCCTATTTCTCTCTCTCTCTCTCTCTCTCTAGCTCTCTCACACCTATCTCTCACTTTCTCTCTCTCTCTAGCTCTCTCACCCTATCTCTCCCTATTTCTCTCTCTCTCTCTCTCTCTCTCTCTCTCTCTCTCTCTCTCTCTCTCTTTTCACTGTATTAAGACAAACCCTCAACAAAACATATGAGGGTCTTAGACAAAAAGGTCACTCTCTCAGCACCTTGTATGGTTTATTCTCTGTAGAACCACTCATATAAAAGAGGACACTTTTAGACTACTCACTTATATAACCACATAATTATGCCTCTCTTAAAACAAAATATGTTGTTCCGTTTCCTAATATTTTATTCACTTACCTATGGAAGACGCCTCTCAATACCCAATTATCAAACCACTTACATAAGTAACTAAAGGCGATTGTCTTCAATTCCACATTAATTTGTGAAGGCGCATATCCACCATCACTAAGAGAATAACGAGAGCCTTCCTTAATACTTACGTTGGTTTCCCGCAAAATTATAGCCTTTGAGCGTCCCCGGATTACCTAGGCGTTTTCTTCTTCTTCAAAAAAAAAAATTGAAGTGAACTTAAAAATGCATTTTTAAACGTTGTTAGTACTGTTGAGGTTAACAAAACTATTGTATTGCACACAAATCAACAAAGAAAAAAAGAAAAGACGAAAAAAAATACCATCTGTTTTGTCCGTAACTCCAACCTCTTTCAAAGTCTACTTTCTTCTTGCCATTGGGCAATCGATTTCCTTTAATGGAGGCATAAAACGTTCCCAGACACTGAAATAGAAATCAATGTGACCTTGACCTTCTGCGATCTTAACCTTTTCTCATGAGTTAGCGAAACAACCCTCAAGACAGCGATGGAAGTTATTTTGGTAGCACCGGAAAATGGCCACTCTCGGAAGTTATTTTTGTTGTACTAGAAATTGCAATATTGAAAGTTATTAGAACAGCGCTTTATGAAAAGCCGTGGAAGGGACCGTCAAATTGGATGGACAATTCTGTCTCAGAAATTCTAGGCTTTTCTTTTCTTTTCCTAAGCGTAGACATGAAGCCATCAGAAAAATCCATCACCACAGTTTGAAGGGAAGCGCTGTAAAACCCGAGATAACGTTCCTGTTTTATTTAACGTAAACGCACGTATGGTTGTAGAATTCTGTTTGGCTTATTCTTAGGATTAGAATGGATACAGTCACAGTGGGAGCACAAAAAGGTTCTGCTTTTCTAAAACCTCTTGTTCGTTTATGTTCCATTTCGTCCATCACATTCATTCCTTATCAGCATGATGATTGTCATCTATTATTTTCTATATCATCGTTATCATTGCAGCTATAGCAACAATTGCTGTATTTAAAATCTGTATTTAGTTATTCAGACAACATTTTCAAGTCTTCTTTTTTTAATGATCATATTTTGGGGGGAACCTCTCTCCTTCTTCATAAACTTTTATATTTATATGTGAATCTTTTTTCATTACAACGGCTCACAGCATTTCACCAGTTGGCTCAAACACACGCGATCCTCTGCTGATTGTTTGGCTTTCTGCTCTTGTTAGTTTTGATACAGAAGATCCAATCAGATGATAAGCCGTTGCCTCCATGTGATGTTTGCTTCACGTTCTCTGAATCTTTCGACCATCCATTGCCTAGAGCCTGGCATGAACTGTTCACTTGTAATTAAGAGAGCACAAATTTTACTCCTCAGTCTATACGTCCCCTAAGTCTCACACGAGGTCTTTGCTTCAAGCATGTAGTTAAGCATGCAGTTTTAGGCGCCTACGTTATTTGATGAACAAAAATCCTGAGAGAATTAGCTATCGGATGACTGAAGGGTAACAGATTTGAGTAAGGAATTCTTACATTTTTGTAATACGGAATCGAGCTGATTGGACTTGGTGTTTCAAGCAGTGAGGGAAACTAGGGGATGATAGCTGGTTTTGAATTATTTTGTATTAAAATCTGCAGACATCTCACAAGTGGAATCAATAAGGCAATTAGTCTATCCACCCATCAAACCTTTAGGTGTTTTGATTAAGAGGTTTGCTAGAAAATTTAATCTTTTAACCTCAACATACCTCAACTCGTATAAGTTGTTGGCAGATAACGCTGAAAAGTGGAGCCATCTTCAAGACGAAAGCCCTTTTCAGCATCGAGAAAAACCCGTCCGAATGGAAAGAGACATAAAGACAAAAAGTAGGAGTATGAAAACCGATAACTGAGGCAAGCTAGAAAATAAATCACAGGATTGAATGTCGCGTTGAGGGGACACATGCGTTGAAACTAAATAAATGTTGTTATAAATCAGATATTATCAAATAATCGTATACTCACTTGAGCAGCATTTTCTTTTTAATCTGATCCAATACCGTAAAATCATGTAGAAGGCTCTGAAGTATGATGAAATCCAATAATTTATAAAATTCAAACTATAATAGAGGCAGATCCCAATTCTGTTGAACTGTTTTCATCTGTTCCACGAGAGGTTAAAGAAATGTTTGCCCTCATTTCCACTTCTATAATTTTATTCTTGTTTTTTGTTTTTTTTCATATTATAATTATTATTATTATTATTATTATTATTATTATTATTATTATTATTATTATTATTATTATTATTATTATTATTATTATCATTATCATTATCATTATCATTATTATTATTATTATTATTATTATTATTATTATTATTATTATTATTATTATTATTATTATTATTATTATTATTATTATTATTATCATTATTATTATTATTATTATTATTATTATTATTATTATTATTATTATTATTATTATTATTATTATTATTATTATTATTATTATTATTATTATTTGCTTGCTATTGTTTCTTTTTCTTTTTTTGTGTGTTCGTTCATGTTGTTGTTTTTTTTTTTTTGATTTTTTATTTTTAAGTTATTGTTGTTATTGTTTCAAGGAAAAGAAGCACAGATCTCTCAACACTAAGCTGTCACATTAAACAAATCGTTGAGGCCATGATATCGCTCCGAGATGACCCATGCATCAGATCGGAATCATCTAGAAGATAGTGTAATCCGTTTCTTTTGTAAAAAGATTTTAAAAAATGACAGCGCGCTATTTGAGTGCACAACCTGCTTCGATGCAGAAGCAAAAATGCGATATATTCTGTGCTTGTTTCTGCCACGGCGTTTAAATTGTGCACAAAACCTTGCGACTTGTCGTTTTATTTCCCGTAGCTTTTCATGTCTATGATGACCTTTTTTATGTTCTCGAGAGCCGAGACAGTAGTAAGTTTGGACATTCTCTAACACAATTTAAATAAAAAAATTCATCACACAACGTACATCTGAAAAGAATGATGATCCCACACCATAACTTCGATTAGCTTCCAGATACGGCAAACGCGAATGCTATTTCGAACATTATTCTTTCAGCTCCTGTTCTTACAATAGTTGAGCATCCATATTAGATATATAGCAGATCGAAGTTACAAGAGCATTCATATTAGATATATAGCAGACCGAAGGTACAAGAGCATTCATATTAGATATATAGCAGACCGAAGGTACAAGAGCATCCATATTAGATATATAGCAGATCGAAGTTACAAGAGCATCCATATTAGATATATAGCAGATCGAAGTTACAAGAGCATCCATATTAGATATATAGCAGATCGAAGTTACAAGAGCATCCATATTAGATATATAGCAGATCGAAGTTACAAGAGCATCCGTATTAGATATATAGCAGATCGAAGTTACAAGAGCATCCATATTAGATATATAGCAGATCGAAGTTACAAGAGCATCCATATTAGATATATAGCAGATCGAAGTTACAAGAGCATCCATATTAGATATATAGCAGATCGAAGTTACAAGAGCATCCATATTAGATATATAGCAGATCAAAGTTACAAGAGCATCCATATTAGATATATAGCAGATCGAAGTTACAAGAGCATCCATATTAGATATATAGCAAATCGAAGTTACAAGAGCATCCATATTAGATATATAGCAGATCGAAGTTACAAGAGCATCCATATTAGATATATAGCAGATCGAAGTTACAAGAGCATCCATATTAGATATATAGCAGATCGAAGTTACAAGAGCATCCATATTAGATATATAGCAGACCGAAGGTACAAGAGCATCCATATCAGATATATAGCAGATCGAAGTTACAAGAGCATTCATATTGTTCTTTCAACATTTATTTTACCAGAAACGTGCATGACGTTAGTTTCTTTGTTATTTACTCGGATTCAAAAGCGCCACCATAGTTATTTACAGTCTAATTAAAAAAAAAAAGAACACGGGTTGTTCAGTACTTTGGCTGAATATAATAATTGGCTAAAGAAGAATTTATTGAAATGCGCCTTAGCTTTAACCCCTCTAGTTGAACCTTTGATCTATTTTGCTAATGATCAGTTTGTTTATTACTTCATTTATGCATTGGTTGCGTTTGTCTCTCGTATAGTTTCCATACTTGTTTTACATTATCTCATTTTGATATTTAACAAATATTCCTATAATCTCTCCCTCCCTCCTTCTCTCTCTCTCTCTGTCTCTCTCTGTCTCTCTCTCTGTCTCTGTCTCTGTCTCTGTCTGTCTCTCTCTCTCTCTCTCTCTCTCTCTCTCTCTCTCTCTCTCTCCCTCCCCCTTCTCTTTTACTCTTTTTCTCTCTTCCTCACCATTTCATCTATTTCATTTTGTTTCCCTCCCAATCATTTTTTCCCTTTCCCTCTCTCTCTCTCTCTCTCTCTCTCTCTCTCTCTCTCTCTCTCTCTCTCTCTTTCTCTCCCTCCCCCATCATCTCCTCCGCTGATTCTGTCTGACTCTTGATTTTATTTTACAACCCAGTATTGACGCTGTACGTATTTCTACATGAAATGGTTCATTTTCTCCTCTCTTTGGATTTCATTGTGACTTTGTAAGTTTTCTTTGGCCTCTTCTTTCAAGTATTCACTTCAGCCCAAACAAGCAAATCGACAAGACAGTTCCATTTAACTAGCCGCACTGTGGCTCCGCCCCCGCTCTTGTTATTCTTGATGATTTTTTGTTGGATTTCCGTCTGTTTGTCTCTCTATCTCTATCTCTATCTCTCTCACTCTCTCTTACTTTCTTTTTCTCTTTCTCTCTATCTGTCTCAGAGATGATGCCCAAACTTTGTCTCTTTCGCTGTCTCTCACTCTCTGTATCTATCAATCTGTCTAAGGGGTGATGCCCAATCTTCGTCTCTCTTGCTCTCTCTCTCTCTCTCTCTCTCTCTCTCTCTGTCTCTATCTATCTATCTATCTATTCATCGATTTGTCTTAGAGGTGGTGCCCAGTCTTTATCTCTCTCTCTCTCTCTCTCTCTCTCTCTCTCTCTCTCTCTCTCTCTCTCTCTCTCTTTGTCTATGTATCTATCTGTCTCAGAGATGATGCCCAGCCTATGTCTCTCTCTCTCTCTCTCTCTCTCTCTCTCTCTCTCTCTCTCTCTCTCTTATTCACTCTCTCTATCTATCTATCGAACTAACTACCTTTTTTTACTTCCCTCGCAAGACTATGGCTCCATGTATATCGTTTTTCCCCTCTCACATTTCTCTCGTTTGGCCTCTCCTCTCCATCGCTCTTACTTAAACCCAGCGATCATCTTTCGTCCTTCTCATATTCCTTCAGCATTTCCAACTAACGTTTCATTTCTCTTTCCTTTAACCCAATTCACGCACGCGTAACATATATATTTTCCCTTTTATAGTCTTTACTTTTTTTCTTTCACCAATTTTTTGACATATTTTTTATGCCGTAGCACTACACTCTTGCGCATCTTTCTCTCTCTGTCTCTGTCTCCCTGTCTCTTTTCTCTTCTCTCTCTCTCTCTCTCTCTCTCTCTCTCTCTTCTCTCACTTCTTCACTCTCATCTCTATCAATATGATCTGGTGTGTCTCCTACTTTTCTTTAATCCTCTACCTTCCACTCTCCTATCTAACTCTCTCGCACTGTATGTTTTTCACAATTCTGGCCCAATCCCTCGGGCGCGTTCCTGTGAGCGCGTGAAGACAGTGCGGTGAAGCACTGGGTGAGGACTTACCGTTTCCGATTAATTAGAACAATAGATTGGTAACGGCCGCTCCCCTCGTCTGCTCTCTCTTTCTCTCGATCTTTCGCCCCCGCTTCTGCGCCAGTGTCTGCTATATATGGGCTTCACCCACTCTATCGCGCGACTCCGGACTGAATGGCACCTCGCTGTATCCAGAACCTGCTAGATTGTCAATCACTCCATACAGACCGGAGCATAAGGCCGTGGATTAAGCTGCTATCGTATGCTTGTGCCAATGTAAACAAAATACGGTGGATTGAGTTGATTACGGTAAGAAACGGGACTACTATGCTAACTGAATTGAAACGTAAGAAATAATGTGCAGTTACGAAAGCGTTAAATGAATTTAACGAATCTCACAGTACGTGCCATTATTATTATTATTATTATTATTATTATTATTATTATTATTATTATTATTATTATTATTATTATTATTATTATTATTATTATTATTATTATTATTATTATTATTATTATTATTATTATTATTATTATTATTATTATTATTTCTATTATTATTATTACTATTATTATTATTCCTTCTGAAGATTTGTTCAAGTTAAGTTTCTACAATGTATTTTCTAACGATAATTTAAGTTAACGCTTCCGTACCATATTATTTCTAAAAGATGATTGAAATCTCACAAATTCCTAACATCAAATATTATGTAGATTGCACTTTCAGGTTTTGGATTAATCTAATCGTATGCAACCCACCAAGTTGTCCTATTTCTACAATTTGACTGTTCTTCGAATATTCTAAGTAAAAGTTTACAACTTTTTCAATTGTTTTAATGTTTAAATGCTGTTTCTATTGGTCTTTAAATTTGAAAACCTGAAGTTTGTATTATATTAAACGAAACGTTTTCTAGTCAAAAAATTCATCTTTTGCCATACAATTATTCACATCAGGCTTATATTTTTAAGCACATTACGCCTGCCGTTCAATCATTACATTAAATACATGATTTCTTTTTAATATGAATATGCAGTTTTATTTAAAAAATATGGAGCGAATAATTACTATTTTTAACGATTTGAAACTCAGCTCAGAGGCGAATCCCAGTGGTCTTAGGGTAAAAGATTTGCCTCGAAACCAAGAGGATTGCTGTGACGTAGATTTGATCCTCGCCGTTATGGTACATTTCGTTCGAAGTCTCTTTTTTTTTTACATTAATAATAACGGAGAATTTATGGGAAAAATAAGCAAAAAAAGAAAAAAAAACCGAAATGAAAACCACCTGAGAATAACTCGTAGATGAGACAAATCACGTCCGCCACTCACTCAACATTCGATTTCACAGTATTTAGAAACAAATAGTCACCCTCGGGATGTTGGTCAATATTTGTGATGGACTTTTCCGGTTAGGAAATTGTGCGTGTGAATTAGCCAAAAAGAAAAGCCATGTAGCCATGATTTTTTTTTAATTAAATTTATTGCAAACTACTATATGAAATTAATGTTTTGGGGAAACCTTTTGACTTAAGCAAGGGAAATAGTTAGGTATACTTTTATATTTTTTAATTCATAAATTTGTTTTATTTTCAAAGCATTTTCGACACGTTTGGAACAGGAAAATATTTCTTCTCTAAAATGCGGAGAGAATAAGGAAGGAAAAATAAGTAAAGGAATTTTATTAATTTAAAACTATATATTGCAGATCTAATAATTTCAAGTCCAAAATAAACTTCTAATTTGATCTCAACGGAAGTCAGAGTAGTTTCCTTGAAAAAAAAAATAGAAATGATTTGTCTTGAAAAGTCCGCCCAAATGCACCTATGTTATTAAAAAAATAATTACTAAAATTTAAGTATCTTAAGGCCGAAAGATTTGCCATGATTTCTATGACTCTGTTTGAAGGTCACTCACAGTAGAGATCTTTGTCTAGTGAAGTATTAAAGTTTATCATTTCCTAAGTCCATCCGACAACCGTGCCGATTTTCCTCTAGGTGTGATGTAATTATGTGAGTCTCACCTTTGACCCTATACTAGAGCACGCGAGATAGTCTATTCCGTCCTTTAATAACGGTGACTTGCTCAATTTGATAGTGCCTGTCTTGAGGGAGAAAATAATTCAGCAGCAAAATACATTACTGATAGCTTTATTTTTCGTTTCTTTTTTTTTTTTTTTTTCATGTGGAGTGAATTTTATAAAGTGATAGTCTAGTCGCCTGACAATTTTAGTTCCTAGACGCTAGAATTGATTAGCTTTCAGGTGTGAAGTGTAAGTAAGTTTTTTTTCCCCTTTGCCTTGTTGTTGTTGTAGTAATAATAGTAGTTGTTTGATTTTTATTTTTCCTTTGATCAGCCCATTTTAACCAAAGGTCTTTGTTCCTCTGCTAAATTCTTTTTTTTAAATTGACGAATGTGGACTATTGACATGTTTTGAAATTAAATTCCGCTTTTGTTGACTACTGGGCCCGGTGTATCTCCAACAACTTTGCTTAGCACACCAGGACATCCGGCTTACAATGCGTTGATTCAGCCATGTTTTTGCGTGCAGTAAATGGTGACAGGTGTAACGTTAAAGTTTTATGATTATTATTGAGATAAGTACGTCTAAATTCGAAATTTAAAAAAATTACGTCGAATATTTGAAATGAGAGTTTACCTGTAAATCGAAAAGATATATAAAAATGTAATGGCAAATATTTTTTTTTATTTTATCATACCGGTCGCATGTCTTTTTCCCCCAAAAATTCTTGTTTTTTAATATAAGCAAAGAATGATTAGGACGCTGGTGCCCTGGCTTTTTCTTCAACGCGTCTACTTTTAAGAGTATGACGTTTGCCTGATGTTGCAACACAACTTTGAAGTAATATTTCTGGAAAGCTTTGCGATAGAAATATTTGAGATTTTGGACAGAAATTTAAGTTGAAATCAGGCACTTAATCTTTGATAACGATAACATTTCTTTTTTCCCGTTTTTTGTTTTTTGTTTTTTTTTTGTTTTTTGTTTTTTGTTTTAACATGAAAAACTGAAGGCAAGGCTAGGTTCTTCCTATTATGCCTGATGGCATTGCTGACTAGAAAAGTATCTAGCTCAGCTTTAAGAGTACAGTCTTGCCAACGTGTAACACGTTTGACAATGTAGATCAGCAAATATCTGGAGCGAAAAAAAAAAAAAAACAGTCATCAGACTGACTGTGCCATAAGTATGATGAAAAACTCACGTGTATGAGTGAAATCTTTGGTTCGAAGATCACAGGACCTAGATCGATGCACGTACTGATGGAATGATCGCACATCCCTTCATGTTTCAATTTTCTCATTTTTTTTTTTTGAATATTTGTTATACGGTCGCGTGTGCATTTACCTTTAATCTCTGACCATTCCTCATGCGTTTCAGAAAGCTTTGCCGATGAAATGGGCGTGTGCTTGTTTTAAATGGGTTTCTTTCCCGAGAAAATAAAATTTTAAGAGTTAACTTAGTTTCCACATCTTAAGCAACGAGTAGAAAGAAAATCGATTTTTTTTAGGATTTTTTTTTTATTTCACTTGTCTACTCTATTGACTGCTTGGTGTTTCCGGATAACAACCAGATGCATTCGGTTATTTACATCGTCAAACGATGTTCTTTGGACAGGGAAAGTCTGCTGAGAAGCTAAAGACGACACACGAAACGTGGCTTGCATTCATATACAATGAGTCTGATCTATCACCTTGCTATGGACGACCTATATTAGACAGTCGGTTATCTCTTCATTAATATTATTTATCTAAAACAGAAATCTGGAACTCCTAGCAGAGATACCTGAAAGAGCTGAGAGTTGTTCTCGATGGATTTGGAAGAAAAAAAGACCTCGAATATTTTCTCTCTCTTTGTGCCGTCTGAGCCCAGCTCTCCAATGTTTTGTATAACTTGTTAAAGTCATTTTCTTCTACACACAATCTGATGAAGCCACATTAAAGGCGAAACGTGTAAATGTTAAATCTATAGTCGTGTTTCCCATAGTAATAAAGTTGCGTGCCTGTTTTTTTTTTTTAGACCCTGCATCATGCTATTTACAGACAAACACGCATCCTTTTTGGATCCTTTATGATTACCACTAAGTCTTGTCCTCCAAGTGTGGTGTTTTTGCTTTTCTATTTGGATCTCTCTCTCTCTCTCTCTCTCTCTCTCTCTCTCTCTCTCTCTCTCTCTCTCTCTCTCTCTCTCTCTTCATATCTAATCTATCTATGTATCTCTGACCCGTTCATGTAAAACTTGTGTCTTTTTCCCCTTGTTTTCTTTTGATTTCAATTCATTTATGAATCTTCTTGTCGTAACCAAGCGCAGTCGGGCAAATTTTGTTTTAATAAGTGACAGCACGGTTTACAACGCCAATCACCTATGTTTCTTCTATGAAGACTTTCTGCTATCTTTCCTCTAGATGAGTATTTTAATCCCTAAAGTTGTTTTGGATATTCAGCTCTATGACAAACTGCAAATTTCCTGTTGCCCTTAGGATTGCCTCAGGGTGAGTGGGTTGTCCAATATTCAATCGATGACAGAATAGATAACAGCTACTCCAACTTATTGTAATATAATATTAAGTGGGCCATACACAATGCAAGCTAAAACTGAGATAAATTTGCCTCAATCGCATTGTGACTATTAAACTCCAAGTCCAACTCATGCCTCGACCAACATCACACAATTTTTTCGCATACGTTCTTTGTTCATAAACAGATTAAGTCTATGACATACGAAAGCCTTGATTCGGTAAATGTTAAAAGTGTTTATGAACAGATAGTGACTTGGGATGGTTTTTCTGCTGCTAACCAGATTTAGACTAGAGCACGAATTATTTCTGATATCTTTTCAACACAGCGAGATCGTGCATCAAAAGCAAGAATCCCGCTAAAAAAGCTAGAAGATAGATCTTTTTCGACTCAGGTCAAGTGGTACTACAAATCGGACTGAAAACAAAAAATGGAAAATAAATAATAATAATAATAATAATAATAATAATAATAATAATAATAATAATAATAATAATAATAATAATAATAAAACAACAACAACAACAACAATAATAACAATAATACTAATAC
>JAWDGP010004063.1:10000-14274 GCA_033675545.1 Elysia crispata | reverse complement strand
TACTATAAATAGTAGTAGTAGTAGTAATTAGTAGTAAAGTAGTAGTAGTAGTAGTAGTAGTAGTAGTAGTAGTAGTAGTAGTAGTAGTAGTGGCAATAATAGTAATAATAGTAGTAATAGTAGTAGTAGTAGTAGTAGTAGTAGTAGTAGTAGTAGTAGTAGTAGTAGTAGTAGTAATAGTAGTAGTAGTAGACGTAGTAGTTGTAGTAGTAGTAGTAGTCGTAGTAGTAGTAGAGTAGTAGTAGGTAGTAGTTGGATTAGTTTTTGGTCGGCGTTTTACTAGTAGCAGTAGGGCTAGTAGTAGTAGCGTAGTAGCAGTAATAGTAGTAGTAGTAGTAGTAGTAATAGTAGTAGTAGTAATAGTAGTAGTAGTACTACTTGTAGTAAAAGCAATAGTAGTAGTTGTTTTAGTAGCAGGAGCAGTAGGAAAAGTATCAATAGTGGTTGTAGTTGTAGTAATAGTAGTAGTGGTAATAGTAGTAGTAGTAGTAGTAGTAGTAGTAGTAGTAGTAGTAGTAGTAGTAGTAGTAGTAGTAGTAGCAGTACTAGTAGTAGTAGTAGTAGTAGTAGTAGTAGTAGTAGTAGTAGTAGTAGTAGTAGTAGTAGTAGGTGTAGTAACAGATATTAGAAGTCAGTCTTAGTTGACAGTTTTAGTAGTAGTAGTAGTAGTAGTAGTAGTAGTAGTAGTAGTAGTAGTAGTAGTAGTAGTAGTAGTAGTAGTAGTAGTATTATTAGTAGTAGTAGTAGTACTAGTGGTAGTAGTAGTAGAAGTAGTAGTAGCAGTAATAGTAGTAGAAGTAGTACTACTTGTAGTAAAAACAATAGTAGTAGTTGTTTTAGTATGTAGCTTAGTAGTAAGTAAAAGTATCCAATAGTGGTTGTAGTAGTAGTAGTACTAGTGGTAGTAGTAGTAGTAGTAGTAGTAGTAGTAGTAGTAGTAGTAGTAGTAGTAGTAGTAACAGTATGAGTAGTAGGTGTAGTATTACTCGTGTAGTAGTAGTAGCAGTAGTTGTAGACTAGTAGTAGTAGTAGTAGAATAGTAGTAGTGTGTAGTAGTAGTAGTAGTAGTAGTGGTAGTAGTAGTAGTAGTAGTAGTAGTAGTTGTAGTAGTAGTAGTAGTAGTAGTATTAGTAGTAGTGCTAGTAGTAGAGTAGTAGTAGAGTAATTAGTGCAGTAAATAGTAGTAAGTAGTAGTAGTAGTGAGTGGTAGTAGTAATAGTAGTGGTAGTAGTACTTGTGAGTGGTAGCTAGTGTGTGGTGTTTTTAGTAGCAGGAGCACTAGTGAGTAGGTGATCAATAGTGGTTGTGAGTTGTAGTGAGTAGTAGTGAGTAGTAGTAGCTGTAGTAGTAGTAGGTAGTAGTAGTAGTAGTAGTAGTAGTAGTAGTTGTAGTAATAGTAGTAGTAGCAGTACTAGTAGTAGTGAGTAGTGAGTAGTAGTAGTATTAGTAGTACGTGAGTAGTAGTAGTAGTAGTAGTAGTAGTGGTAGTAGTAGTAGTTATAGTAGTAGTATCAGTCTTAGTTGGCGTTTTATTAGAAACAGTAGTAGTAGTAGTAGTAGTAGTAGTAGTAGTAGTGAGTAGTGAGTAGTAGTAGTAGTAGTAGGAGTAGTAGGATTAGTCTTAGTTGGCGTTTGTGAAAGCAGTAGTACTAGTAGTAGTGAGTAGTAGTAGTAGTGAGTAGTGAGTAGTAGTAGTAGTGAGTAGTAGTAGTGAGTAGTAGTAGTAGTGAGTAGGAGTAGTAGGATCAGTCTTAGTTGGCGTTTTATTAGAAACAGTAGTAGTAGTAGTAGTAGTAGTAGTAGTAGTAGTAGTAGTAGTAGTAGGAGTAGTAGTATTAGTCGTAGTAGTAGTAGTAGTAGTATGTAGTTAAGTGAGTAGTAGCAGTAGTAGTAGTAAAAGTAAATGAATTTGTAGTAGTAGTAGTAGTAGCCTTACTTGTAGTAAAAAACAATAGTAGTAGTAGTACTAGTAGTAGTAGTTGTAGTAATAAGTAGTAGTAGTTGTTGTTGTTGCTGTTGTAATAGTAACAGTGAGTAGTAGTAATAGTATAAATAGTAGTTGTAGTAGTAGTAGTAGTAGTGAATGTAGTCGTAGTAGTAGTAGTAGGAGTAGTAGGATCAGTCTTAGTTGGAGTTTTATTAGAAACAGTAGTAGTAGTAGTAGTAGTAGTAGTAGTAGTAGTAGTAGGAGCAGTTATAGTAGTAGTAGCAGTAGTAGTAGTAGTAGTAGTAATGGCCGTAGTAGTAGTAGTAGTAGTAGTAAGAGTATTAGGAGCAGTTGTAGTAGTAGTAGAAGCAGTTTTAGTAGGAGTGGCAGTAGTAGTAGAATTATTAGTGGTAGTTTTAGTAGTGATTGTAGTAGTAGTAGTAGTAGTAGTAGTAGTAGTAGTAGTAGTAGTAGTAGTAGTAGTAGTAGTAGTAGTAGTAGTAGTAGTAGTAGTAGTAGTAGTAGGAGGAGGAGGAGGAGGAGGAGGAGGAGTAGGAGTAGTAAGAGTAGTATTTGTCGTGGTAGTAGTAGTTGCAGTAGTGGTAGTAATATAATTATATTACAAGGTTCTTTTACAGTAAACAATAAATTAAAAAGGAGTGTAAAGATTTTTCTCGCAAGTTTATAATAAACAGAAGCAAGATTTGTTAGCAAGTGACAATATTAAAGACACGTTACTCGCCAATATAACTATCTAAAACGGGCTCAAAAGAAGGTTGCCTTCCTTTTCCTGCATTCCTTTTTTAAACTAATTAACATGTACATAATTACTTGTAATCTAAATTGGAAAAAATCCAAATGGCACTGAAACGCACAATTTGTTCAGAATCAAGAACACTTGCTACTTGCCGTACAAATATTTATAATGTGCAATAATAATATAAAAACCTCAAATATTTTGTAATGTCAAAATTAGGTGTAGAGGAGGCAAAACACTTGGCTATTTATAAGAAAGGTTTGTAAAAGCTTGAGTTTTAAATGGTGCTCAGCTGTGATTGCGATGAGACATAAAAGAAAAATCACCGGAAAATGCTCGTCATTGTGTTATTAGAACCATAGATTTATTGATGTTTCATTACAGACCGCGTTGAGACTCAAAGGAAACCTAGCATATACCAATACGCCACTGCGCTCTCTAAAACGGTATGTCCATGTCGAACGTCTTCACAAAGCATCGCAATCTTGATTGGATGGATCCAAATTGCACAAAATTCAACAAATATATTTTGATTTACCAACACTTGCCATTTTACGTTCATATATCTGGGACGAATTATAACTTATAATAATTATATAAGTTATGATTAAAAAGAAATATAAAAGGAGACTTTGGGAGAGATACTTTCATGATGCTTTGAAAACTTAATCAAAACCATTACTGCTACCACCACCACCACAACAACAACAGCAACAACAACAACAACAACAACAACAACAACAACAACAACAACAACAACAACAACAATAAACAAACAAACAAACAAACAGGAAAACGTTGGCGAACGAAAAAAGAAATTTCGCAAAAAAAAAAAAAGAAGTTTTATTTCTATATAATCTGATTTTCATGTGACCAGGTTATTCTAAATTTACTTCTAATGTCACTATACTTTGCTTGACATGTCCCTGATCTAAAATTTGGTAAGAAATCTATAACCTTAAAAACAGATCCATATTGCTGTAAAAAATAAACAGCATGAATATGTTTCTAGTTAGATTACAAGATTCTTTTACTGTAAAAACAATCATTTAAAAAGATGTTTTAAAAATTTTCTATCGCGTGTTTGTGTTAAACAGGGGTGCGATTAGTTATCAAGGGATTATGTAAAAGACACGCTAAACTGCAACACATTTATAAAAAACGAGGTTGAAAGATTTATTCTCTAATTTATCCATGACTCTTTAAAAACTAATGAACCTGCACATACCTACTTGCAATCTTGATTGGGAAGATCCAAATCGCACGAGAGACAACGATTGAATCCCAAACCACCAACACTTGCCATTATCACACAAACATATGGGACGAACGATAACAATATATATCGGCCTTAAATTATTTGGAATTTGAAATTTAGATCTAGACGAGGCATACCACTGGGCTACCTCAAAAGGAAATAGTTTTAAGAGGTAGAGTTTTAAGAAGAGCTCAGTTGTATGGTTGCGATAAGGCTTGAACTGAAAATGACTAAAGAACATCTAAAAATCTATGGTTCTAATACGCTGGCTTAATAAAGATGTTTATGGCGCACGTCTTTACTAAGCCTCGCTGAGTGACTTGCAATCTTTA
>JAWDGP010004062.1:1810000-1835772 GCA_033675545.1 Elysia crispata | reverse complement strand
ACTAGACTGGCTAGACTGGTTGAGGGCTTGAGGCTTCTTCATTTGTTAAGAACTTCCATCTCACCTCCGGGGTTTCCCTGAGAGCTCAGTGTTCTGTAGGCCTGTGTACCACACCGCACCACACCACACCGCACCGCACCACACAGCACCAGCACTAGACTGGCTAGACTGGTTGAGGGCTTGAGGCTCCTTCATTTGTTAAGAACTTCCATCTCGCCTCCGGGGTTTCCCTGAGAGCTCAGTGTTCTGTAGGCCTATGTACCGCACCGCACCGCACCGCACCACACCACACAGCACCAGCACTAGACTGGCTAGACTGGTTGAGGGCTTGAGGCTCCTTCATTTGTTAAGAACTTCCATCTCGCCTCCGGGGTTTCCCTGAGAGCTCAGTGTTCTGTAGGCCTGTGTACCGCACCGCACCGCACCACACAGCACCAGCACTAGACTGGCTAGACTGGTTGAGGGCTTGAGGCTCCTTCATTTGTTAAGAACTTCCATCTCACCTCCGGGGTTTCCCTGAGAGCTCAGTGTTCTGTAGGCCTGTGTACCGCACCACACCACACCACACCACACCGCACCACACCACACAGCACCAGGCTCACAGCCCGTTCAATCCAATCTGACTTCAGTGCGAGTTTAACGATTTTTCTGTTAAAAAAAAAAAAATCCCGTGATAGGCTATGGCAAGGCAAAGATGATGAAAGTGAATTACACACTGAATTAAGGGGGAGATTAAAAAAAAAAAAAAAAAAAAGGAGAAAAAAAAGGGAAAACGGAAGCACCAAGTACATTTTTTCCTTCCTTTTTTTTTTTTTTAAATTCTGTCTCAATAATTAGACAGAGATAGAAAGAAAGGTCAGCCGTTGGGGTGATATCAGTGAAATTAGATGAGTTCTAAACGCTTCCACAGGGGAAAGTGCACATCGAGATATCTTTAGATCTAGACTCTAGACAGTAAACGTTTAATTGCGTAATGATACAGTTTGTCAAATCTGTTATTAGAAAATCGTAGGTTTAATTTGTTAGGTTCCACTTTTAGACTGGCTGATTATAGAGAGATAACCGAGTATTTTCTGTCCTGATAGCTATTCGCGTAGCGCCTTAATGAGGAGAAATTTGTCTTGTGTTTCTATTTAGTGTATCGGTTTTATAGGCCTCATTACTAAGTTTATGTTTCGAAATTTCTCAGCTACTTACCCTGCCTGTATCTCTCTCTCTCTCTCTCTCTCTCTCTCTCTCTCTCTCTCTCTCTCTCTCTCTCTCTCTCTCTCTCTCTCTCTCTCTCCCCCCCCCGCTCTCTCTCTTTCTCCATCTATCTATCTATCTATCTACCTATCTATCAATCTATCTATCTATCTATCTATCTAATCTATCTATCTAATCTATCTATCTAATCTATCTATCTATCTATCTATCTATCTATCTATCTATCTATCTATTTATCCATCTATCTATCTATCTATCTATCTATCTATCTATCTATCTATCTATCTATCTATCTATCTATCTATCTATCTATCTATCTATCTATCTATCTACCTATCTATCTATCTATCTATCTATCTCTCTATCTATCTATCGATCTATCTACCTATCTATCTACCTATCTATCTATCTATCTATCTATCTATCTATCTATCTATCTATCTATCTATCTATCCATCTATCTATCTATCTATCTATCTATCTATCTATCTATCTATCTATCTCTTTGCCTCTCTAAATCTCTCTCTCTCTTGAACTCTTTCTTCTTCTCCTCTCTCTCTCACTCACTTTATCTTTATTAATTCCTATATCATAATGCTTTTATATCTGCCCATCTTTGTCTCTCTATTTTTGTGTGTATATATTTCTCTTTTTTCTTCTCCTGCCTTTCTCATACTTTTCCTCTTCTAAAATAGTCACGTGGTTTGTAACCCTTGAAAGAATTCAAAGCTTTCATTTTTACTGGATTTAAAATCAATTTCGTTCAGATGGAGACAACTCATGCTCTTACTTCATCCTCCCACTTTTGTTCAAAGCACGCGCTAGATGTTCAAAGTAAGCCCAGAAAAATTAAATCTTTACTTACCGCACACTTGAAAAAACAGAAGAGCAGATACACGAGGCCTCCTCCTCCGAAATAATTTAAAACAATATCCATCTCCACCGGGTTGTCTCTGGGTTGACAAAGGTTGGACAACCTGAAGTGGACACTTGAAAGATTTGGGAGCAACAAGAAGAGATCGAAACCCATTAATATCTCGCGGCAACAGCTCCACAGCTCCACAGCTCTACAGCTCCACAGCTCCACAGCTCCACAGCTCCACAGTTCCACAGCTCTACAGCTCCACAGCTCCACAGCTCCACAGATCTACAGATCTACAGCTCCACAGCTCCACAGCTCCACAGATCTACAGCTCTACAGCTCTACAGCTCCACAGCTCCACTGCTCCACAGTTCGACTGCTCTACAGCTCCACATCTCCACAGCTCCACAGCTCCACAGCTCTACAGCTCCACAGCTCTACAGCTCCACAGCTCCACAGCTCTACAGCTCCACAGCTCCACAGCTCCACAGCTCTACAGCTCCACAGCTCCACAGCTCCACAGCTCCACAGCTCCACAGCTCCACAGCTCCACAGCTCCACAGCTCCACAGCTCTACAGCTCCACAGCTCCACAGCTCCACAGCTCCACAGTTCCACAGCTCTACAGCTCCACAGCTCCACAGCTCCACAGATCTACAGATCTACAGCTCCACAGCTCCACAGTTCCACAGCTCCATAGCTCTACAGCTCCACAGCTCCACAGCTCTACAGCTCCACAGCTCTACAGATCTATCTCTCTCCCTAGTGTAGGAGGTCTTTGTTCTTCCTCTCCCAGACCAGCTTAATCCACACAGAGACCTGGGGAGGGGGAGAGAGGTGGCTGCATGCTCTCCAATTAAATACAGGGAGAAAAATGGAGAATAAAGAGGTGTTTGGATGAGAAATATTCGAATGTAACGTAGGTGGCCAAACATTTGTGAAGATACATCAGCGCTTCATTAAAAAAAAAATAATAATAATAACAATCATAAAACAACAGAGAACATAAAATACACCGCCGGCATTTATTTCATTCCTTTTTTTTAAATCCGAATTTTCGAGAATTCTGAGTATGGTGACGCCCCACTCCAAAGATGTGAGAAGTTCAAATTGTTGTTTTTGAAAGCATGGGACCTGATTGGAGATTGTCTGTGGAGAGACAGACACAAGACATCGGGATGTTTGATTGCTGCTAGGGTCTCCAGTTTTCAAATCTCCAGTTGTCTGCCATCAGACATTCTTGTCTTGACCGCCATTACCTTTGCCTTGTATAGATTCGAGGAATGTCTGATGTAAACTAATGTGAATGATGATGTCTGAATATTGTCTGAAGCAGCGTCTGATCACGATGTGGGGTTTATATAGACGGCATAGCGCGCTCTAGGAAATGGAAGTTTTACAGTAACAGGACACTGGTCAGCTGTTGATGATGATGGTGATTATGTTTTTGTTCTTGAGTTTACGATTTTTTTTTCTTTTATGCGCATGCATATCAAATTATGTGGCGAACTTTAGGAACAAAACAAAACAAAACAAAAACAAAACAATTCTCCTCTCAAATTTAAACATGGTTTTCCATCTCCTCTCTCCACACTCTCTCTCTATCTCTCTCGCTCTCTCCACACTCTCTTTCTATCTCTCTCTCTCTCTAGCTCTCTCTCTCTCTCTATCTATCTATCTATCTATATTTCTATCTATCTATCTATTTATCTATCTATTTACCTATCTATCTATCTATCTTCCTCTCTTTCTCTCTCTCTATCTCTTCCTTTCTTCCTCTCTCTCTTTCTGTCTCTTTCTCTCTTTCTTCCACCCTCTCTCTCTCTCTCTCTTTCTCTCTCTCTTCCTCTCGTTTTCTCTCTATATATCTCTATCTTTCTTCCACTCTTTCTCTCTTTCTTTCACTCTTTCTCTCTCTCTTCCTCTCTTTTTCCCTCTCTCTCTATCTCTCCCTTCTTTTCTTTCTTTCTCTCTCTCTGTCTCTGTCTCTGTCTCTGTCTCTCTCTCTTTCTCTATCTTGGATTCATATTTTCGTTCCTTCAAATCTCTTCTTTATATCTTATTTTCCTACAAAAATATGACCTGAATGTGAATTGTCATTTTTATTTTTCATTTTCTCCATTTTTTAACCGTTAATTTAAAAAAGATCCAAATTCTTATCTATATAATCAAACTCACTTTGCTTCTGTAGAAGCAAAGTAATGATTTTGAACCGTTTTATGTTTTGTTTTGTTTTTCATATTGTTATCTTAAATCTTTTCGCGCTGTTTTGCAATGCGCAAAAATTGCCCCCTGCTTACCTTAGACTCGCACTTGACACCAAAGATAACACAAAGATAACAGACTGAACGTCTCAGAATGATAATCAAGCGAGGCAATGTTGGAAAAAAAAAAGACCTTTGAGGGTTTTTCGCACAGTTCAATATGGTGTATTACAATCATTCCAAAAATTACTCACCCCGAAAACATGAAGTATGTGCAAGAATTGTGACTCCCATTCCTGTTTTTTAACCCTCGATTTGAAAACATAGGTATGAATTAGATTTGTTGATATTGGCTGGATGACAACGGAGTTTTTTTTTCTAATTTACTAAACAATCAAGTTAGGTGAAACAAGAGGAGCGAGAGATCTTCAGAATTTCAATCTCGAACCAGATAAATCAAAACTCGGTCCTGGGTCGCGGCGGAATGTTTAGAATGTAAATGAAAAGATAATCTACAGCTCTCTAGTGTATTCCCTCTCTGGTAACAGTGGCGTGGCATCCAGCATTCTATGTGGTGATGATTCTACACTGTCTTGTTTGTGGAGAGAAACAAGATGTTGTCAGAAGATTTCTGGTTTTCTTTATGGTTGAATATTTTATTATTATTATTATTATTATTATTATTATTATTATTATTATTATTATTATTATTATTATTATTATTATTATTATTATTATTATTATTATTATTATTATTATTATTATTATTATTATTATTATTATTATTATTATTATTATTATTATTATTATTATTATTATTATTATTATTATAATTATTATTACTATTATTATTATAATTATTATTACTATTATTATCATCATCATCATCATCATCATCAGTGTTGGGAGCTAGAGGAGAAACAATTCTAGACTAAAAGCTCGGCTAACCTGCAAGCTCTGAATCTGAAAGAATTATTCATAAATCTGCCCGTTTTTTTCCCCTCATTTTTTCTTTCTTTTTTTTTTTTTAATTATCAAAACCATGAAGCGAAACAATGTCAGAACTTTTAACCTTTTACATTGAAATGACAATTTTTTAAAAGCTGGAAAAGTGATTATTTTTTATTCCAAGTTGTTAACGTGTTGTTAAGTCCCTCTTGACGTGCCGTTTCTAAGTACACGATAAAACCAGACAAGTATGTCTGTATTTTTCCCCCCCTACCTGCCTGGTTTAAAGCAGCCCCTCGCTGGCCGAGGCAAGAGATTAGAATCGCGGGCCATAAATTTTCTCCAACCTTAAACAAGAGAAGGAAAAAACAGCGGGTCTTCAGTGAGAAAAATAACATAAGAGAAAACGTTATTTCTACGAGTGGAGTTTAGTAAATCTAAACGCTGTAGCTTGATTTTATTTTATATTCTTTTTTTTTTTTTGTCTTTCTTTTCAGAAATAATTGAATATCGTTTTGTCCATATCATCTTCTGCACATGCGCGCGATGCTTAAGCGTGCATTTAGAAGAGAAGGGGAAAATATCGAGTGAGAAAAAACTAGTGATGGGAGAAAACAACACGCTGTGGCTTTAAATGTTAATGATATGAGAGGGGTTGATTGTGGTTCTTTTCTGTCACTCAGTCTCTAACTACCTCTCTCTCTCTCTCTCTCTCTCTCTCTCTCTCTCTCTCTCTCTATCTATCTATCTATCTATCTATCTTTTTATCTTTCTGTATTTCTATCTATCTCTTCCTCCCACTCTCTCTCTCTCTGTGTCTATCTCTGTGTCTCTGTCTTCATCTTTATCTCTCTTACTCATAAGCTGTCTCTATCTTTCCCTTTTCTCCTCTCTGTTACTGCGTCTCTTTTTTTTTTTTATTATTATTATTTTTATCACTATTTCTTTCTCTGCCCTTTTTGCTGCACGTTCTCTCTCTCTCTCTCTCTCTCTCTCTCTCTCTCTCTCTCTCTCTCTCTCTCTCTCTCTCTCTCTCTCACTGTTTAAATTTTCAATGAGAAAAACAAACCAGAAGAACAAAACCAAACCGCTTTGACATTTTGTCCACGCCAGGTTCTGATGTTGATTGCCATATCGCACCCATCAGGCAATTATATCCGGCCAGCCTGGCTGTTCAGTTTTTTACTCACAAGTTTCATTTTTTTTTCTCCTAGCATTGGGGCGGATGATGTCACAGCGGCATTGTCCTGCTGTAGTAGTTTCAGAATGTGATGCTAGAGAACAATATTGGATTGTGTTCTCTCTCTCTCTCTCTCTCTCTCTCTCTCTCTCTCTCTCTCTCTCTCTCTTTCTCTCTCTCTCTCTCTCCCTCCCTCCCTCCCTCTCTTTGTCTGTCTGTCTGTCTGTCTGTCTGTCTGTCTCTCTCTCTCTCTCTCTCTCTCCCTCCCTCCCTCTCTTTGTCTGTCTGTCTGTCTGTCTGTCTGTCTGTCTCTCTCCCTCCCTCCCTCCCTCTCTTTGTCTGTCTGTCTGTCTGTCTGTCTGTCTGTCTGTCTGTCTGTCTGTCTGTCTGTCTCTCTCTCTCTCTCTCTCTCTCTCCCTCCCTCCCTCCCTCTCTTTGTCTGTCTGTCTGTCTGTCTGTCTGTCTGTCTCTCTCTCTCTCTCTCTCTCTCTCTCTCTCTCTCCCTCCCTCCCTCTCTTTGTCTGTCTGTCTGTCTGTCTCTGTCTCTGTCTCTGTCTCTCTCTCTCTCTCTCTCTCTCTCTCTCTCTCTCTCTCTCTCTCTCTCTCTCTGAGCTGCCACAGCAAGTCAGAGATGTCACCATCCACCGTGTCTTGTCTACACGGAAGCCTTTGTTTCTGTGTTCATTATTGATGCGCACCGGCTCGCACCATGCGCACCAGTTGCCACACCAGTTGCCGCACCAGCTCGCACCATGCGCACCGGTTACCGCACCAGTCACTCGCACCTCAAGCCTTCTCTGACATCACGCAGAATAGAGTTACTAGATACAGACATAGTATTACATGATGTTAGTGTCGTTGTTGATGATGTTGTTGTCGTTGTTGATGATGTTATTGTCGTTGTTGATGATGTTATTTCACTGATGCTGTGGTGGAAGTTGCTTTCTTTCACGCTTATACCACTTGGCGTGTGGTGCTTTTGGGAAAAAAAAAAAACCATTATTCCCATTTTTGTTCGCACTAGATGAAAAGTGACATAGAAGATAAGAGAGTTTAGAATATCCAGCCCACCGTGGACACGATCTCTTATTAAAAAGTTGCTACAAATGTCAATCTGTCCTCTGATTGGTTATTCCCGAGCTATTTTTAGACCCGATCCTTTGACAAAATGCGATCCAAAACATGGTTGAAATTTACATTTACTGCAGAAAAAAGTCAGCATGAGCTCAATCCATGGGAGCAGTCGTTCCATGATGTTTGGATTCCATGCCAAGATTAAATCATCGTCACATCCGCGATTTAAAGCAATAAATTTAAAAACTGATTTTTGCAGAGTTAAACATTTGTCAAGCTGTGCCTCCCTGGACATGCGCGTATGGGGTTCTTCCTTTTGTTTGTAAAGCTGTGAACATGTCAGGAAGACAATGGAGGGATCAACAGAACGTAGGGATCAACAGAACGTAGGGATCAACAGAACGTAGGGATCAACTGAACGTAGGGATCAACAGAACGTAGGGATCAACAGCCGGGCTATAAAGAATAATGGCGGAGATGGAGTGGCGGCAATTCGTAATGAATAATGTGTTCAGCTTAAATGCTTTGATAAAATTGAAATGAAAGTGGCACCCAAGATTTTATACCCTATTAAAATGACGGGAGATTTCCCGCTCCTGTTGAAGTGATGCGATCGTCTGGTCGAGGTTGTTGCAATGCAATCTACACGTTTGTTGACGGCTCTTATATCACCAGCATCTCTGTTTGTTTGTCTGTGTGTGTGTCTCTCTCTATTTCTCTCTATCTCTCACTTTCTCTCTCTCTCTCTCTCTCTCTCTCTCTCTCTCTCTCTCTCTCTCTTTCTCTCCTACTTTGCTTTTCTGTATATATGTATTTATTTTCATTAATATGTCTGTCACAAGTTCATAGTTTGTCGTCTAAGTCTTTCAGTCGTTCACTTCTAGTCTGTCTCAATGCATCTGACCGACTCAATGACCTCTTCCTCCCCCCCCCCCCCCCTTTTAATCCTTAGTTGTAAGTCTTTAATCTACAGAGCTCTATACAATATTGTCCCCTCTATTCGCCCTGCCAGTCCACTCCTGAGCTAACCGAACAATATGGCGGTAGATGTTATCTTAAGGTTTCTAAATATAACTCAGTTCAAAGGGTTCTGGTTCTGAAGGCGACGCTCAGACCGTCCCAGTCAGGTCCCGTCGCCGAGCTGTTATCAACAGGTGTTTCCTTCTAAAGCTGCACCTCCCTGCACTGGGCGATAAACCTGAGTCTTGCACCGCTTTATCACGGTCTACCATGGAGCCCAACACAATATGGAGTCAGGATCTAGAGGTCCGCCATGGAGCCCAACACAATATGGAGTCAGGATCTAGAGGTCCGCCATGGAGCCCAACACAATATGGAGTCAGGATCTAGAGGTCCGCCATGGAGCCCAACACAATATGGAGTCAGGATCTAGAGGTCCGCCATGGAGCCCAACACAATATGGAGTGTAGATCTAGAGGTCCGCCATGGTGCCCAACACAATATGGAGTCAGGATCTAGAGGTCCGCCATGGTGTCCACCACAATATAGAGTCCAGATCTAGAGCTAGAGGTCCGCCATGGAGCCCAACACAATATGGAGTCAGGATCTAGAGGTCCGCCATGGTGTCCACCACAATATAGAGTCCAGATCTAGAGCTAGAGGTCCGCCATGGAGCCCAACACAATATAGAGTCTAGATCTAGAGGTCTACCATGGAGCCCAACACAATATAGAGTCTAGATTTAGAGGTCTACCATGGAGCCCAACACAATATAGAGTCTAGATTAAGAGGTCCTCCATGGAGCCCAACACAATATAGAGTCTAGATTAAGAGGTCCGCCATGGAGCCGAACACAAGTCCAGCCTTGATTTTTAGGTCATTGTTAGACTTCTACACACATACCTTATCTTAAACAATCTAATTTTTTTCCTTTTTTTTTTCTTTTTTATGTAAATTCTCATGAAATATTTTCATGGAGAAAATGATTACTGACAAGACTAAAAAGTCCACATTCTTTGAAAATAGATCTTGCGGAGTTTCCCAGTGACTCACTGTGTTGAACCATATCTCTAATATTGTTACGCCTCGTTTCGGGAAGGCTGCAAATTTCTCCTTCGCCAAAAGAGTTCACAAACAACACTAGGTCTATCTGGACCAGTGGATAAAGTCCTGTAGTCAGAAATGAGCGACGTCCTAGTTTGATACGTACCGATCGAATGAATTTTTCGGGTTCAAATGTGGAGAGCCAATTCGAGGAAGCGATCATAAAATCCAGAGACATCTGGGTGGAGTTCACCCATAAACACAGAATGATTTGAATCCACCTACTAAAAAAGGGCACAGGCTCCAGTTATCTGCGGGTGAGCGGCTGACATCTGTCGAGTCAACATGGCAAGTAAGAGCAAGAGCACCACTGATTCCTGGCTCGATTTGAATTCTTAGAAATGAATCGTGAAATCTGGGTCTGGAAATCTACAGATTTGTATGATTCAATCTCAAACAATTCTTTCTTTACGGTTCTTTTCTTTTTTCCTTCCTTTTTTTTTCATTTTTCTTTGTCCTTGGACAGATGGACGCCAGAGTTTCTCCCGGGTGGGGAGGGGGAGGGAAGGCCCTGCCCACATGGACCACACAAGTACCTATCATGTTTTCTCGCTTCCGCCCCATTTGGCTCCTGGCGGCGGCCCTCAGCTCTCGCCGGGTCTCGTCAGGTCTCGACGTGTGCTCTCGTACTCTCTCGTTCCTTCACGCGTGACTGCGTCTGTCACAAGAGCAAATGAAGCAATCAGAGCGGAATAACACCATCCCCGCTCTGGCCGGCTTAGCCTATTTTTACGATCCATCTTTCTCTTTTCTTGGCTTTTTGAAATTTTCCTCAGATGAAGATAAATGTGTAGAGTTGGTAGTGCTTTCTCTGTTCAAAAGAATTTCACATAAAACAATTAAAAACCCACATCAATAACATAGACAGACTGTAAGTATAGTGTTCAACACTTTGATGAATCTCTTGACCTACTCTTGCTGGATACAGAAAGTGATGCTTGTAAATAGAGCAACAACTGAGCATGGGAGATTATGCCATGGGAGGTGGACTCTCTCTCTCTCTCTCTCTCTCTCTCTCTCTCTCTCTCTCTCTCTCTCTCTCTCTCTCTCTCTCTCTCTCTCTACCATTGTGATGAAAGATTTTGATCTGCGATTTCGATTTTGGAGGCTTACGGTGTCTGTATATCTTCTCTGTCGTCGATTCTCTTAAATGGTCCAGTCCATGAGACATTTCCAACCACATCTGACTCCCTACCATCTAAATTTACTCTCTCTTTCTCTCACTCTCTCTCTCTCTTTCTTTCTCTCTTTCTTTCTTTCTCTCTTTCCCGCTCTTCTTCTTCTTCTTCTTCTTCTTCTTCTTGTTCTTGTTCTTCTTCTTCTTCTTCTTCTTCTTCTTCTTCTTCTTCTTCTTCTTCTTCTTCTTCTTCTTCTTCTTCATCGTCTTCTCTCTCCCTTTCTCTCCCTCCCTCTCTCTCTCATTTTCCCTTTCTTTCTCTCTCTCTCTCTCCCTCCCCCTCTCTCTCTCATTTTCCCTTTCTTTCTCTCTCTCTCTCTCTCTCTCTCATTTTCCCTTTCTTTCTCCCTCTCTCTCTCTCCCTCTCTCACTCCGTCCCCCTCTCTCTCTCCCTCCCACTCTCTCTCTCCCTCTCTCTCTCTCTCTCTCTCTCTCTCCCTCCCACTCTCTCTCCCTCCGTCCCCCTCTCTCTCCCTCCCACTCTCCCTCCCACTCTCTCTCCCCCTCCCTCTCCCTCTGATGGAGACCTCCCACCTAGCCAGAATTAATCAAGCCCCTCGACCTCCAGTGTCTGCACCGTGAGAGCTGGAAGGAGCTTCTATCGATTGTAGTGGTGCACTCTCTGCCTCACTCCCCCTCACTCCCTCAATCTCCTTCCCTCTCCTAACTCTGCACTTTAACCTTTCTCTTGTAATCAGAGAAATGTGTTCGCAAGATTGGTGAAGAGCTCACATACCGACACTGTCAACTTAACAAGTAACCTTTTTTTTTATTATTATTAAATTTTAGTATTCACGCCAATATTCTCTTTGTCTATCTGTCCCTAACTATCTTTTTTTTTCACTCCTCTCTCTCTCTCTCTCTCTCTCTCTCTCTCTCTCTCTCTCTCTCGCTGTCTCTCTTTACTTTACTCTCTCGAAAACCTTGAAACAGATTCGCACTTTTGGCAAAAATGGACAGCAGTTTTTTCTCTCACCCTTTCCCTGGAGAAATTTTGAAAATAAAAATTCAATATGAATTATCTCCCTTTGCGTTAGCTTTCTCTTTAACTCTCTATAGAGCTTCAGCCTCAGCCCCTTCCCTTTCTCCCTTCTCCCCTAGACTATCGCCTCTTTTTTCTCTATCTCTCTCCGTTCCCGCCTTGATGTCCGGCTGTAGGGAGAGTGGACTATTTATCATGCCTGTCACACATATCGATCTGGACTTTACACTCTCGCTGTTGGTCAGTACTGGTCAAAACTGGACTCCTTAACTGGCCGTCCCGTGTGCGTGCCCACCGTCTTGTGATGTAATTTGGGTCAGTCCCTGGTGGACAGGCACCTTCTGTCCCAGGGGTCCTCAAGTCCCCCTCCATGTGTGTCTCCCAAGTCCCCCCCCCCCTTTTTTATAGCAAGACTGTGTAGTCAATGATCTAACAAGGGCGACGCTCCTCAAGGATTTGATAGTCATTCAGGGGAGGTCATCTTCCTAATCCGCTTAATTTCTCTCGTGTTCAGAGTTGTTGGTTTGGTGGCTGCTACTGAATTTTGACAGAATTGGAACAAAAAAGAAAAAAAATCGAAGAGTAGTGTTGGAAAGGTGGGGGGGGGGGGAATGAAGACGACGATGCCGAAGGGGAAGAGAAGAGGAGGGAGAGGAGAGAAGAGAGAGAGAGAGAGAGAGAGAGAGAGAGAGAGAGAGAGAGAGAGAGAGAGAGAGAGAGAGAGAGAGAGAGAGAGAGAGAGAGAGAGAGAGAGAGAGAGAGAAAAGGTTTTTTTGCTATCCTTCATCCTTGTTTTTCAAGTTTTCCTCTTTTGGTTCATTTTTCCTACTCTTTTGCTTGTCATTGTCATCCTTCCTCTCCTTACATTCCTCTCTCACTCTATCTTTCCCTCCCTCCCTCCCCTCATCATGCCCTCTGACTAGCCGGGTGGCGTGTTCTAAAAGCTCAGCCCAAACTTTCTGATTGACGGAGAGGCCAGCGTCTAAAAGAGGCTTAACTCTTTCATGTTGTATTTTTGTTCACTCACTTTTTTCTTCACCACAACGACAGAACAGAAACGGCTGGAGGAGATTAAAAACATTGATGATAGGATAGAGGCGGATAGTTCCTTGTCCTCAATGGTTTGACTGGTCCACCTATCCTTCTATCATCCCTCCACACTGGTGGAATTCTGGGGCTTCCAGACCACCATGTTTACTTTTAAACCCTCCAAAATCGTCTTGCTTTCCAGTGTCGAATGACTCCAAAACTGTTCGATGTTGAGAGGATGTTGGAGCAGACAGAGGGGGATGGGGTTCGCCTACATAGGAAGATGTTTGTGGGCGTCAAGTCTCTCATGGCGTGTGGGGGAATTGTGGGATTTGTTCTCCTCTACGTTTAATACCTTTTAATATTAGCATTTTGCTCCATTCTTGGTTTTTTCGTTGTTGTTTTTTATTTTCAGGTAAAAAACACTGCCTACGTTCTGGCCCATCTCCCCTCTTTCTTTCTCTTTATCTCTTTCTCTCCCTGCCTCTATCTCCCTCTCTCTCTCTCTCTCTCTTTCTCTATCTCTCTCTTTCTCTATCTCTCCCCCCTCTCTCTCTCTCTTTATCTCTTTCGCTCCCTGCCTCTATCTCCCTCTCTCTCTCTTTCTCTCCCTGCCTCTATCTCTGTCTCTTTCTCTGTCTCTGTCTGTCTGTCTGTCTGTCTCTCTCTCTTTCTCTCTCCTATCTCTCTCTCACCCAAACCCTGATCATGCTAATGTTACCAACTCTCTCTACCTCTAACCCTGAACCCCTCTATAGAGCTGATACTGGTGTGTCCAGTCCTACCCAAGATGCTCCTCTCTCTGTAATATCTCACCTATACTGTGTAGACTCTCTGTAATATCTCACCTGTACTATATAGACTCTCTCTGTAATATCTCACATGTACTATATAGACTCTCTCTGTAATATCTCACCTGTACTGTATAGACTCTCTCTGTAATATCTCACCTGTACTGTATAGACTCTCTCTCTCTGTAATATCTCACCTGTACTATATAGACTCTCTCTGTAATATCTCACATGTACTATATAGACTCTCTCTGTAATATCTCACCTGTACTGTATAGACTCTCTCTGTAATATCTCACCTGTACTGTATAGACTCTCTGTAATATCTCACCTGTACTGTATAGGCTCTCTCTGTAATATCTCACCTGTACTGTGTAGACTCTCTCTGTAATATCTCACCTGTACTGTATAGACTCTCTGTAATATCTCACTTGTACTGTATAGTCTCTCTGTAATATCTCACCTGTACTATATAGACTCTCTGTAATATCTCACCTGTACTGTATAGACTCTCTGTAATATCTCACCTGTACTATATAGACTCTCTCTGTAATATCTCACCTGTACTGTATAGACTCTCTGTAATATCTCACCTATACTGTATAGACTCTCTGTAATATCTCACCTGTACTATATAGACTCTCTCTGTAATATCTCACCTGTACTGTATAGACTCTCTCTGTAATATCTCACCTGTACTGTATAGACTCTCTGTAATATCTCACCTGTACTATATAGACTCTCTCTGTAATATCTCACCTGTACTGTATAGACTCTCTCTGTAATATCTCACCTGTACTGTATAGACTCTCTGTAATATCTCACCTGTACTGTATAGGCTCTCTCTGTAATATCTCACCTGTACTGTGTAGACTCTCTCTGTAATATCTCACCTGTACTGTATAGACTCTCTCTGTAATATCTCACCTGTACTTTGTAGACTATAGCCGGCATGATAGATCAAGCATAGTCACCCTGACCCCAGTTGACCTTCCTCGCTGACCGGATGTTACCCGGATGTTGACATGTGAAAACATCAACACCCGAGACACACGCTCTGAGTAACGGCTCATCACGAGTGACCAGGGGTCAGTCTCTAGGGGGCTGACCACTAACTGTAATTCTGCTATGCAGACTGTTCTATCCCATAGATTAGTGATACTGGCCCATAGGTTTTATTTCTCAGTTTGGCATTACAGGCTTGTATGTTGCCTTTTTGAATGGGGTTCTTCTTCTTCTTCTTCTTCTTCTTCTTCTTCTTCTTCTTCTTCTTCTTCTTCTTCTTCTTCTTCTTCTTCTTCTTCTTCTTCTTCTTCTTCTTCTTCTTCTTCTTCTTCTTCTTCTTCTTCTTCTTCTTCTGTTCCCCTCCTCCTAGTCCTTCTTTTTCTCCTCCTCCTCTTCCTCCTTCACAGCTTCTTCAGCGGATGATTGAGTAGGATCTACCGCAAGGTCCAAGTACTTGTGTCTGTTCTTTAACGCCTGTAAACAGAGTTGAGAATCTCCCAGAGCCTCTATGTATGAAGGCAGCCCAGGGGTGCTTGGATCCATCCCCTCTGTGTGATGAGGTCCAGGCGAGATTCCGATGTTGATCTGAGGCGGACAGTGTAAACTCAGCAATCATGGATGTTTGGATTTCCTGGTGTTGGACACTCACGTGACAAGCTAATAAACACACTCCCATACACACACCTTCAACCCATCATGGTCCAGCCCAGCCAAGCGCCAGTGGTCATACGGGAAGTCTCTCTCTCTCTCTCTCTCTCTCTCTCTCTCTCTCTCTCTCTCTCTCTCTCTCTCTCTGAGAATCTCTTTTTGTCTACCAGCCTCCCTCTTTGCCTGCCACTCTGTGATAAAAAGAAATGGAAGGAGAGGAAGAGATTGTATGATAGAGGATACGAAAGAAGCTCACAGAGATGGAGAGAGAAAGAGGGAGGGAGGGAGAGAGAGAGAGAGAGAGAGAGAGAGAGAGAGAGAGAGAGAGAGAGAGAGAGGAGATTAACCCAGACACCAACCGACTGCTGTATGGATGTTATGTCTAAAGAGATTCGATAATACCAGGCTCTTTCTTACTAAATTCTCTAATTTGTGAATCACAAGTGAGTTGGATGGTTGGGACAACACCTCGACATTGGTATCTATGGTTATCTCAAAATGCTTTCATGCTTGTCTAAGTTATATTTCTCCTTCTAGAAATTTTTAAAAAGAAAGGAAAAAAAAAAAGACAGACATCACTGTATGAGCTGATGAACTATTTGTATAGACGAATTACCAGAACATTTCTGATAATTACCTAAAAAACGCTGGTGTCTGTCTTTTTAGTTTTAAAAGTTTGAAGCTCATCCCGAGATTTCAGTTATTTGTAACTCGAGTTTTTTAGTAAATCATGTTGGGAAATCTGCGGCTGTGATCAGCAAAATTTGTAAGGGAATATTCTGATCGTTAGCAGAGAAAGAAAGAGGAGTTGAGATAGAGAGGGAGAGAGAGGAAAAAAAAGAGGGAAAAAAAGAGACAGATAGACAGAAAGAGTCATAAGAAGAACAAATAAAGAGAAACAGACAGCCGAGCATACAAACAGTTAGAGATAGATAATGAGGAGGATGAGGGGAGAGATAGAACTGAGATACATAGAGGAGAAGAAGAAAAAAGTCGGAAAAGAAAGAGACATAAATTGAGAGGTGAGGGAAGGAAAGAAGGAAAAGACGGGGTTGATGCGAGCGATCTCCAACTCAAACTGTCTCCTCCTCGTCCTCCTCCTGGACCCGAAATCTCTCTCTATCCAGGAGATGTCGAGATATCCTCAGATGTTTTGTTGCTCGGATTAGCAATATTGTTCTGACGTCTGCCAGATACTGATCAAAGAGGGACCAGGGACGTGGGCTGTTTTCTGAATTATGCAAATGTTTGCTGTTGTCTTGTGATTAGCTGGTTTCAGTGTCTGACTGAGGAAAGTTTGATGTTTGCTGGTTGTTGTTTGTGTCGGGGTTTTACTGCTGGTAATGAGAGCAATACGGAGGGTTTTAGTCACTCGGGTGTCTGGCTAAGATAGTCGAGGAGGAGATGAAAGAGAGAGAGAGACAGAGACAGAGAGAGAGACAGAGAGAGAGAGAGAGAGAGAGAGAGAGAGATTAAAACTCAAACCGTGTCCTAATATACTATATTAAAGCAAAATCTCGCTCTATTAGCGATCCACACAAATTAGGAATAGTCGTTATAACGGGTTTCCGTTATAATAGAGCTCGATATAAACGATACTTAACACCTCATTACACAATTACGTCGCATGCGTTATTGAGACTATGTAAAAAATGTTTTCAAAAGAAATGTGTGATATCCATCGAATTAGTATTTTTTTTTTCGTTTTAAATTGTGATGGCATACTTTGTGATTGCCTCGCATGCTTATTAAACGGTTTTTCACTATCAGGTTTTTCAAAAGTTTGAAATGAGACGGGGAACAAACTTAGAGCTACTTTAACAACAACAACAACAAAAAAGTACATATTAAAGATGTACGCGCATTTCTCTTTACCGTTTCGAGTTTTCTTAACTATCCAGGAACAAGGATGTAAACTAGGCTTGATTATTCCGACAACATTTTACTTGAGAAAGGAAGCAAAGAGATAGGGGCGGGTTCGTCAGAACTTCATTGGAAGATACAACAGCAAGTTATTTCTGGTGGGTATAAATAACAATACAGACAAATCACCGCACGGCCGTATTCAGTTCATTAATGAGTGAACGTACGGGTACCAATATTGCCATATTCGGATAAATACACGTACGGTCGCCTAAGTTAATTATGAGGTCATTGTTAGCAATGAGTGCTGGAAAGTTTGGAGACAAAAGCAGCGACAACAACAACAACAACAACAACAACAATAACAACAAACAACAACAACAACAATAACATGATCAATAAATAAACACTGCTGCCAAACCTACACCACACAGATCAGCACAGCTTTAGTTGTAATATTGATCTATTCTAAAAGATAACTTCACGCCATGATCAATAAATAAACACTGCTGCCAAACCTACACCACACAGATCAGCACAGCTTTAGTTGTAATATTGATCTATTCTAAAAGATAACTTCACACCACACAGATCAGCACAGCTTTAGTTGTAATATTGATCTATTCTAAAAGATAACTTCACACCACACAGATCAGCACAGCTTTAGTTGTAATATTGATCTATTCTAAAAGATAACTTCACACCACACAGATCAGCACAGCTTTAGTTGTAATATTGATCTATTCTAAAAGATAACTTCACACCACACAGATCAGCACAGCTTTAGTTGTAATATTGATCTATTCTAAAAGATAACTTCACGCCACACAGATCAGCACAGCTTTAGTTGTAATATTGATCTATTCTAAAAGATAACTTCACACCACACAGATCAGCACAGCTTTAGTTGTAATATTGATCTATTCTAAAAGATAACTTCACACCACACAGATCAGCACAGCTTTAGTTGTAATATTGATCTATTCTAAAAGATAACTTCACGCCACACAGATCAGCACAGCTTTAGTTGTAATATTGATCTATTCTAAAAGATAACTTCACGCCACACAGATCAGCACAGCTTTAGTTGTAATATTGATCTATTCTAAAAGATAACTTCACGCCATGATCAATAAATAAACACTGCTGCCAAACCTACACCACACAGATCAGCACAGCTTTAGTTGTAATATTGATCTATTCTAAAAGATAACTTCACACCACACAGATCAGCACAGCTTTAGTTGTAATATTGATCTATTCTAAAAGATAACTTCACGCCACACAGATCAGCACAGCTTTAGTTGTAATATTGATCTATTCTAAAAGATAACTTCACGCCACACAGATCAGCACAGCTTTAGTTGTAATATTGATCTATTCTAAAAGATAACTTCACACCACACAGATCAGCACAGCTTTAGTTGTAATATTGATCTATTCTAAAAGATAACTTCACACCACACAGATCAGCACAGCTTTAGTTGTAATATTGATCTATTCTAAAAGATAACTTCACACCACACAGATCAGCACAGCTTTAGTTGTAATATTGATCTATTCTAAAAGATAACTTCACACCACACAGATCAGCACAGCTTTAGTTGTAATATTGATCTATTCTAAAAGATAACTTCACGCCATTATTTCGGCGTCGCTTTAGTCAATACTTCTACGATCCAGGAACAGTAACTCTCTTCACAGTAAGCTTTAACTAACAGAGTTACCTTCCACAACCAAGCGGTTGTGTTTGCACACAATTATTCCAGGGATCATGCAGGGAAAATGCCAGTTTTGTCACGAATTGATAAATAAATTATCCCAGGAACCCCAGACTCCGTGATCTGCCAGAAGTTGACATTAAGCGAGATTAGTCTGCTCACACAGCCAGTCTGTTGGTCCCACAGTCACTTTACGGGGCAGCCATTAGACACTAGGACATGATGGGACTGTCTAGAATGTTAGGACATCATGCGACTGTCTAGTTAGTCAGGACATCATACGACTGTCTAGTTAGTCAGGACATCATACGACTGTCTAGTTCGTTAGGACATCATACGACTGTCTAGTTAGTTAGGACATCATAGGACTGTCTAGTTAGTCAGGACATCATAGGACTGTCTAGTTAGTCAGGACATCATAGGACTGTCTAGTTAGTCAGGACATCATAGGACTGTCTAGTTAGTCAGGACATCATAGGACTGTCTAGTTAGTCAGGACATCATAGGACTGTCTAATAGGACATCATAGGACTGTCTAGTTAGCTCAGGACTTCATGCGACTGTCTAGTTAGTCAGGACATCATAGGACTGTCTAGTTAGTCAGGACATCATAGGACTGTCTAGTTAGTCAGGACATCATAGGACTGTCTAGTTAGTTAGGACATCATAGGACTGTCTAGTTAGTCAGGACATCATAGGACTGTCTAGTTAGTCAGGACATCATAGGACTGTCTAGTTAGTTAGGACATCATAGGACTGTCTAGTTAGTCAGGACATCATAGGACTGTCTAGTTAGTCAGGACATCATAGGACTGTCTAGTTAGTCAGGACATCATAGGACTGTCTAGTTAGTCAGGACATCATAGGACTGTCTAGTTAGTCAGGACATCATAGGACTGTCTAGTTAGTCAGGACATCATAGGACTGTCTAGTTAGTCAGGACATCATAGGACTGTCTAGTTAGTCAGGACATCAATCGACTGTCTAGTTAGTCAGGACATCATAGGACTGTCTAGTTAGTCAGGACATCAATCGACTGTCTAGTTAGTCAGGACATCAATCGACTGTCTAGTTAGTCAGGACATCATAGGACTGTCTAGTTAGTCAGGACATCAATCGACTGTCTAGTTAGTCAGGACATCAATCGACTGTCTAGTTAGTTCGAACAACAACCGTCTAGTTCATTCTATCGTTGAATTTCTAGCAGAACTAAAAGTTTATTAATTGTTTCTTTTATTTGCCTTTTTGTCGGTTTCCATTGGTTATTTATTTTTTCTTTCCATCTTTCTATTTCTTTATTTGTATTTATCTTAGGATTTATAGATCTAAATGTGGTAAATTGAAAGTAGTCTTGTGGCTGAAGTGCTCGATGGAGAGAGTTTTAGTGTTAGAAAAGATGATGTACCTGTTTATATATCCGGATGTTTAGATATTGGTGGATTCATCAAACTCTACGTTTCTATTTTTTTTAAATATTTTATTAAACCTATCTATCTTCTATTTACTAATTTATTTATCTTTCAAATTATCCTGGAATCGAAATAACTAGTAATGTTATCTAAACGCCCACCTTTCCTATTTTGTTTGTTTTTGGTTTTTCCTTCCCTTCGATTTTTTATCCTCAATCTTTATCATTATAAAATTTGCTTCTGAAGGCATATTTGCTTGTTTCGTTTACGGTCTTCCTGTGCGTTTTCCCTTACCATGCATCACTCCAGTTTGTTTGTCTATCTGTCTCGGGCTGTGGCTATCTCCAAGTCTATCTGTTTCTCTCTCCCTCCCTCTCTCTCTCTCTCTCTCTCTCTCTCTCTCTCTCTCTCTCTCTCTCTCTATCTGTCTGTCTCTCTCTATCTGTCTGTCTGTATGCCTGTCTGTCTGTCTCTGTCTCTGCCTCTCTCTCTCTCTCTCTCTCTCTCTCTCTCTCTCTCTCTCTCTCTGTCTGTATGTCTGTCTGTCTGTCTGTCTGTCTGTCTGTCTCTCTCTCTCTCTCTCTCTCTCTCTCTCTCTCTCTCTCTCTCTCTCTCTCTCTCTCTCTCTCTCTCTCTCTCTCTCTCTCTCTCTGTCGGTCTGGCTCTTTTTATATTCTCTTTCATTTTTTTTTCTTCCCTCCTAACATTCTTTTCACCTTTTGTTTTTGTTCAGATTATTTCATGTCCCATCTTTATTTTTTTTTCTTCTTTCTATCCACATTTTTTCCCATCAACAAGCGCAGCCTAGCCTTTAACAGACAGATTTAAGAATCTGGTTTTTACCCGTTTCATCACGGCTGTAAGATTTTCTTCCAATCCGCCAAGGCCAGATTTTCTTGTCAAGTTTCACGACTCAATTAATTTCAGGAAGTGGAAATATGATTTTGTTAAATGCTCATAAAGGACAAGAGAGATTCAAACATAAGAAACTTGACAAGAATGTGTCAACACAATTATGTGGAATTCTTCTGTAGATCACACGGCGGCTGTTTTCTTCCTCTTCATTAAACAACGATTATTAATTCTAAGATAATATTTATAAACCTGGAGGAGGATAATTATTCTGAACACAGGATGTACACTAATTTGGTTTCTCTGTTTCAACAGCCACTTATCCCATCTCTCTCCCTCCCTCTCTCCTTCCTTCCGTTCTTCGTTATTTCCATTCCCTCACCATCATTATCTCATCTTTGAACTTTTCTCTTTCTCTTTCTCTGACTTTCCTGAATAAAGACTAACTTGTTCCTACGTTGTTTGTTTTGTTTTTTGTTTTTTGTTTTTTATCTGTTTGTCACTCCCGCTCTCTTTCTGTCTCTCCATATTCATCGTCTTTCTCTCTCTTTGTCTTTCTCACTCGCTCTCTTTCTGTCTCTCCATATTCATCGTCTTTCTCTCTCTTTGTCTTTCTCACTCGCTCTCTCTTTCTGTCTCTCTTCTCTCTCTCTCTCTCTCTCTCTCTCTCTCTCTCTCTCTCTCTCTCTCTCCTTCCTTCCTTCCTTTCAACTAAATCTTGCCTTGCTTATCTCTCTTGCCAACATAAATCATTCTCACAGCGTCCTTATCACTTTAAAGTTCAAGAATTTTGACAAAATGATGATGGCTTTCTCTTATACCCTTTACGACGGCTTTTCAAGAGTTAGACATTCTGACATCATTAATCAAGGTCACACACGCATAGCTCGTTATTTTCTCATAGACATAATTGTTACGTCTTTCAGTTTCATCGCCCCTCAAACAATATCTCGACAGTATCACTCCACAAATATGTGTGCGTTTGTTTTCGACCCTTTGCCTGTGAGCACAGCTGCCGTGGAACACTTTAACGTCTGCGCCTGCGCAGTATCGTCCTTCGTGTAGCGGACAAGCACCATCCGGGTCTTTGTCTTAACAGAGCTGGCTGGTCCTGGTGTGGCCAGGCCTGTGTGGGGTCATCACTGGGGCCGAGACTCTGGACCTGGCGTGCTGTATGGAGGCGCTATATCAGTGTGAGCTGCTCACCATTTCCCACACGCAGCAGACTAGATAAGGTAGATCGTGTAAGGTCATTGTAACCCATGCATACCGCAGCATTATTTATCTGGGTGACGCCCACGCCAGCTGCTAGCCTTACACAAGAATACGAAACCACTTGAGATTGTAGACCGTGCGAAACACACGGATTTAAAAAAAAAAGAAAGAAAGAAAGAGAAAAGAAGAAGAAATGAAGTTTTTGGGATTCATAAAACAAACTATTCTAGAAATTAATGAAAAATCTTCCCATTATTTCGATAAAGATGTACAATGCTGCATTGTCGCCGAAAATCTCTTTGTTCCTCTGAGAATCTTTCATCTGGAATAAAATGCCGGGAGTGTGTTCGTGTGTATGTCTGAGAGAGAGAGAGAGTGAGAGAGAGAAAAGAGTGAGGGAGAGAGAGAACGTATGCATCATGCACCATACAGCAGCAGGTGTCAGAGTCTAGACATGTCAACCATCCAATGTCCTCAAGGACCAGCCATGACTTATGACTATTGGGACATGTCCACCACAGTGTGGTCAGCCATGTCTTTGTGTCCACTCGTGCCTAGCAGGCGCCTGAAACCCTGTCCTAAGCCGATAATTCTGGATGCAGCATGCAGTGCCGCGACACACCCCGTCGGTAACAAAGCCAAGATGAAATGCTATATAATAATTGTTCTATATTTTGATTGGAATTTGTTATCTATGTTTAGGAATCTTATACACGGATATGACAAGGGATTTCCCAGACCACGTGACACAAAGAAAAGCTCGCATGGAAGGCAAAGACCACATTTCCTTTCCTTTTTTTTTTCATCCTTAACGTGCAGTTCCAAAGCGCATACCTCCAAGCTTTGTTTTCATCAACGCCCCGTAAAGGATAACGGAAGAAGAATACCACTTGAAGGAACAGAGATTTGATCGGTTTGCGCATGCGCCAGTTGACGGCTGCTGTGAGAGATTTAGATCCTTATCCCTCCCATCTACCCTTCCTCAGCCTTCTCCACCCTCCTCTATTGCTGCATTCTCTCCCTTTTCCCTCCCTTTTTTTTTTTGCCTCCTCCTCCCTCTTTCAAATACATCAATTATTTTATCAGGAAGAATCGTTGACAGCTAAGTCCAACAACAACAGCAGCTTCTGGGAGAGAGGATAAAGACCGGGTCCCGGGAGAAAAACCTGTGGACAATGATAGAATGATAGAATGATAGAATGATAGAATGATAGTACCAACAGCAGCCTACAGGTGTCCGAACTGCTCTGTCCACTTCTGGTTGGAGACTTGCCTCTTCAAGAGGTTCTAGTAAAGAGAGTAATGGCATCAAAGAGTGAAGGACAGTGAGAGAGAATTAATCTGAGAGCTGATATATATATATATATATATATATATATATATATATATATAGATAGATAGATAGATAGATAGATAGATAGACAGATAGATAGATAGATAGATAGATAGATAGATAGATAGACAGATAGATAGATAGATAGATAGATAGATAGACAGATAGATAGACAGATAGATAGATAGATAGATAGATAGATAGATAGATAGATAGATAGATAGATAGATAGATAGATAGATAGATAGATAGATAGACAGATAGATAGATAGACAGATAGACAGATAGATAGATAGACAGATAGATAGATAGACAGATAGATAGACAGATAGATAGATAGATAGATAGATAGATAGATAGATAGATAGATAGATAGATAGACAGATAGATAGACAGATAGACAGATAGACAGATAGATAGATAGATAGATAGACAGATAGATAGATAGACAGATAGATAGATAGATAGATAGATAGACAGATAGATAGATAGACAGATAGATAGATAGATAGATAGATAGATAGATAGACAGATAGATAGATAGATAGACAGATAGATAGATAGATAGATAGATAGACAGATAGATAGACAGACAGATAGATAGATAGATAGATAGACAGACAGACAGATTGATAGATAGATAGACAGATAGATAGATAGATAGATAGACAGATAGATAGACAGCTAGATAGATAGATAGATAGATAGATAGATAGATAGACAGATAGATAGACAGACAGATAGATAGATAGATAGACAAACAGATAGATAGATAGATAGATAGATAGATAGATAGATAGATAGATAGATAGATAGATAGATAGATAGATAGATAGATAGATAGATAGATAGATAGATAGATAGATAGATAGATAGATAGATACAGAGAGAGAAAGGGAGAGAGGGGAAGGGAGAGTAGAACTAGAAGGAAAAGGAGAGACAGACTGAGGGAGGTAGAGGAACTGGCGTCCAGTAGTGTAGATGTGTGTATTCTGTGTAAACTCGACCAACGGTCAGTTCACAACCTCTGAACACCCTGTCGGTACGGTCCGAACATAACGACCGAAGGATGGACAAAAAACCGGAGCGGCCATTAATATGATGAAAGAGGAAGAAGAAGAAGAATTATCAAAACCTGTTGTTAAAAGGCGAAGTGTGTCCACATCAAGTGGGAACAAATGGGTTCTGGGAGGGCGGGAGGTAACTCTCAGGTTCTGTGGACAGGTCGAATCTCCTCCACGCCCCAATTATTTCTATCAGGATCATCAGGCTGCTGGGGGGGGAGTCAGACCTGGCCGGACCTGGGGCTGTGTGGACAGATCAGGAGCAACAGGAGGGGCAGTGTTGGGCAGGGGGGGGGGAGGAGAATGATGGCATGGATGAGAGGAAGAGCTCCCCATGAGATATCTGGAGTGCTGGGTAGGGCCGCAGGGCAGGTTGTGTATTCATACCTCTAGTCTCAAACCCTGTCTCCTTGGCTGTATAGGGCAGGTTTAAGTTTATTGTGGTTGAGCTTAGAACACAAACCAGTGCCGTCCGCTGTGCGTGGAAGGTGTTTTTGTCCGTGGCTTGAAAATCTGGACGGTGGTACGTGAAAAAAATTAGCGCTAGATTGGAAGTTTGGTGAGGGAAGGGGGCTAGAATTAATGTCAGATCACTATGACAACCGTGTAACTGTGTTAAGATATTTGGCGATATTTACGGTGTTTTCAAGAGCGGCTCTCTATTGTGTGGGGGTTGGATGGATCCTACAGTTTGCTACCGCCTGCTCTGAGGAGCGGAGAAACGGTGGGGCGGGAAGCCGGGAAGAAAAGACGGTTTAAGTCCTCGCACCGTGGAGAGCTCGACTAAAGGGAAACAATTTCATACTGCCTCAAAGGGAGATAATGGGAAGACGTGACGGGAGACAAACGGGCTCGCAGCAGGGGGAGACAAGCGTGTGACGCCAAGAAAGGATAACAAACGATACGGAAGGCTACCTGGCTACCTGTTATGGGATTGTCTATCCCCAAGGTCTTTTATTCTTTGAAAAAAAATTTCGATAAAATATGGAACTGTAAGTCTCCTTTGTTAATCGAAATCTGTTCATACTGTAATTGTTTCTGTTATTTTTTTAAAATTCTTTTCATTCTTCATCAAAAACCATGTCAGTCACACATGCGACCTTTTGGCCAGAGTTAGGAAACAATTAAGAAACTCTGTAACTCAAC
>JAWDGP010004062.1:1760000-1802500 GCA_033675545.1 Elysia crispata | reverse complement strand
CGTGCGAATTCGAAAAATCTACAGAGCAGTGTTTTATGGTGATATTAAAAACTACTCCCTTCCTCTCCCCCCCCTCCCCTCTTCCCTCCTCACCGAGCACACCTACAGCAAACACATACGAATGTGTTTAATTGGTTTACAAGCATCACTAATCAGGATTAAGTCGTGGAAGGCCACAGGTCTAATCTGATTGTAGTCGCGGGTGAGCAGGTTTTACAGCCGATCACCTGGTGTATCAGTGAGTCGTGTGAGCTTTCTTGCTTCTCCACCAGTGGAAGCAGGTCTATGCGCGTGCGCCGATAGCTCAGTAGCTAGTGTGTTCGACTATCAGTGTATATATCCTCAGCTTGGCCATCTAGTGCTGGGGTCGAACCCCACAGACACCCGACAAACTGTCACTTGCTGAAGTGAAAGACGCCATTTCGGTTGTAAATTTATCGGGAAAACCCAAGATAAAAATAATTATTTAAAAATTACCCGTGCGCTTTTACTTGAGTTATTATGGGAACTGGGTCTATCCACTTTCAAACCAAAGCTGCTTCTACTTTTTTTTCCTTTCTCCTTACCTTGAGATTGATTAGAGCTGCTAGGGTCTTTTCTCGGCCATTCACAAAGCATTTCTATCTGTGTACTTTTCTAAACTGTAAAAACTAAGTCGCCATCCAAATATAAAAACATTTTTTTTTTCTTTTTAGTAATCCGTCTTCAGACTCGGTCGAAATTGAGTTCTTTTTCCTTTTTTTCCCCTTTCTTCTCGTGAAAGTGAAAGTAAACTGATCCTCTCTCTCCCGCTGATTGTCGGCTGTGTGATACCACAGTGCCATCCTTTCTTGGCCTCACCACAATCCGTCGTGCAAACAGAAGTATGAATGCCAGGAAGATAACCAGGGAGGAAATCAATCTCCTCTCTCTCTCTCTGTCTGTCTCTGTCTCTGTCTCTCTCTCTCGCTCTCTCTCCCCCTCCCTCTCTCTCTTCCTCTCTCAGAGGTTTAAGTCCTTATGTCCACACCGGCCAGGCGCGCACACAATAGGGTTTTCCCGCTACTGACCTGACCTGCTAATGGATTAGCAGACGTGAGAGAGATGGTAGCTACAATGATGGCGGGCCTCAGCGTCACAGAATGGTGTGCACTCTAAAGGCTTTGGGTGACATTTTCTCTCTCTCTAAAATAATATATATATTCAATTAACACTGAAGATTGTTGAAATGTCTTTTTTTTTCTTTGACTTTTGTTGTACATTCTCTTCCTCTCTCTCTCTCTCTCTCTCTCTCTCTCTCTCTCTCTCTCTCTCTCTCTCTCTCTCTCTCTCTCTCTCTCTCTCTCTCTGTCGTTCTCTCTCTCTGTCGTTTTCTCTCTCTGTCGTTCTCTCTCTCTCTGTGTGTCTCTCTCTCTCTCTCTCTCTGTCGTTCTCTCTCTCTCTCTCTCTCTCTCTCTGTGTCGTTCTCTCTGTCGTTTTCTCTCTCTGTCGTTCTCTCTCTCTCTGTGTGTCTCTCTCTCTGTGTCGTTCTCTCTCTCTGTCGTTTTCTCTCTCTGTCGTTCTCTCTCTCTCTGTGTGTCTCTCTCTCTGTCGTTCTCTGTCTCTGTCTTTTTCTCTCTCTCTCTGTCGTTCTCTCTCTCTCTCTCTCTCTCTCTCTCTCTCTCTCTCTCTCTTACTCTCTGTGTGTCGCTCTCTTTCTCTCTATCTATATCCCTCTCAATATCTCTTTTAATATGTTCTTCTTTTATATTATTTTTTGGCTCCTCAAAAAATGCCATACACACAAACACGTACTCACATCTTTTTATTTAATCAAACTTCCTGCAAATGACACTCTCTGTCAAACTCCCCGTGTCATAACTCTGCCATGTTTACACAGACCCACACCACAAGTTTGGAAATATCGATCATGGAAACTAAATACAGAATCAACCTTAACTTTCTCTACAATTCAATAACAAAAACCTCGACGTTTTAACCTTCGTCGATGACGCTATATGGCTGCCTAATGTAACCACGAGCTATACCATCCTGACGAGCAGTGCTGTGCGCATGGCACCCCCGGAATTGAACGTGTATTGTTGACACAGCGACTCAACAGATGCGCACCGGTAGCACTGCGCACCCCCAGCCGCATTTACCGCTGCATTGTCTGAACAGATGGCTAAATCAGACCTCTATACATCCTCGTTATCCATTACAAGTTTACTGGCGTCATTACCAAGGACACTGAGGTCATGGTCTTTTTCTCGCACTGTAGACACTCTAGACATGTTTCTATTTTTTAATGAACTAGCGCAGTGGTCTGAACTGGGAGTTGACTCGGATATGCTCTCACTCTGTCGGCCGTGCCTGGCTCCACCTAGCGCTCACTCCAGGCTCTGTGCTGTTTCCTGACAGACGTGAGTTACTGTCTCCGTCATAGAGACCAGCAGAAGTGGGAGTTTTTACCTGTAGTTATTCCCCTTTATGACGTTCATAAAGTTCAGGATGTGGTAACTGCTGGAAAACCGTTAAGTTCAATACACAAAATTGCTGTGGGGTTTTCCCCCTTCTCTTTCTCTCTTCTCTGTCTGTCTGTCTGTCTGTCTCTCTTTCTCTCTCTCTCTCTCTCTCTCTCTCTCTCTCTCTCTCTCTCTCTCTGTCTCTCTCTGTCTCTCTCTGTCTCTCTCTCTCTCTCTCTCTGTCTCTCTCTCTCTCTCTCTCTCTCTCTCTCTCTCTCTCTCTCTCTCTCTCTCTCTCTCTTTTTTCCCTTTTTTATCTTATCTTTTATGTTTTGATGAGCCTGTCCGTCACCCAGGTAAAGAGATTTTCAACTCGCTTACTCCCCGTACATGGGTTACCTGCCTGTTTTCATGTTTCATGTATGCCCCTCTGTCATTTTTCATGTCAGTGATAATTTAATTTATTTCCTGAACAAGAAATGCCATTGAACGTTAAATTCCAAACATATTTTTGTCTGGTTTTTCTCACGTCTGTCTCATCTTCCAACATCTTCACCACCGCTGAGACATTTCAACCTGGAATATTCTGTAACGGAATCACACAGGTTCTCTCCCACATCCACTGTCGTTACTCGCATCTCTGAACGTTGCTGTTTCTCTCCTCTATGTTCTAGCGGAAGGGCTGTAGCTGAAGTCTGTGGCAATCGGAGATTGATCTGCGGCGGTCTTGGCAGGATTCTGGCAATTCTAAAGCCAGAAAGAGAATTTTTTTTTTTAAATCTAGTTTGAAACCGACTGGAATTTTTGTCAGGAGTTTAAAATAGCATTTTTTTTTTTTTCAATCTCATGTATCACGTTTTGTTTGCTTTGATGTTTATTGTTTGTTTGTTTTTTATCACACCTTTCTATCTCCACTGGAATGAAAAATGAAAACTGTCTCTTTTGTGTTTCCTACATTTTTTTTTATATTTTTTTTCTTTATTTTTTAATATATTTTATTTTGGCGGAGAAATAATGGTGGTTACGAGGAAGGCCGATGTGTCTGATCTGAGCAGACGTGAATATGTTCCATCACCTGACCTGCTGTAGAAGACTTTGATCCACGGGTCGCCTTGTTACCTGCTGGGTGCCCGGTTGTGAGCAGGAAACGTTAGAGCGAGCAGAACTCGGGAAACGGTAAAAGCTGCTCACCAAGAATCCTGAACGATACACACAGAACTCGGGAAACGGTAAAAGCTGCTCACCAAGAATCCTGAACGATACACACAGAACTCGGGAAACGGTAAAAGCTGCTCACCAAGAATCCTGAACGATACACACAGAACTCGGGAAACGGTAAAAGCTGCTCACCAAGAATCCTGAACGATACACACAGAACTCGGGAAACGGTAAAAGCTGCTCACCAAGAATCCTGAACGATACACACAGAACTCGGGAAACGGTAAAAGCTGCTCACCAAGAATCCTGAACGATACACACAGAACTCGGGAAACGGTAAAAGCTGCTCACCAAGAATCCTGAACGATACACACAGAACTCGGGAAACGGTAAAAGCTGCTCACCAAGAATCCTGAACGATACACACAGAACTCGGGAAACGGTAAAAGCTGCTCACCAAGAATCCTGAACGATACACACAGAACTCGGGAAACGGTAAAAGCTGCTCACCAAGAATCCTGAACGATACACACAGAACTCGGGAAACGGTAAAAGCTGCTCACCAAGAATCCTGAACGATACACACAGAACTCGGGAAACGGTAAAAGCTGCTCACCAAGAATCCTGAACGATACACACAGAACTCGGGAAACGGTAAAAGCTGCTCACCAAGAATCCTGAACGATACACACAGAACTCGGGAAACGGTAAAAGCTGCTCACCAAGAATCCTGAACGATACACACAGAACTCGGGAAACGGTAAAAGCTGCTCACCAAGAATCCTGAACGATACACACAGAACTCGGGAAACGGTAAAAGCTGCTCACCAAGAATCCTGAACGATACACACAGAACTCGGGAAACGGTAAAAGCTGCTCACCAAGAATCCTGAACGATACACACAGAACTCGGGAAACGGTAAAAGCTGCTCACCAAGAATCCTGAACGATACACACAGAACTCGGGAAACGGTAAAAGCTGCTCACCAAGAATCCTGAACGATACACACAGAACTCGGGAAACGGTAAAAGCTGCTCACCAAGAATCCTGAACGATACACACAGAACTCGGGAAACGGTAAAAGCTGCTCACCAAGAATCCTGAACGATACACACAGAACTCGGGAAACGGTAAAAGCTGCTCACCAAGAATCCTGAACGATACACACAGAACTCGGGAAACGGTAAAAGCTGCTCACCAAGAATCCTGAACGATACACACAGAAGCAACGGCACAAACTGTACCTCTGATGTATCCAAGTTACGCGTGTATCTTTATTGCTTTCTGAATGTTTTTCTAATCGCTCGGAATTTTTCTTTTCTCTGTATCCTGATTTATCTCCCTGTTGTAGGATGTCTTACGTAGGATTTCAAAACTTGCTAATATTTTTAACACCAATCTCTTTTTTTTTTTTTTCGTTTTCTGCTTCTGTTGCCTCTTCATTTTCTTCTTCTTCTATTTCTCATTTTTCTGTTTTATTCTTGCTTTCTTGTTTCCTCCTTTTCCTTGCCATCAATTTCCCTCTTCATCCTCTTCACTCTCCTCATCAATATTGTTTTCTCTCTTCCTCAACTTCTCCTTCTTCATCCTCACCTCAGGTACCATGCGTCATCATCTTGTTCCTCAAAGTGAGAATCTTGCGGCCCCCTCATGTTTTCTGTTATTCTTGGCCTAAAGAATGCATGAAGCACTCTGTCACTGGATTCAGAGTTTCCATGCAGTTTTCTTTTACTCGAATATCCGCGCCATTCTTTACAGACTTGAAACGTTACTTTTCTTTCTACTGCACTCTCTCTCTCTCTCTCTCTCTCTCTCTCTCTCTCTCTCTCTCTCTCTCTCTCTCTCTCTATCTATCTATCTATCTCTTTATCTATCTATCTATATCTCTCTGTTTCTCTCTCTCTCTATCTATCTATCTATCTATCTATCTATCTATCTATCTCTATCTCTCTTTTTTTGTCTCTGTCTGTCTCTGTCTCTGTCTCTGTCTGTCTGTCTGTCTCTCTCTCTCTCTCTCTCTCTCTCTCTCTCTCTCTCTCTCTCTCTCTCTCTCTCTCTCTCTCTCTCTCTCTCTCGTCCCGTAACGATTAAATGACTCCTTATTTATCATACGGAAACTTTGATTTCACTTTGTTAAAAATTTCCCTTAGACTATAATTCATACTCTGAAGCAAAGAAAGGTTACCAAATTACCCTAGCTGCTGTTTTAGCTTACCACAAACATCGCCTCTAAGTAGCAGTTTCCCCTGCCTCAGCCTATAGATCTGCCCTGCCCGACGTGTTGCCCTCCAACTGAAGATACTCTAGACCATCCGGTATCGTGTGTCGCCTCTAGTGCTCAGCTGGACCTCCATGGTAACCAGAAGACAATCATTACCGGTTCTCTCCCCTGGCGGGTCCAGTTAACTCTAAGCCGCTTTAGGGGGAGAGAAATCCTATTGCGCGCCGCCTCAAGCTAGAGCTAGGATCGATGGGGGGTTTCTCCGAACCTCCGTCTTCAAGATTCTTCTAGATCAAGACCATGCTTAGCACTTTTCTTGTTTTTTTTTTCTTTTTTTCTTCTTATTATTTTAGATCTAGAAGCCAAATGGTTTTCAAGGTCTAAGTGTGGAGAAGGTGATAGGGAGTGTGATGGAGGGGAGGGCGAGGGGAGGGGGAGGGGGAGTGACAGAATGGGTCAGAGATATCCAAGAAGATAATGGACAGCTAGAGAGTTAGACCTCAGAGATAGAGTAGGATAGAAAAAAACGTAGACGGATAAAATAAAATTAACGATAAAGGTCGAAAATCCAAGTGGATAGATAAATTAAAAAATATAAACGGACAGGAAGAGTAGAAAAAATTAATAGCAAGTAAGTAGGCAATAAATGGGGAACACCATCCGAGCATTAGAAACCTTTAACAGGCAGATTGTGGACGGGTAGTATGGCATTGATCTTAATCTTTCAAACTTGTAGACATTTCTGTCTGAGCTCTGACGGTGTTTGAGCGCTGGGGAGCTTGGGACTAGACAAGACTGTCTTAGTAAGACGGGCCGAGAGAGAGAGAGAGAGAGAGAGAGAGAGAGAGAGAGAGAGAGATAGAGATAGGATAGGATAGGATAGGATAGGATAGGATAGTGTGAGCAGAGGAAGAGATACCCAGTGCCAGATCTTACAATCCAGACATTGAGAATTACAAAACCTCCCTCATCTCCCCCCCCCTCAATTTCTCCCCACACACAACCTAACAATCCGTAGATGAGAGATGGAAGCCCCGATGCTGCTATAGACTAAGACATCCACACGGCTTGACCATTACTGGCGAAAGACACTCAGCCCGTCTGTCTGTCTCTAATATTACTGACCATTACTGACCAGTACTAGGTCTGTCGAATGTAACGTCTGCTGCCCGGCTGACCACCAAGTGAAAGGTTGTGGATTGGTCTAAGTGTGAATGTGTGAGTGTGTGAGGATGAGATAAAGAGAGACGAAAAATGGGAAGAGAAAAACAGAAGTCTGGTATGCAACACGTACAAAATGAATGAATGATGAAATTTATATCTATCTTTATACCTTTCCCTCGGCTCCCTTGCTTCCTGTTTCTCTCGGGAGGGAAGGGGGGAAAGGGAGGGGGGGGGGGATGTTACACTTCTTGCCATCCAAGTCCTCTACATATTATCACTAAATCTGAAGTTCTTCATCTTAGAACTCTACTTTTGGTTCCAACATAAGAGAGAGGGAAAATACCAAAACAAACTTTTATTATTTTACCTAACTAAATCGCTAGTGATGGAATGTTATCTTCTCTATGTATATTTTTGTCGTCCATCTTACCGCAATGATTCTAACCACCCAAAGTGCCGTCTGCCGTGTTAGACCAGACGACACTTACTGCAACCTTGGACATGCGTGATCACCCCACTTCCCCCCAAACACAACCGACCCCTGGGCTGTAAGCCAACACCCAGCCCCCCCGTCAGGCGGAATTTACGATAGATCTATCACGCCGCCCAGACGTGAACAGATATCGCAGCGGCTCATTTTATAGCGGGCTTCTTAAAGCTTCAAATTAGTGGGAAGACAACTCCAAACAGACAAGGGAAGAGAATTCTGGTCTGAACCTAGCGATATTTAGTTTGGCACGAGACACGCAGGCGTGATAACTCTCGTATCTCGATTGTTTTCGCTTTTCTGACACGGCAGAACCAGCTATAATTGTGTTCTTTATAACAATCATTTTTTTTTTAAACTGTGTATAGCAGTCTTACCTATCATCAGGTTATTCATTATTCTTTACGACAGTGATACGATGTTGAAATCTTTTTGTTTTTGTTAGAGTTCGCAAGAGAATACAATAGTGATCTCCCTTTCATGGTATTCTACTGCGGAATCTTGTAATTTTGTTTTCCTTTTCCTTAGCATATTTTTTTCGGAATGTTTTACCGTATATATTTATTTAAGCAGAGTTTTCTTCTTTTTTTTTTTTTTTTTTTTTTTTGCGCCCGAGGGCTAAGGAGTACAAATGTAACTTTTAGCTTTTAATAATTTCTTAACTTTCCGAAAGACGTTTTAAAAGGAAAGTGTTAAGTGGGAATTAGACACATACACACAAACATACACATACATATAATAGAGGCAGGGAGAGTGTTAAGTGGGAATTAGACACATACACACAAACATACACATACATATAATAGAGGCAGGGAGAGTGTGTCGGGAGAAGGGAGGGGAAGACTTAGCGTACCTCTTATCACCTAAACAGAATCTAATCCGTGTGGCAAGCCGGGCTACAGATAACCCTAACTGGCGCTGACAGGCCCTGGTCTCTAGGTGTTAAGTTTCCGTTAAAATTAACCCTCTCCATGCGCCAGAGCGGTGTCGTTCTCTTCTCCAGTGCAAACGGTAGGATTAAGTTTTGATAGATGGGGGTTCAGAGTTTATCTCCCTTGTCAGAACACTTGGTCTGCTCCTTGGAAAAAAAAAGGGAAAGAAAAGAATGATGCAAGACGTGTAAGTTGATAGGCATATACTGAGAGAGAAGGTGACGAGGACAAAAAAGGGCATGGGGTAGAGAGCTAGAGACAAGTGAAAAGACAAAAGAGCAAGATGAAAAGAGAGAAAGGGAGTGAAAGACGGTGAGAAAGAAAGAGCGATAGAGGGATGAAGGTATAGAGACGGGTACAGATGTGTTGGAAAAGTACGGAATTCCAGGTTTAAATAGATCTGAACATTATTAAAGCAGAAGTGAGCACTCCGATACGGTAACAATGCGAAGGTGATGTTAACATTAATTATATCATTACAGATTGAGATCTTTAAGCAGCTGCGATTTTTCTGCATCCGTTAGGTTGGTATGGGCTCGAGAAAATGAAATGTTAACTAGGAGTATGAAGTTTGAAGTTTCAACCCATGCAAGTCTCGAAGTTGTAAGGAAAATAAGCTTAAAAAAAAAAAAATAAATAAATAAATAAAGACGAAAAAGCAAATTAGTGCACGTTACATATTAAAGTTTTTTTTTTAAAAATCTTGATATAATCATTCATGTCATGATAAGAAACGATGCATGCGGTTAAAGCATTTTCATGCATCAAAAGACCCCTGTTCCAATTATACGATGTGCTATTATCTTGGAAAATGTATGTCCCAATTATCCGATGTGCCCACATCATGAAAATCTTGGACACTGGGAGAAGTCTGGGCTCGCTCAATTATCCCAAAACATCATTTTTTGTTTAAAGAGATGCTCGTGTTCCAATTATCCAGAAAAATGTTTGTCCCAATTATCCGATACCGGCTGCCTCGTCATCCTGAACGTCGTAATGTAACGAATTTTCCTGAACATCTTTCTGGTTTACTGATCGTGTGTGCAAAGATCGGGGTGCGTTCAAGCGCTGTGCACCGCTTCGGTGGCGCGTCATAGAAATCGGGAAAACCTGCTAATTAGATTAATTGTCGAAGGAAATCTCTGCGCTCGACTGTCCCACAATGCTCGAGGTTGAACAGACCTCAAGTCGGCCACTGCAAGCTCAGCTTCATTTCTCCATGTCTTCACCGGGCATCTATACAGAATATTATTGAAATGTATCGTATTCGCATCATTAATTTTGAGTTCTTGAGCTTCATTTTAAGATCTTTCCGTCTTCATCTATGGCTGAGGCTTAAAACATTAAAATTAAAATAAAAAAAGCAATTAAACATGGAAAAATAATTATCCAAAAAATAGCACTCGTTATTTTATGAACCTTTTAAAACTATTTTCACAGGTAACACCTGTAGCGATTTGTGTGTGTATCCAGACCAACATCTGAGTCTTATTCTGAGGCACAGGCCAAAGAAAAGCAGCACCGTTATAGAGAACTAGTTCTAGACTTTTTCCGTCAGAGTTTTGCTTAACGTCTGCCTGTTTCAAGCCTGATTGGAGAAGGCTCAATGCTGCAGTTATCACAGCTTAGTTGGAGGGAAAGGATATAACAATACACTTGAAAAAAAAAAAAAAAAAAAAAAAACTACACACACACACATACATGCAAAGGACGTATGTTTATTTTTTTCATTTAATTCTCAGCGTCACCTCTTAGGCTACTGATAGTTTTGGAGAGAAAGGAATTGACTTGAACTTTATTTTCATATGGAGAGATTTACACAGAGAGAGAGAGAGAGAGAGAGAGAGAGAGAGAGAGAGAGAGAGAGAGAGAGAGAGAGAGAGAGAGAGAGAGAGAGAGAGAGAGAGAGAGAGAGAGAGAGAGAGAGAGAGAGAGAGTGAGTGAGAGAAAGAGAGAAAGAGAGAGAGAGAGAGAGAGAGAGAGAGAGAGAGAGAGAGAGTGAGTGAGAGAAAGAGAGAGAGAGAGAAAGAGAGAAAGAGAGAGAGAGAGAGAGAGAGAGAAAGAGAGAGAGAGAGAGAGAGAAAGAGAGAAAGAGAGAGAGAGAGAGAAAGAGAGAGAGAGAGAGAGAGTGAGTGAGAGAAAGAGAGAGAGAGAGAAAGAGAGAAAGAGAGAGAGAGAGAGAGAGAAAGAGAGAGAGAGAGAGAGATGACAGATAGATAGACATAAGTTAGAAAAGTTAATGTCAGGTACATTGCATAAATGCAGATAAGAGAGAGAGCGTAAACTAAGAGACAAGCACAGAAAATGAGAGTTGGAGGTAGATAGAGAGACAGAATAAGAGAGAGCGTAAACTAAGAGACAAGCACAGAAAAAGAGAGTTGGAGGTAGATAGAGAGACAGAATAAGAAAAGAGATGAAAAAAATCACCGAAAAATAAAATGGCGTGGGGTATCTGTGTATTATTTGTTGAAGTGTGGTGGAATCTGGCCGTCCCTGCTCTCAGCGGGCAGTGTCAACTGACCACACACACTGACCAAGCATGCACGGACAATGGCTGATCAGACTGGACACCTCCTGCTTTGTCCCCAAAGAAAAACATGGCTGAGAGGTCTAAACTGACTAGGGGTAGAGGAGGGTAGGAGGAGTGCCAGCTTCTATGGTAGTAGAAGATTAAAGCCAACTGAGAGATTGTAAAATGAGAGACCCCCCCCCCCCTCCCCCCAGTAGCCTCCCTTCTAAATGTCTCTAACCACAAGGTTTCCTCGCCCGCCCAAGAGTGTAGAACAGATCTTGAGGAGCCTTAACCAGGAATGGTTACATCTCCCCACCCCACCCTCCCTTCCATTTCATCACTTCTTAGTAAAATGAGAGGATTTTTGTCTTCTTACGGCTGACAAACTTATCCAGAAGAGAAGGACAGAGAGAAAGAGAGAGAGAGAGAGAGAGAGAGAGAGAGAGAGAGAGAGAGAGAGAGAGAGAGAGAGAGAGAGAGAGAGAGAGAGAGAGAGAGAGAGAGAGAGAGAGAGAGAGAGAGAGAGAGAGAGAGAGAGAATGAGAACGAGAACGGAACAAAGAGCAGCAGACAGAGCCCTGATTTCAGGGCCAGTTATGTCTCGGTGTTTGTTTTAATCAGTTTGTGTTGTGCGTGGTAAAAGGTCCTCAGTCCACAATCCACAGTCCACACACAGGCTACCGCCACAGTCTTGCTGCCGGCAACACTGGCCTCTTGCAGTCACATACACGGAAGTTTTCTTGGTGGAAACCGTTTAGTAGCACCATTCGCTTAAATGGCATGTATTACCTGCAACAGGAAGTGCAAGTGAGAAGATAAATCTACGAATTTCAGAACATTCAGACGTATTGAATCGCTGCAGAGCTGAGGATGTTGTGATATTCGCTGTGAAAAGCCCAGAGGGGAAAATTTTGAAAGCAAGCGAAAGCAGTTAAAACATCGAACACAAATTTGATTTTCGTTCGCTTTTGCCATTTGACGTATTTGAATAGATGATAAAGTATTGTGAGGAGATTTAAATGAAACGCCTTGTTCTAATATGGGAAAAAAAAACGTTGAACAATTCACCAGCCTTAAAGAGCGATTCCACGCAGATATTCATTCAAAATTTAAAAAATCAGAGAACATTCAGTATGCGAACTTCGCTTAACAGTACAATGTCCAGTCATCAAGTGGTCAAGCAAAGATATCGACCAGCAGCAATCATTTCAGGTGTAAAATGTCGCGCCGTCAGGGATCAAAACTAAAAAGGGGGGAGTATTGGTTACACTGGTCAAGCAGTGGTCAAGACACGAGAGAAAACAGTCGGCCAGTTCAGACGGGGAAACCTAACGCCTTTGAACTGCTTTCATTACGGCTCAGCTTTGTGTACCCAACATGCGCAAGACAAAAGCCAGGGGGTTTTCCGGGGTTTCCCGATCGAAGTAAACCATCAGAGCCTGTGAGCGATCTTGCAGCAGCTGCCCAATGTTTGTCCCATTACACCTTTTGGTGCGGCTTTTGGACGCGGAGCAGAACCAAGTTTAGCAAACTTCGACCACATTCAGGAGCGGTGCGGTTAGATGTGGTGCGGGCCTCCAGCCTCGATCTGGCCCCGTGTTTTTAGTCCACAAACATGGCGACGTAACTGAGGCTCAGATGGAATCGGCTGCGCTTTGATCGGGCATCAGGTAAAAGTAAGAGAAACAAGGGATCTAAATGTAGCGAAAGGTGAATAGTGTTTTCTAGAACACGATGATCAAACGAGAAAAGAATATTTATAACCATCAGCAACAGTCTAGCCAGGGGAAATAACAGCCGCAATAGACATGAAATCTAAACAGCAATAACGACAACGATGACAACAACAATGATGACGATGACAACAACGATGACGATGACAATAACAATGATGACGATGACAACAACAATGATGACGATGACAACAACAATGATGACGATGACAACAACAATGATGACGATGACAACAACAATGATGACGATGACAACAACAACGACGACGATGACAACAACAGCGACGACGATGACAACAACAATAACCTGGAGGCTCGGAAGGGTGGCAAATTGCTTATTTATCTCCCCTAGGTGCGGAGGAAAATAATTGTTGACGCAAGGTGCAACAAGGATTGTGATCATAGTTTTGAAAGGGGAAGTACTTGCCACATTTGGAAAGAGTTTGAAAGGACAAAAACAGTTTTATGAAAAGCCCAGTTTACTACGAACGGCTTAAACAACAGGACACGTGGACTAAGAGGTGGTCGGGAAAGGGGGGTGGGAGTAGAGGGATAGGGGGGTTGGAGCAAAGCCTGAAAGAGGTTGTTGTTATAAAAAAGAACCTCATAAACCGGTGATGAAGTTTTCCGTAATGAACCAAGCGGTATGGCTGAAAATTGCACTCTTTTTTTTTTCTTTTTTTCTCGTTTAGTCTTGGCAAATGAAAGGATTTTGTGAGAAGCTTTACGCCTCCTTAGTTTTCGCTGATGAGAGTCTTATACGGTGGTAAGGCTCTTACCCATGAGTCCACTCTTTTGTTTCATTGAGGAGTTTATTGCGGAAGTCCAAACGGCTGTTAAATAGCCCTGCCGCAAAACGGGCGCCATTTTTTCCTCCCCACGCACACAAAAGCCCGGATGTTTCACGAGCGCGGTTGTTTGGTGCGCCTAGGTCGGTTTAGCTGGATTGTCAGGGTTGGGCCAGTCTTTTTACGCCGAGTATTAATAGTTATGTCCCTTGGTGTCTGGATAGTTAACAGTTATGCCCCTTGTCCACCGAAATGAAAGTCCTTTGCCCACCGAAGCAGCAGGCTGAGATTCGCATCGAGTTTTCCCTCCGTCTGGAGGATCTAGATCCTTGGGCTTACTGCTTCAGGTTTATGGCTAGGTTTGGGCTAGCGGAGATGGAGCGCACCAAGCCAACCCCCCACCCTCCTCCCTTATCTTAGGTGCATATTCTCTGATTTCCCCGAACAAGTGATGCTGTTCTAGCTATAAATATTCCTAATACGCCCTAACATTGTCGCCTGAAGAATTAGTTTTGATTTGTGCCTCATCGTCCGTTTTTTTTGGCGGGAAGTAATAAAGAAATGAGGCGAATCATAAACAAAGCCACTCCTCCCTAGTAGTCAGTGCAGATTGGTGCAGATTACACGCTCCGAAGAAGAATTTACTCGAATTTACGCTTTTTTTTTCCTCCTATTTTTTTTTCGTGTGCAGCTTAAATCAGCGTGCGCCATGAAGCATAGTATTCTAAATTGGTAGATGGAAGCAATATTGGGGCTTGCTTCAAAGCTAGAATGGGCAGTCTCTAGCGGTACTCTGTGTCCTGTAACAATACCTGGAACAATATTCGTGATGAACTTAGGACTAGAATGGGCAATCTCTCGCGATACTACTCCAAAATGTCAATAGCCAGTTTTTAACATATCCCAAGATTCCAATAGCCAGTCCCTATCGAAACTGTCTTTCATGCTCAAACCAAATGTAACAATACCCGGAACATTGGACAATATTCCAGATCAGGGGAAACAAGCAATATTTGGGCTTGACTTGAAACTAGAATGGCCAGTTTCTAACGACGCACTATTTTATGTCCAGACAAAATGTAACAATAACTGGTACAAGACATTAATTTTTCTCCAGGCTTGTCTTTGTTGCTGGAACCTTCCAGACGCTTCTTGTCCTGTAGGTCGCTCTCTGTGAGAACAACATCAGGTGGATGATGTATCCTCAGAACGTGTGGTAGTCATTCACATGTGAAGAGGATTGGAAAAAAATACATGCGTATCCTCGCGAAAGAGTTTTTTTTTTTAATCTTTCTTAATGTATGGTGTACGCACGTAGCCATAATGTTCAGGTCATGCTATAAAACATAACTATTAAGTCCCAAATTGCAGTGTTTTATGCTTAAACCAATTCGTGGTGAAGGTTGGACTTACTCAGCTAGAGAGACAGGGTTGTCTTTGGGTTTATTAATTTTTTTTTCCACGCAAAACTACAATCACTTGACTCAAGATGTGGTCTGTCACTGAATTTTTTTCAATTTTAAGGCATATAATTTTTACATAGTTCAATTCACGGTTCGATTTTCTGCGCAAAATACCGCAACAAAACTCGCGCAAATGTCCTCAAAGTGCGCCGTGTATGATCAAGATGTTTTCTCCAGTCTCACGGTCTGCGAAAATCTTGTCAGTTGGCGCTTCAGAGAGAGAGAGAGAGAGAGAGAGAGAGAGAGAGAGAGAGAGAGAGAGAGAGAGAGAGAGAGAGAGAGAGAGAGAGAGAGAGAGAGAGAGAGAGAGAGAGAGAGAGGGGGGGGAGGGAGGGAGAGAGAGAGAGAGAGAGAGAGAGAGAGAGAGAGAGAGAGAGAGAGAGAGAGAGAGAGAGAGAGAGGCCTGGGGCAGAAGTAGGCGGGGCATTGCCATCTTGGGCATTTGTGTGTGGGCAACGAGGTGTGTGTGAATCACACAGAAGCATACCCTATGATCCCAGCTTGTACAGGGAATATTAAGATGTTTACACACGGTCACCGCCAGTTTTGAGATTTGGACACTTGAAATTTGAATGGGCGACGCTCTAACACGTAGACGGTCGTTTCGCGAAAGAAAATACTGCTCTATATTATAGGCTCGGCTTGTACACGAGGCTCATTCAAACACCACTTCGAAGATCATGCTGTAAAATCTTGTATTAGAAGCTCGACTCTAGGAATAAAGCAACGGCTATAATTAGACCGCGGTCAAACCAATTCTAATATATTCGCGCAGTGTCGTGTCTGCAGTTACTCTGAAATCTTACGCCACTTAACACGAGGCAGATAATGAGCTTATACGGAATCACAAACAAAAACTCTGAAATAATTATTAGAAATCGCTCTCTAGTCGTTCAGCGCCGGTGCTCAACTCCAGTGCAATATTTCCCCGTTTTCTGTTGGTTTCTCTTTTTTCCCCTCGCTGGTTTCTCTGGGTCTATTTGCTGCGCAATGCTCGGTATAATAAACTGCAGTGGGTTGTGCCATTAGACTCGGGCTTTCTATAGCCATGGCCTGCAGCCTTTCATTAAGTCGCCCTAATACACGTCTATCAATTCACTCCATTGTTCAACCAGGGCGCACTCCGTCTCTCTACCAGCCACTCCTTGCTTCTTTTCTTTTTTTTTTTCCTCTTTGTAAAAAATTTCTCCAACAGGAGGTCCCTAGTAGGTTTTCACACAAAAAACTATCACATTCTCATCATGATAAATATTTGTACCCAAGCAAAAACAAAATGCGAAAACTAGAGAGAATAAGTATGATTCATTTTCAAAAATCTCTCCCTTCTCTCTCTCTCTCTCTCTCTCTCTCTCTCTCTCTCTCTCTCTGTCTCTCTCTGTCTCTCTGTCTCCCTCCCTCCCTCCTCTTCAATACTTCGAGTTGTAAATGAAAAAGATAAACATGTATATCTTAATAAGATAAATGTTTCAAGAAATTTTTTGAAGCAAGTCTCAATTTGTCTTCATAAATTTCACGAGGAAACATCTAACTGTATAGACTTGTTTCACCCTAAGCTTATCTTGAACTTGGGGCTTATTCTCTCGGAAAAAAAAAAGAAAAAAAATGTTTACGATTTGATTTAAACTTGTACTCAATCCACCTATGGTTCTTGTTACTTGTCAAAAGTTATTAATTGTTTTCTCAAAAAAAAAAAAAAAAAAAAAAGAAAACTTGTTCTCATAAGGGAGAGAAAGACAAATGGTATGTGTGACAGACAGACTAAACATGCCATGACGAGGTAGATGACGAGGTAAACTTTCCCGCGAGGGTGTGTCACCCTTTCAACAGGCCTCAAACATTAACAGCAGGTTGGATATCTGGTGGGATTTGAACCCGCGACCTATATGATGATGTAGGATTTTAGTGACTTCTTCCGAGAGGCGCCGCATGTCGCTTTTCATATCGTACAAGGAGCGTCCCACCTAGAGGGAGAGAGAGAGAGAGAGAGAGAGAGAGAGAGAGAGAGAGAGGAAGAGAGAGAGAGAGAGAGAGAGAGAGAGAGAGAGAGAGAGAGAGAGAGAGAGAGAGAGAGAGAGAGAGAGAGAGAGAGAGAGAGAGAGAGAGAGAAGGGGGGGGGAGGAAAAGAGAGAGAGAGAGAGAGGGGGGGGAGGAAAGAGAGAGAGAGAGAGGAGAGAGAGAAAGAGGGGGAAGAAAGAGAGAGAGATGAGGGAGAGAGAGAGGGGGGGAGGAAAAGAGAGAGAGAGAGAGAGGGGGGGAGGAAAAGAGAGAGAGAGGAGGGAGAGAGAGAGAGAGAGAGAGAGAGATGGGGGGAGGAGGGAGAGAGAGAGGGGGGGGGAGGAAAAGAGAGAGAGAGGGAGAGAGAGAGAGGGGAGGGGAGAGAGGAAGGGAGGGAGGGAAGAGAGAGGGAGGGAGAGGGAGAGAGAGAGAGAGAGAGAGAGAGAGAGAGAGAGAGAGAGAGAGAGAGTAACAGAAGGCCAGGAACCTTATGATGTATCTTTATTGCTATTTTTACAGCTTCGTGCTTTGAAACTTGCAGTTTTAATGCGGCATTGCACTCAAGGTTTTTGTTTTAAGGTTTTAATTATTAATATTTAACATCACCTCATAAAGCACGCAGTGTTTGAGGAGTCGTTCTGTAGGCTGGTGGCGCATGGCGACATATAAGACGGAGCAAGTCACGGCACGCTACATGTTGCTCCGCCATGCGTGTCTGACTGTCGGGGCCAGACTGATGCTCTGAGTGTGTATGTGTGTGTGTCCCGTTACTTGTAGCACGGCGGGCTCTTAGTATGCTGGTAGCTCTACATCTCATCATGGAGAGGTTGGGGTAGTATGGGGAAGTAGGGGAGGGAGACACACACACACACAGAGAGATACACACAAAAAGATTTCAGAAAGATATCGTTCCACAAACTGGGATGATCACTTTTTTTAAACACTAAAGATTTTTTATGAGGTCGAAATATTAGAAAATATATCTTTCAAGACTGAGTCTCTGAAAACGATGACGTCACTGTACAAAAAAATGGCAATAATCTCTAACCCAAAGGCTTAATAGGTGTGCGTCACACTTCCTTTTCCGGAAGAAGCCTTTAACAAAGGCGGCCCACTGTAAACTAAAACGAAGAATATAAATCAATCGAAGCCGGTCGTTAAAATTCGCCGAACGCAAAACGTAATCGTCGGCTTAAAACCTACCTGCCATGACCAGAATTGAGTGGGTTTTAATGGCGCGTCATTAGGCCAGGCTATTTTTAGAACCCCGCTCAGTCGGTTCCAGACTGATGTACATTGTTAGTGGGTCTGGCTGCCGAGCCATGCTCGTTCTGGAATGGGAGAAAGTCATGATAGAGGCAGAGATTTACGATCAAAGTTTTTCGATTTAGTCGTTTAAGACGTTATTTCAAATCTAAGTTCATTTTAATATCCTGTCCTGCATATATTTGTTAATTATATTTTCACGATTGTCATCATTATAAACGACTTTGATATGGTCGGCCATTTATCCACTGTCCTTTTACTATCGCCATGATAAAAATCATCATTATTATTATCATCATCATTATCATCATCAGTATCACCACTATTACCATACTGATAGTTATCACCACCACCATCATCATCATCATCATTATAATCGTCATCATTATAATCATCATCATCATCATCATTATGACCATCATCATCACCATCAAAATCATAAACCACCATCTCTTTCTAAAAAAATTTTTTTAATTAAACATGAAAGCAGCCTCCTGTATGTCTGTATTTTCCCAGCGACCAGCTAACAACTCCACACACACACACACACACACACACACCCACCGAGTGTGTAAACATCTCGAGTGCATGGCCTCTGTTCTCGGCCAGGCCACACAATAGTAATTAGAACAAAAACCCGCAGCGCAGTACAACAGATACCGGATTCTCACATTGCTTGCCGATAGATTTCAATTGAATCGCAATGGAATTCTTTTCAATCAGTTCTTAATTAGAGAAAAATTAATCATCTTCAGATTTCATGACGAGCAGTTTCCGTCCTTTCTCCTTCTTCTCCTTCTCCTTCCTTTCTCCGTGCATGTTCCTTCTCCTCTCCTGGAACCTGTGCATTGTAGTGTCTGTATTGTGGTGAATGTTGTCATGGCTTGTGGAAGCTCTCTCTCTCTCTCTCTCTCTCTCTCTCTCTGTCTCTCTGTCTCTCTCTCTCTCTCTCTCTCTCTCTCTCTCTCTCTCTCTCTCTCTCTCTCTCTCTCTCTCTCTCTCTCTCTCTCTCTCTCTCTCTCTCTCTCTCTCTCTCTCTCTCTCTCTCTCTCTCTCTCTCTCTCTCTCTCTCTCTCTCTCTCTCTCTCTCTCTCTCTCTCTGTCTCTCTCTCTCTCTCTCTCTGTCTCTCTCTCTCTCTCTCTCTGTCTCTCTCTCTCTCTCTCTCTCTCTCTCTCTCTCTCTCTCTCTCTCTCTCTCTCTCTCTCTCTCTCTCTCTCTCTCTCTCTGTCTCTCTCTCTCTCTCTCTCTCTCTCTCTCTCTCTCTCTCTCTCTCTCTCTCTCTCTCTCTCTCTCTCTCTCTGTCTCTCTGTCTGTCTGTCTGTCTCTCTCTCTCTCTCTCTCTCTCTCTCTCTCTCTCTCTCTCTCTCTCTCTCTCTCTCTCTCTCGTGTCGCTGACACTCAGGGGACACTACTCCTGCATTAATTTTCACCGTGACACCACTGGGAATTCCCGGATAATATTCATGCGCAAATATAATCACAGGCCGAAACCCTCTTGATACAGTGCTGGGCTTAGGTAAAAACTCCCCAATATATTCGAAAGTGCTCAAGTTCATATTGCTTCAGTCTTGGTTAATGAAAGATTTGATCAGAATCTCATCAATGTCTGCACAAGACAATGATGTCTTCATGATATCCGGATTATAATTGAATTTTTTTACCCGGAATTATACCGTTAATTTAAAAAAAAAACAAAAAAAAAAAACGTAATAATATTTGACGAACCCCAAGGTTGAACTTTCTTGCGTCCAGCCTGTTTCGATATAGATATATATAGGTGTAACGTGATCTGATAGAAACCAACCAAGAGCCACGCCCCTGGTCAGCTTCCGGGCTGAATTGCTCACTGGTTCTGGACAAGATCAAAGTGACCAGCAGCTGCTGACTGTCACGTGAGCCGCACTGTGGGTGTCGATACTAACTCAGTTTTCATCACAAAGATCTCTGGTAGTGGTCGTTGTCATGGTGACGGTTTATATTAATTTGATAATTTTGTCTAGGATTTTTTTTTCGAGATTGTGGGATTCAGTGTTAAGTTCATCAAAATTTAGAATTTTTCTTTTTTAATTTTTCCAGCAGACGGTATAACAATATCGCTTACATTTATTCTTATTTTCACCTCTGTCGCTCATTTTATCATCTTCTCAAAAATAGGAAAAATCGTATAGACAGAATGATATCTCCACTGTGTCCAAATCCAGTTCTAGGGTTGAGAAGTTTTGCATAAGATAGAGATCTCTGTAAAAATAAAATTAAACAATAAAATGAAAAAGTAATTTAGAAAAGGTCACAGATTTTTATTTTTTAAACCAGATGTGAAAAAATTTTTTCAGTAACGTGCCACAATCCTGATGCGAGATATTCTCGTGACACATTTCGACAGAACGAGATATTCTCGTGACACATTTCGACAGAACGAGATATTCTCGTGACACATTTCGACAGAACGAGATATTCTCGTGACACATTTCGACAGAACGAGATATTCTCGTGACACATTTCGACAGAACGAGATATTCTCCTGACACATTTCGACAGAACGAGATATTCTCGTGACACATTTCGACAGAACGAGATATTCTCGTGACACATTTTGACAGAACGAGATATTCTCCTGACACATTTCGACAGAACGAGATATTCTCGTGACACATTTCGACAGAACGAGATATTCTCGTGACACATTTCGACAGAACGAGATATTCTCCTGACACATTTCGACAGAACGAGATATTCTCGTGACACATTTCGACAGAACGAGATATTCTCGTGACACATTTCGACAGAACGAGATATTCTCGTGACACATTTCGACAGAACGAGATATTCTCGTGACACATTTCGACAGAACGAGATATTCTCGTGACACATTTCGACAGAACGAGATATTCTCGTGACACATTTCGACAGCAAACAAAGCTAAATGTACCAACTTGACGGGTGTCAAACCGCGTCTTTTCATTCTGGATTTTCCGGTCACATCTTAAACTGATTAGAGTTGATCGATAAATATTGATCAGTTTCAGCCGCTGAGATTTTCCGTCATACCAGGCGATACTCACCCCCCTTCCCCTCAATTATAAAAAAAATCCACAAAAATCCCAACCCGGACCCCGAATGACTAAAACTCCTGGCCCAGCCACCACCAGAGGTTTTTAGTCTGATGACTCATGTTTGCCCGAATATTTTTGTTTTCTTCTGTAAGTCCTAAAGGAAGAAAGTCAAAGGCCAGGTTTGTTGAGTACTCAGATCAAACATTACACGATGGTAACGGGAATTAATTTGATAAAGCGGGACATCAAAAGTTATAAACGAAAAAAAAAAACCCTGCAAACTAAGGTTTGAATATAGTGAGGTGTAGCGGGGTAGCGAGGAGATGTTCAATAGTAAACAAGACTGTGGTGAGCGAGACAGCTCAATCAATACTCACCAACCAACAAACCACTGGTCTGCAGAGTTTGAACAGATCCTGCAGGTCTAATCTGCCGTGTAACCGTTTAATCCAGCCCAGCACTCGGCGTCACTACTGGTTTTGGTCGTACTTCACCCGTTTGATTGACGTTTATTTGCTCGCACGTTAAAGAGCTGCGGATAATGGGGAGTTTATTGGGTATGAGACGGGGTGGGGGGGGGGGGGGGGGGGGTTTAGGGTCGAGAGTAACAGACGAGGTGAGCGGTACTTTGGTTTATTGGATGTAAGTTTACGCTGTAGTACTAGTGGAGCAGCAGCAGCAGCAGCAGCAGAAGCAGCAGCAGCAGCAGTAGTAGTAGTAGTAGTAGTAGTAGTAGTAGTAGTAGTAGTAGTAGTGGTAGTAGTAGTAGTAGTAGCAGCAGCAGCAGTGAAATGGTAGTAGCAGTAATTGTATTGGAAGTATTAATGGAAATATTAATAGCAGAGGTGATAGTGGTAATTGAAACAGCAACTAAGAAATGTATAACAATTTTACTGTCTCTAAAAATCAAAATTTTTACCTGCGGCAGCCAGTAATTTTTTTTACTTTTTTTTTTACACGTAGATCTACCTGCTTGTGGGTCTGTCAAAACCGGCCTAGCGGCACCCAAACTAAATTAATGCGCACCAGATTTTCCCAGTAAATAACTGAGCTTGTGCCTGTGCTGAGTTTCCCCAGCTTCTCATCTCTTTGTCACCCTCGGACAATGTAAACCATTTTGCGCTGTTTACCCGCACAGCTAACTGCGGTTTTTACGGCCCCTCTCTCTGTATTGATTCCCATTTAGCCTCAATACTTATGAATCTAATCCACTAAGGACAAAGTCTCTCCTAGCTTTTCTTTACGGATTTCAAATATTTTCTAATAAAGCCGCTGCCTTCTGTCCCATGTCTACCCACACCGCTGTATTTTGGCGTGGACTCAGCCACTATTGTCGCAGACTTAATCTTATGCAAATGAATTCTGGGGTGTTTTCTGAGCGCACAAGATCTATTGTCCCGACCTGTGGCGACTCCACACGGCCACACCAGGAAACTTTCCGCACGGATTCTATTCAGGTCGGGGGTTAGTTGTTGTTTCTGCTGGATTATTTTCATTTTAACCCATTTTGGAAAGTGGGGTGGGGAGAGGGAGAGGGGGAGAGTGAGAACCAAGTAGAGCTACTCTTTTTGCATGCAGAGCTTTCTATATACTCATTCAGAAGCAGCAGGAGTAGTAGTAGTAGTGGTACTACTACTACTACTACTACTACTACTACTACTACTACTACTACTACTACTACTACTACTACTACTACTACTACTACTACTACTACTACTACTACTACTACTACTACTACTACTACTACTACTACTACTACTACTACTACTACTGCTACTACTACTACTACTACTACTGCTACTGCTACTACTACTACTGCTACTACTACTGCTGCTTCTGCTACTACTACTACTGCTACTACTACTACTGCTACTACTACTACTACTACTACTACTACTACTACTACTACTACTACTGCTGCTACTGCTGCTGCTGCTGCTACTACTAATACTACTACTACTACTACTACTACTACTACTACTACTACTACTACTACTACTACTACTACTACTACTACTACTACTACTACTACTACTACTACTACTACTACTACTACTACTACTACTACTACTACTACTACTACTACTACTACTACTACTACTACTACTACTACTAGTACTACTACTACTACTACTACTACTACATGTACTCTTTTTACTAAAAATAATATTAATTGTAATAATAATAAAAGTCGAAGAACAAGATCAAGAATGGGGAGGAGAAAGAGTCGACAAAGAGGAGGAAAGCACGAATAAGATAATGATAATGGTGACGCTGAGAACGATCGATGGGATAAATATTGGCTGAATTTCCTTGTTCCTCGTGCCTTCCCGCCTATCTTCATTAATCGTTTCACTATCAAGACCTACCGCCGGATTACCACCGTATCAGGCTCTCATCCTGTGTGGACGTCCGACGCCCCTGGACCCTGGTCAGTCCTAAGACTGTTATCACCTTGGTCACCAGCGTGATGGAAGTGGAGAAATCCCCGGACAAACAGAAGCAAAATGTCCGGGCACACACCACTGAGCCCTTGCTTGCTACCTGCTATACAAACGGCTTAAATCGCTCGGTACAGTTTGGCTTGATGATATCCAAGGTTTGGACTACACCTTGTAATGATTAGACTGCACTTAAGCCGGGACTAGGCAAGGCTTGCTCTGCGGTGCTTATGTTTAATGCTGCTTAAAGCCACTTTGAGCTTGGACTAGATCACACTAGATCATCACATCAGCTTACGACTAGTCATATGATTATACTAATTGTAACTTACTAAATCTTCGGCAAAACCCTTTTCCCTTAAGCCAAGTCCTAACAAGGTTAATCTAACGGCTGATGAGTAATTTCTTTTGCCCTGGAGATGAGAGATTATGGGCACGTCTTTCAGCCAAGTCATCACCAGTTCCCTGTACCTCGACCTATTTCACCATAAAAAATATCTTTGAAGACTGAGTCAGCTGGACATAAAGATGGGGTCTTCACCTCTAGCCCTACCCTGCTATAATCCCAGTCTGAACCTATAAACATTGACTTCTGCTTGTGCATTGTGCGAGTAAGCGTTCAGGCGTGCTTTGAACATGGAACAGCTCGCAAATCGATGTTCAGATTTGTGAATCACTGGTGCATAATTCGCTCGTTTACTCCACCTCTTTCCATAAAGATCACGTCTATCGTTGACCTCAGGACCACGTGTATCGTGGACGTCCGGGTCACGTCTATCGTTGACCTCAGGACCACGTGTATCGTGGACGTCCGGGTCACGTCTATCGTTGACCTCAGGACCACGTGTATCGTGGACGTCCGGGTCATCGTTGACCTCAGGACCACGTATCGTGGACGTCCGGGTCACGTCTATCGTTGACCTCCAGGACCACGTGTATCGTGGACGTCCGGGTCACGTCTATCGTTGACCTCAGGACCACGTGTATCGTGGACGTCCGGGTCACGTCTATCGTTGACCTCAGGACCACGTGTATCGTGGACGTCCGGGTCACGTCTATCGTTGACCTCAGGACCACGTGTATCGTGGACGTCCGGGTCACGTCTATCATTGACCTCAAGACCACGTGCATCTTTGACTTCAGAAACACGTTTCTAATGTTTATCATTGACATTAAGACTAAGTGTATCATTGTACTCAGGACCACGTGTATCATTGACATCTAGTTGATTTGAATTTTTGAAATTTCGCTCACCACCAAGTGTCCTGGTTACTCACACCTACTTGTGACGCCTTTCACATTCTAGAACTTTTTTATGTCTTTCTTTTATTTTTTTACAAATAAGATGTTTTTTTTTTCCTTTCCTTTTCCCTGTCTTCGTCTTTGCAGTTAAGTATGCGATAAAGCAAGGATAAATCGGCCGTGTGATAAATTAATGTATCTCTGTATGCCCGAGTCGGCGGCAACCATTGAATCTTGTTTCCCCTGGTCAGCCCGTGAGTAATTCTCATCCGCCTCTAGACGACCAATATTCCGGAAATGGTATTTATTACTCCAGAAATGTCCGGCGTTTTTTCCGTTACTTTTTTTTCGCGTTTCGGAAGACCCGAGAGGTTGGAAATACTATTTTCTTGCATGGTTTTTTGGTTGTTTTTTTTTTTTCCTCGGATTTACCGATGTAATCATCTTGGCTATGGATATCAGTGGTCATGTCATTTTGATGGGTTCTTTTTTTATTATTAGTAGTGTTGTCCTTTCGAAATGATCGTCGTATGTGTTGATAAAGACAGAAAGAGACAGACAGACAGACAGACAGAGAGAGATAGAGAGAGAGAGAGAGAGAAAGAGACAGAGAGAGAGAGAGAGAGGTATAGAGACAAAGAAATTTACATACAATGTTTGGTCATCAGAGACGTTTTTTTATAGCGTTTCTGATTGTTTTCGTCACTTTCCAAACATATTTGTCTAAATCTTTCTGTCTCTCTGTCTCTGTCTCTGTCTCTGTCTCTGTCTCTCTCTGTGTGTGTGTCTCTCTCTCTCTCTCTCTCCACTTCCCTCTCTCTGCCCCCCCCCCTCCCCTCCCCACCTCAAGGAACCATCAGGGACGACTTCCACATACCCCTTTGAAAGACTTTCTCAGAGTTCTCTCTCTCTCTCTCTCTCTCTCTCTCTCTCTCTCTCTCTCCCTCTCTCTGCCCCCCTCCCCCCCCCCCTCCCCTCCCCACCTCAGTATGCACAAAGAACCATCAGGGACTACTCCCACATACCCTTTGAAAGACTTTCTGAGAGTTCTCCCTCCTCTCGAGTGATGTCTCCTTGTGTCTCCGTGCGATGTTAATATCCGCTTCCGGTGAGTGGAGACCGTCAAGGTCCTAACACAGAGGTCATGTGTGTGGTCTTACACCGTCTGTGTGTGGGGAGTGTGTGTGGAAGAGCAGAACGGGAGGGTGATAAGAGAGGAGATAGAAATACACAAATAGGGAGAAATAGAGAGACACACAGAGACAGAGAGAGAGAGACACAAAGACACAGAGAGAAAGAGGTAGAGATAGATAGATAGAGAGAGAGAGAGAGAGAGAGAGAGAGAGAGAGAGAGAGAGAGAGGGGGGGGGGCAGACAGACAGAGACAAAGAGAGAGACACACACACACACAGAAACAGAGAGAAACAGAGAGAGAGATAGATAGATAGATAGATAGACAGAGAGAGAGAGAGAGAGAGAGAGAGAGAGAGTATAATGTAATGAGGACCGATTAAGATATTTTTTGTTGAGGAACATAAAAGACCTTTTATCTGAATTTAAGAGGAGGCGAACCAATTTGGCAAAGATTTTTGATAAAGTTAAGACAGTTCTGTTATTGTCGAGGATAAAATTATCGCACAGGTTACGTCTATCACAGTCAGCCTGAAAAAGCTTTAATTTACCGCTTGTAACCAGAGTGAAAATATTCCATTTTTAATCATTTCTTTTTTCTTTTTTTCTTTTTTTAAGTTATTTTTTTCCCAATCTGATTTAAAATTAGGAGTTCGCCGCCATTTTTTTTTATTTACACTCATAGAACTAAGAGACCATTTTTTCAATGACGCTTTCTCCCCCTTTGTGTATGTTTTCTGTTCTTTACTATGTGTATGTTTTCTGTTCTTTCGAAATCTACATAAAAGTTCTGTCTCCTCAGTAGATATGTACTTACTTAAGTTTCCTGTCCGAATTCCCCGTTTCATGAACATCTTATTGAATTTCTGTAACTGAGCTAGCTCACTGCCACGCCATTTGTTAAGACTGTAAACACACGCCGAGCAACGCCAGATCGAGAGAGTGTGGTATTCTCAGTTCACAGGAAGCAATTTGTCTTTCGGACTTTTTGAACGCGCCATTAATTCCGGAGAAAGCCAATGGGCCAGAGACATATTCTTTACGGCTTTGGGTCTATTAATCTAACGCGGACCCAGTCAGACATCAGCCAGGCGCTGGGCGGGGTCTAGGAGATGGTCAGACAGGTAGAGAGAAGTCTGTCTCTAGTGGGACTGTCCTTGGCTTCATGTTCCTCATGTCTTCAGACAGTCTCATCTTCTCTGTTTGTCTGTCTGTCTGTCTGTCTGTCTGTCTGTCTCTCTCTCTCTCTCTCTCTCTCTCTCTCTCTCTCTCTTCCCTCTCTCTCCCCTCTCCCTCCCTCTCTCTCTCTCCTCTCTCTCTCCCCCCTCTCTCTCTCCCTCTCTCTCTCTCTCATTTCTTCTAATGTTTTATCTCTATATTTTGTTCTCTAACATCAGTTTCTTACTAACGTCTTCCTCTTCCTCACCACGTGCTTTCTTTGACCATCCTCCTCTTTATTTTTTATTTAGACATTCATTTCTACGCTTCACGAGAGCAGCTGTGGTATAAATACCTCCCTGTCAACATGTTCCTCCCATCCTCTCCGTTATTTACACTCTGTCTCTGTCTTTCTCTCTCTCTCTCTCTCTCTCTCTCTCTCTCTCTCTCTCTCTCTCTCTCTCTCTCTCTCTCGATCAACCTTACCGCGATTCGACAGTTCTAGATGTAGGACAGGACTGGATCTATATTTAGACTCCTGTTCATGCTGTAAGCGGAGACTGATGTGTCTCGCATCTCCGGTTTAGTGCTGCTACTTCCGTCAATTAAAAAAATAGGAAGATTATTACACACAAACACGTACACAACAACAAACACACACAAGATTATTACACACAAACACGTACACAACAACAAACACACACAAGATTATTACACACAAACACCAGTACACAACAACAAACACACATAAGATTATTACACACAAACACCAGTACACAACAACAAACACACACAAGATTATTACACACAAACACCAGTACACAACAACAAACACACACAAGATTATTACACACAAACACGTACACAACAACAAACACACACAAGATTATTACACACAAACACCAGTACACAACAACAAACACACACAAGATTATTACACACAAACACGTACACAACAATAAACACACACAAGATTATTACACACAAACACGAACACAACAACAAACACATACACTAACACGCATGCACAACTTTCACACCCACGCTTATTTGCGTGAATTTGCCCATAACGTTGTTTTACACACTCTCTTCCTCCTCTAGTATCCTCTTCTGATTCTCTCACCGAGCAGGCAAATTAACATCCACCTTGCCTGACATGGGCTCACATTTCGTTAGGTTTTAGTTAGCAAAAAAGGTCAAATCTATGCCAAGATAATACCTAAACTTTCTCACCTCACGGCTTTGGAAAGTGACATCGCAAACCTAAATTTCTTGTCTCCATGGAACTAAGGCTAGTTGTAAAAAAATATTCTTTTAAAACAATTGAAACAAATGGTAGATCTGGTGGAGAGTTGGAACCTGGCCGGATCGTTTATCTCTAGAAATAACCAGGTTGGAGGAAACTCTAGGTCGCCGCCATATTGAGAGCTCCTGGGGGGGGGGGGGGGGATCTCACCGCGGAGACACAGATCGAGAGAGACAGACAGAGAGAGAGACACACACAGAGAGAGACACACAGAGAGAGAGAGAGAGAGAGAGAGAGAGAGAGAGAGAGAGAGAGAGAGAGAGAGAGAGAGAGAGAGAGAGAGAGTACAAAGGATTGCTTTATTTCAAAAGAATCATTTGAGATATCCTTGAAAACTCATCTCTCAACTTTTTCTTTCACACTGTACATTTATGTAAACATAAATCCTGCGAATGAAATATCTGATGTGAAACATTGCCCAGTTAAATTGGCAATACATGTAAGGAACACAGGATAAACAATTTTGAGGGTTTTAGAGTTATTTACAGTTATGCACACAAAAAAAATCTTAAAATTTCCTACAAAATTCATAGATCAGAAAAGACAGTAATAGGCTCCATTTTTTTAAAAAGTTTTTTTACATTCTTTCCATTTTATTTTCATTGGAGCGATAAATATTGAAAACAGGGACCTGGTATTTTTTCTGAATAAAAAAAAAAGCTATATTTAAAAATTTCACTAGAAGCATAATGTGAACTGCAAAATAATATTTTTTGTCCGCACAACTTACAGCAGGCCTGCGGTGCACCTCGGGGAATCCCGAAGTTATCTCATTGTTTTTCCAGGTAAAGAAAGATGGTTTCGCACCTTTCTGACGATCATGATATGACAAGATAATGGATCTCTTTGTTCCTGATAGCTATATACAATGCTAGCTCCGCAGTAAATAATTAGTTTGCACCGCAATGGATAATCATGGATAAAGTTCAAAATATTAATCAAATAATATTTTTATACTCTTGGAATCGGTTCCAAGCCCATAATATGGTCACGGTCCATAAAAATATTTTTTTCAAACCGTCTTAAGATGCCTGACATCGACAGGTAGATATAGTCGTTAACCGAAGAAACTTGTTCAAATACTGAAATTTTTATCGTTGTGTTTAAAACATGCAATAAAATGCCAAAAGATCCACTTTAACAACTCAGAAGAGATAGGTTATGTCAAGCATACTGAGTTTTTATAATTATACAAAAAAAAAAGGTCTGAGGAAATTTGGGAAGGGGGAGGGGGGGGGGGGGAAGAGAGAGAGAGAGAGAGGCAGAGAGAAATGGGTATAATAAAGACAGTAGTGCTAACTGGAAGCAGTGGAGAAAGAGAGAGAGAGAGAGAGAGAGAGAGAGAGAGAGAGAGAGAGAGAGAGAGAGAGAGAGAGAGAGAGAGAGAGAGAGAGAGAGAGAGAGAGAGAGATAGCAGAGGTATCCCAGTGTCTGCGCCTGTCCGATCTCTTAGATCTCACTGCTGTTGGAAGCCACCAGGCCTGCCGACAGGGCAGAAGTGAGACAGGTGCAGCAGCAGCAGCAGAAGCAGCAGTAATAGGGGCAGGTGAACCTCAACCATTCAGAGTGAGTAAAAACTGACGATTGGGTTGTCCTGGACAGAGATAAATAGATAGACAGGTAGATAGGTAGAAAGATACTTACTTCGATGGATAAGTAGATAGATAAAAAGATACCTACTTCGATGGATAAGTAGATAGATAAAAAGATACTTACTTCGATGGATAAGTAGATAGATAGATAGATAGATACGTGCATGGATGGATAGGACCTCGTTCATAGGCAGATAGATACATACATGCCTACATAGATATAATAGAAGGAGAGAGAGGCAGAGAGAGACAGACAGAGACAGAGACAGACTAGAGACACAGAGAGACAGAGACAGAGAGAGAGAGAGGGGGGAATGCACAGATTAAAAGAACTGATCCCCTTGGTTTCCCCACAACAACAACAAATGGTCCCCTCGTGAACTTTACCCGCTTATTATGATAAAGATGGAGATAAATGAAAACAGGCCCTCGCTAGTCTATAGCAGGCCTGTAATGATTTGTGTACAGTTGGCCGGTGCATAGGTTTCGCTTTACAGATGAAAATGGCAGGGCTGGCTGTCCCCCAAAAACCAAATAGATTCCCCAGGCAGACAAGAGGGTGATGGGATTTCAAACAAGGAACGACAGAAATATCTCAAGCTTCAGGGGGGGATGTTCATAATGTTATCAATAAAATACTTCAGTGTGAGCAAAGACTGGATATAAAACCTTCACAGATCAAAAAGAGTTGCAGGAAATTAAAGACAATTCATAGGTTTAGATAAGTTTTCTTTATATAATAATATGCGGGCGTTTCATGTTTTAGTATCAAGACCTGAATGATTGGGGAGAGGGTAGATATTTTAATACAGTCCTGTATAGATTGCGCTCATCATAATGATGGGGGAAGACTGGGTTTTCGAAACTTCTAGAAAGTCTTCGAATGAAGGTCTCTAAGGTCTGATGCATTATCTCCCCGCTTCTCCCTCCCTCCCTCTCTCTCTCTGTCTCTCTGTCTCTCTCTCTCTCTCTCTCTTTCTCTCTGACTCTGTCTCTCTCTCTCTCTGTCTCTCTGTCTCTCTCTCTCTCTCTCTCTCTCTCTCTCTCCCCCCCCCCCTCCCTCTCTCACCTTCCCTCACTCGAGAGAGACCGGATAATGATAAACGGTCCAAGATTGTCCTGTCAATCCGTGTTTACGTGCGGCTATCATAGCTAGGCGACCGGCCTGTCAAACTGACCGAGTCTCGGCCTGGGAGATGCCCGTACGGATAGTAGGCGTGATGGATATGGGAGCTGTGTGATAGAAACAGCAGCAGCAGCAATAACAACAACAACAACAACAACAGCAACTACAACAACAACAACAACAACAACTATTTAGCCATATTATACAGGCACGGCCAGTCACTACCGGACATGTTGAGTTTATGAGAACTGAAGGCCACGGAGCTACTAACTAAACTATCTAGTCATTAAGCGATCGATGAGATCTTGTCTTCTCATCGCTAGAGGAAGATGGTGTTATGAATGCCGCAGAAGAATCATCAGCTATCATTCTCTCTCGTTCTGCTGGTAGTTTTTTTTGTAAAATTGTTGAAGATAACTCACACCAAAGTCCACACTTTATCAGGTTTTGCTCAGCCCAAGCACGCTCACTCCCAGCGAGAATCTCTCCAGCCTGAAGCTCAAGTCAGTTAACGCTCAGCCTCAATTCTCTCCACCTGGGGAGTTACGAGCTAAGCTCTCACCACGCGATGCACTTTCTTGAAACTCTGCCCTCAGATTAAGTGAGTCCCAGGCACAGTGTTACAGCACGTCCACCAGGCGAACATTGTAAAACGTAACTGTTACCAGTTGTACCTCGTATGCGTATAGACAACATCATTATGATGATTAACCTGCTATCTCCCTCCCTCTCCTCTCACCCCCCCCCCCCCCCCTTTCCCCACCCCCGCCACTCTATTCAATGTTTTCCTCCCTGCTGAACTAAATGCTTTCCTCAAGGCTAGGTTTACATGCTGTACTCGCCGCACCTTATGTGTTTAAAGTGTTTGGAAATTTCACCCCAGGTTTTCGTTTCTCCAGTATTCCGAATAGTTTCCAGAGATACTTTACGTGAAATCTTTGTTGGCTCACACAGTTATGCCATCAGAAAGAGCAGAGATTAGAGCAGCGGGAAGGTATGATACAGAGCAGAGTGTAAAGATAATAAATCTTGGTCCCATCTTCGCTCCTACCTCTGTTGGTTTGAACAACACCCGAGCGCGTGCGTCGCGCTGCCGGTTTATTTTCTGACGGTTTTGTGTTCGGAACTTGAGACAGAGACAGGTTCACGTCCCTGGGTGTCTGCTGAGAGCCTGAGACTTGAGACAGAGACTGGTTCATGTCCCTGGTGTCTGCTGAGTCTTGACACATGGGGAAACGGGACACACCCAGGGGGCGTCAGGTCGAACGACCTTGGGTGAGGAAGGTATGGACACTTCAGGAGAACTGAGATAAGGCGAGTAGCAGTTTCTAACGAGCGTCTTGGTATCTTGTGAGGTTCAGAGATCTTTCTTCAAAGACAAAGCGGTACCGTCTTGACTGGAAACTGACGTCAAATCGTAACTGTTAACTTAATCGGTATTGTAAAGAAAGTTACATCATGACATTTGAATTACCTAATTGTTTAGTTGTCGGAATACAATAGTTGCAAGTTACAACATATTTCAAGCAACATTTACATCCAGTCTTTTTCTTTTCAAACTGTTACTGTCATGTACAATAATCATAAAACTTTGTAATTTTTTTTTCAACAATCTTGAGTAGGAAAGTCTTTACCCGTTACACTACGATTCAAAATCGGGAAGTCATTGGAACTTGAAAAATTAAGAGAGTCATTTTGCAGGGAAACGAATATCTCTTTTTTCCTATAAGTTCAACTAACAAAAAGTGTCTTTCACCTCTACGCACCCGATCAAACTGCAGCTTCCAGTCTCTAGGCGTATTTTCTTTTCCCCTTTGATTTATTTGTTTTAATTTTTTCCGTTTTGTTTTGATTTTCAGTGAACAAACCTTTGCTGAAGATAAGCTAATAGTCCCAGGCTTGTGTTTTGTTTTGACGCCGTTCCTTGTTTGTCTCCCCTTGAGGAAACCGGAACTGCCACCGCATTTAAGTTCTCAGGGGCGACAATCCGACAAAGATCAGTAGATCACCCAGGTCTGCGATCTTTTGCTTGGCTCGGCGTCTGTTATTGGTTACCTGATCAAGCTAGGCCTGTATGTAGGATAAGCTATGGAGAACCTTCACCAGCATTCTGTCATCCTCTGTATACCTCTCGGATTGTCTGTCTGTCTGTCGGTCTCTCTCTCTCTCTCTCTCTCTCTCTCTCTCTCTCTCTCTCTCTCTCTCTTTCTCTCTCTCTTTCTCTCTCGCTCTTCTCTCTGTCTGTCTGTCTGTCTGTCTGTCTGTCTGTCTGTCTCTCTCTTTCTTTCTCTCTTTCTCTTTCTCTGTCTCTCTCTGTCTCTCTTTCTGTATACCTCTCGGTTTGTCTGTCTGTCTCTCCTTCTCTGTCTCTGTCTCTCCGTCTCTCTTTCTGTATACCTCTCGGTTTGTCTGTCTGTCTCTCCTTCTCTGTCTCTGTCTCTCCGTCTCTCTTTCTGTCTCTGTCTGTCTGTCTGTCTGTCTGTCTGTCTGTCTGTCTCTCTCTCTCTCTCTCTCTCTCTCTCTCTTTCTCTCTTTCTCTTTTAGTTCGAAGTCTCCTCTTTACCAAGAACCATTATTTGTTTTCCCCTCTGCAAGCACTTAACTTAGCTCCATCAATCGACACCAAGCGCAACACTCCCACACCATGTCGAAGTGACCATCTCCAGATTAACACTGAAGTGTGACGTCACAAACATACTTGGAACCAACTGACCTATCTCAGGTATACCGAACCTCGGTGTCTGTGTTGAATAGGGCTCCTATAACACCCGACTGAACGGGTTATGACGCTAGCCGGCAAGATTTGTTATCGAACAAAACAAGGACCAGTAACTCGACTTTTCCTCACCGTGCCAAATCTGGCAGCCGAGAGTTCTGTCGCTCCACGGTTACTGGGCGCGCTGCCGTGTGAGCGTGTTAGTCTGAGCTGGGTTTGCCTTAGGTTCTAGCAGATCTACATCAGATTCTACATCTGCTGACTGCTGATTCAGGAGGAACCTGTTAGCGCAGGGCTTGAGTCCCAACATTCACTTCAGGTCAAACCACCAATCTATCGGAAATTCATCGTAACGTGTCAAGGCGGTTCTAATTACGTATCATTTTATCAAGGTCATTTGGCGGACATTCCCAGCAAGAGAGATTTTGTCGTTTAAAAACCTAACTCTTCCATAGACGTCGAAGTTTTACTGACTTTTTTTTTAATCGTTACGAGATTTTAGCTACAACTTGTTAGGTGAGCTGTTTATTATTGGTTAAATGTGCTAAACAGATTATTATCGTTTTTCCTCTTTTGGTTTACTCCTTTTCCTCCAAGCCTTCCTTCAGATTCCTCATGGAGACTGTTCTCTATGCTCATCAATGACAGGAGCAACATGTAAATAGTCAAAGCATTGTTCCAAGCCATTCAAAGTAAATCTCACACACTATTATGATTTTAACCAGAAGGCAAGAGGAAAAAAAGTATAACAGCAACGGACATTGATCTTTCACTGAGATAACCGTAACCACAGAAAGTTGTACAAGAAGAAATAACTGACTTCAGGATCGCTTTTGGCTTGTCTCCGACCTTCTCTACACCCAGACTTGCAAGATGAATGATCTTTGATTTGATTTTTGACGAATTCTTTCCCTTTAAATGTCGGGATTCGTGACGCGGCAGTGCCGTCTGCTGTACAGCACTGATCTAATTAATCTGATGTTGTACATATACAACGCTTTACTGCCTCGTTTCACGGCATTCGATAGAGCTTCCCACAGTTCCCTCGGGGTCAGGAAAGGTCAGAGAGAGAGAGAGAGAGAGAGAGAGAGAGGGATCTACAGGTGGCGCTCACCAATACCGAGATGTGTGAGACTCGACCTGGTTTACTTCGCCACTCACTCCACACGCGGGAGAAATTCGGGGCTTTTTCTCTCTATCGTTTTGCCTCTTTCTCTCTTTATCTGCCGGTCTAAAACTCTTGTATCTGTTTATAGATTTATCAATTAATCAGTCGGTCTCGTTACGTTTCCAATGTCTGCACCTCTGAGCAACCTCTGCTCTACTCCCATCACGATTCATCAGAAATTGTCATATTTTTACGTTGAAGTTCTTTCTCCGTCTGTGACCGATCTCTTATTCTATATCACTTCCTTCTCTCTGTGTGTCTATCTCTCTTCCAGTTTTCCTGTGAACGTTTCCATCTGCATGCCTCCCCATTCCCACACCATACACACACATCATCTATATTTTCCTCTCTCCTACTCTTTTTCTGCTGGCCGTAAACGCTCGTTATAACCAGCCACAGGTAATTGAGACTAAAAAAAAAAAAAAAAAAAACGAAAGAAAAGAGAGAAGTAAAGAAACCAATTCAACCAATTATGTGGAAGTAAAGCGTCCAGTCTGCAGCCGTAGATTATAGATTTCCGAGATAATTCTCGATCTCTCATTCAGGATAAATGTTAGAACCAGGTCTGAGGCACGGGCCTAACGAGGCGGCACATCCACCTGGATGCTGCGTCTGTTTGTGATCACTAGAGGGGGGAGGACTCTGGATTGTTTAAGTCTTGAATTGATCCCAACCATTTCACACAATCTCTATATATTTCTCTCTCTCTCGCTCTCTCTCTCTCTCTCTCTCTCTCTCTCTCTCTCTCTCTCTCTCTCTTCCTTTTCTTTTTTTTTTTTATCAGGTATTAGAAATCTGTCATATATTCCTAAAATACAATTGTCTTAAAGCCAAAGTTTTCTTTGGTTTTCATATTTTCTGTTAAAAAAATTAATATTCTAATTTAAAAAAAATCCCTGTATTCAATAATCTGGTAACTTATCTCTCCGACTCACACGATAGTCGTACTGTGTAATGTTGTCGATTCCTCAAAATCAAGCTATTCAAGTTTCATCACTGAGGTCTGACGTCTACCGCCTTAAGAACCACCCTGCACGTCTGCAAAGATAGGCGATTCATCACAGATGTAGATCTAAACCCCAGCAAAAGTCAGATTCTCTCACAGAACTGCCCAGCAGACGAGAGACCGACACCCCCAGAACCGCTCTGGTTTGCCAGTCAAGTACCCCTCATTGTTATGCAAACCTCCTTTCACCTGATTACATTTTGGTTACAAGGGATCACGGAAAACAACAGGTTTTGACCTAATTCTGTTTAAGCGAAAAAAAAAAAAAATCACCCAGTCCGAATAATGCCAGGGGGAGTTGGCTGGTTGGGGCCAGGTCGGATAGTCACTGGGCTAGCCAGGGAGATCGGAAAATCCCGGACCTGTCCAGGGAGACAGTGTGAGTGACAGAGTGACAGCTCCACGGGGACGGGGAGATTTAGTCAGCTAGAGTAGAGCAATCCAATTTCGACAGACTTTCTGCCATGTAAAGGGCTCGGTCATTTTGGAATTCTTCAATCTTGTGAGTGACAGACCGTTACTTTTGAATAGATAAACTTTGGTGATATCTTGTCTACTGGCCACTTGAGACTTGTTTAGAAATGGGACAAGCCAGTTTATTAATGGGTGTAGAAGATGAGGCAGATAAAAAAAAAAAAGAGAGGTATAATACATAGATAGAGAGAGAGGCGGTAGAGATTGTGATGATAAAGATGTGGGGAAGAAACAGAAGAGAAAGATGCAGGGGGAGAGACATGTGTTGAGTGGGAAAGGAGGGGGGAGAGAGAGAGAGAGAGAGAGAGAGAGAGAGAGAGAGAGAGAGAGAGAGAGAGAGAGAGAGAGAGAGAGAGAGAGAGAGAGGGAGGGAGTAAGGGAGAAAGATCAAAAACCAGATTCCCCCTTAAAATTGACAAAACTACGGATGGTCTTCTCCGTTGTCCGAAAAGGGCAGACAAAACTCATACTTCTGTATATATACTTTTTATGTAGTTTTGTTTTGTTCTATTTTAATAGTATTCATGATGATTACAGACCTGCTATGAGCTGACAATACTGCGACCTGGGATGTCAGCGTGAATACATGAACTGGTGTGATGTTCTTCGCCTTGGCCTGGTCCCTGAGTCCTCTCTGGTGTCGCTCAGGCCGACATGCAGGCGGCGCTAACCGTTTCGTTGCGCTGTTCTGGTCCATCGGGAATTCCCGTACACAGAGACTTGTGAACGGGAAATCCGATTAGTGCGGGGTTTCCCGAACAAAATTGTTTATAGTGTGTAATCGGTAGAAGTGGGTAACAAGGCTAGCTTTGTAATTATCTTATAACTTCTCTCTGTCTGGCCCTCTCTCTCTCCCTTTCTCTCTCTGTCTGTCTCTTTCTTCCCTCCCCTCTCTCTCACTGCTTCTATCGTCTCTTTCTCTCATTAATTCTTTTTTCCTCTTTCGTTTTCCCTCATCTTTGTGCTTTGACTCCTCCTCCACCTCATATTATCTGTGTCTATTTCTCTATTTCTTTCTCTCTCTCTTTCTCTCTCTCTCTCTCTCTCTCTCTCTCTCTCTCTCTCTCTCTCTCTCTCTTCTAGTGAATATCTTTACACAAGCTCCTACATTTGATACCTCTGGTGAACCCTTTTCTCTGAGAGAAGCACAGATGACAGCCATGATGCTTTTCAAGAAAAAAATCAATATCAGAAAAAAAACAAACCCAGAAAACATGTCTGCCGGCTGGACTGGCATGGAATGACCTTTCAGTGAACTGCGGGTTTCAAATCGATTTGTCTTACGACTTTCCTCCAGACAACAGACAAACTGGTTTTCTCCCCTGGCCACCCGACAATTATTTTAAGACTGAAATTTACCGCCTCTCTCTCTCTCTCTCTCTCTCTCTCTCTCTCTCTCTCTCTCTCTCTCTCTCTCTCTCTCTCTCTCTCTCTCTCTCTCTCTCTCTCTCTCTCTCTCTCTCTCTCTCTCTCTCTCTCTCTCGCTTTCTCTCTCTCTCGCTTTCTCTCTCTCTCCCTCTCTCTCTCTCTCTTTCTTTGTATATCCATATCCAATAGCTGGTTATGATTATAGGCTGAAAAATGAGGTAGAGACTTTTCCTCCTTCTTTGTATTTAATCTAAAATAAGATAATGACAGGTTAATCCTTCGATTTTGCCGTAAGTGGCCTTATCAAACCATTAATTTATTGATTCGTGTTGAGGAGAACTAAAGGGAAGTAATAACAGTGCCCAGGAACCCACCGTAACAAACAGACTGTACCGTAGACTTTAAAGGAATTGAACTCATCAGAGATAGATAAATTGTTTTTAGCTCTCAAAGATTTTACTGACAATTAGCAACAGATCTTAAATGTTTTTTTTTTTTTGCTGTTGTTTTGTTTTGTTTTGTTTTAAGATAAAGACAACTTCCTTGTTAAAGTGCACTATGGAAGAACGATCTATGTTTACTTCAGGTTTTTTGTTTTTTTTCCGCACCGCCCGCACTATCTGAAACTCACATGCAGACTTAGTGCGATATTTTTTAAAGAGCGACAATTTTACAATACAGAAAGAAGGGGAAAAATCAAAATTGTTACTATAAAACAATTCGCGTACGGTAATATCCACTGATTTATCTAATTATATCACCGGGGTTTCCCTAAACTGGTCGCCTTTATTTTGATCGTAAAATGCTTGATGGAGAGAAATCTACTAGATTGTTAAACAACATACGTGTCACACAGGCTGGGTGAATCTCTCCAGACCCGAAGGCCGTAGGAAATGAAATGTCAGCATAGACTCTACATCTCACGCGGGGATAAGTGAATGTGTTGTCGCACTCGACAAGGATAATTCATCAAATGGTGCTGAGGCTCACGTGGAACAAAGAGAAGAAAAATAAAAACTTTGATGTAACTCGAGCGTCGTCAATTGTTGTGGCCTTGTTTTTGCTCACTCCAATCTTTTAGTCGGTACCTAACGCAACGGTATCCCAGGACTTGGTTGAAGCTCGGTTTTTATCTTAAACCACAGCGGGCGAATTCGACCAGTCCTCTCCAAAAATAAGAAAAAATTAATTTAGTTGGTCGGGAAAAAAATGAGGATAGGCGCTATGATAGCCGTTAAGATTATCGAGCTATCGCTGAAAATCAGTAAATTCCGATTTTAAAACGCTGTGGAGAGTTAATTCCCTTACCCTGAGCTTTCTTTTTTTTTTTAGTTGTTGGTTCGATGGTTCAATAGAGGCACGCCTATGTGTGTTTTTTTTTAAATATCACAAACATATTGATTTGAGACAATTGGAAACTAAGATAAAAGTCAAACAAACAAAGAATAACATTTAGAGATCCTTAATCTCAACTTAGTATAACACACTTGACTCATCACACACTGGGTTTTGGGATTTATTTGCTTTAATAACACAGTCATCCCTAAGTTTTTAAATGCAATATTGAAGACATTTAAGATGTAAACTAATCAATTTAATTCTAGGACTCTGTAAGTTCAAGGCTTTTTTCTAGTAGTGGCATTAATTTTTGGTAAAGATTTTAGGTAATTCATTGATTATTTTCTGTGAAGCCAACGGCTATGGGAGTAATAGAAGATTGCAGGGCAATCATCCTAACACCTGGACCACTTAGATATCCAACGAATCACAAAATTGCGAGGATTTTCTCAGCATGCAGCATGTCCAGGTGTTGCCCAACACTGCCTGGGCTTGATTTACGATGGAACCGGAAGTGTCACCTCTCCAAGAATGCCACGTGAAAGTTTATTCTGCTCTAGAAGAGCGAGTCTCTTTACGAACACTGGGCTTGATATTCTGGGAGTAAGAATTTGAGCGTGGTATTCATTTCATCCACAAAGAGCCCTATATTGTGCACTAGTTTAGTGTTGCATTTGACGTCACGAAGCGTGTCCCCTGTAACGGGTCACTAGATGCCCAGCCCGAGCGACGTGTCAGCGTGGGGGATGCGTTACTCTGAGCGATAAAACCTCTTGTCTCGGCGATGGCTGGCTTGTGTTTCCGAGCGGTACCCGTGTGCACGGAAGTGACCACATGTTTACTGACACGCAACGGCTTTCCCTGTCTGGACGCTGTCACTAATTGGACAGTGGACGGCGCTAGTGCCAGGGGAAGGTAGCCTGTTTGGTTTGAGATTAGCCATTGTCTGGCAGCGAGTCTGGGCTGAATGCACTCTGCCCTATACTGCCCGCCTCTTGGCTGGCTCGCCGGCTCCTGTTATTTTCTGCCTCTCTCAAGTGCGCACTCTTGTTGACTCTTTTGTTTATGGGGATTCCCCGTTCTTTTGTAGAAGCTGGGGAAAATCTTATCAAGGGATGCCACTTAAGATTACACGTAACAACAGTTACTACCCTTTCCCTTTTTTTTTTATCACTGAGGTTCGTCGCTGTGGTAATTCATAAGGCACTTCTACCTGGCGAAGGAAAGATAATGCCTTGAAAGGCGGCCATTGTTGTTTAGGGCAGACATTGGATTGTGGCAGATGGCAGATTGGAAGTGGTTGAATTTATGGCCATTTTGGATTCTTCTGTCGTGATATTACGGCGTGAGATATTACAGGATTCACCGTTTACTGGCACGTGTTATCTCAGAACGTATTTCTTTCTCCCTTGGATGTCATTTTCCATTTTTGTCTTTTAAACTTTACAAATTAAAACAAATTATAAAGTGTTGAAATCAAAGTATTAAGAGGAAAAAAAGAACAACTTCCAACTTCTGATTTGGCCCTTGCTCACATCCCCGTTAAACTGATCTGGACGTAAATGACATTGTAAGCTCTTAGGTTTTGGGTTTGAAACCAATTCGAAGTTGATGTGTTTAATCAAACTGTGACGTATCAATCGTGCCATAGGTCAATCTTCATCGCATTGTTGTGTATGTTTTGCCGAGTATCTTCCTCTAACAATATAATAAAGGAAACCAGTGAAACCAAGCCAGGGCTCTTCATGCTCCCAGCAATGGAAGGAGACAGTGTGAGGCCAGCCATGGTTGCTGGGTCAGGCCTGGGCGGATCATACTCGTTGACTCAGCCTGGGTCAGGGTGTGGGATGTCACCGTCTCTCTCTCTCTCTCTCTCTCTCTCTCTCTCTCTCTCTCTCTCTCTCTCTCTCTCTCTCTCTCTCCTCTCTTCCCCCCCCCCCCCCCAAACCCTTACCAAGTCCCCTATCACAGCGCCTGGCTGGAGCCCCCATATCTCAAAACTCAATTAATTTAGGGAGTTCTGGTCTGCCGACCGCAATCTTGAGAACTTTTTATCAAAGCCACGCCCAATACCCTTTGCTGATGCTGATGCTGATGCTGACGATGATGATGATGGTGGTCCTCCTGGTAGTTGCGGTGTGGTGAAGCTGTTGATTTTGTTGTTGCCGGGACCTCTAATCGCATTTAATTAATTGGACGGACTTTGCTTTGGTTAAAATATGACTTCCAGCTGATAGTGAGTGGTCCCCCCTTAGTCAGTTTGATTCAATTCAACATAAAATCACACTGGATCTGAACTGTTCTTCAGTTTCTCTGTCGGTTTTTTAATTGCTTTTTTCTTTTATCCAATCTCTCCCTCTCCTTTCCCTCTCCTCTCTCTCACTCTCTTTTCTCTTACCCTCACTTTTCTCTCTTACCCACTTCTTCCTCTCCCACTCTTTTTTCTCTCTTTCGCTTCTCTCTCTCTCTCATTCCCGGTGTCACTCTCTGTGCTTCATTCAATTATTTTGTCATTCCGCTTCTGAACTTAATATGGGGGGAAAGAAAAGATAATGCGAAAAGAAAAAGATAGAGAGAGAGGAGGGGGAAAAGAAAGAGAGACGGGGGGCAGGGACAAAGGTTATTTGAGTTGAATAAAAGAAATAAGTGAGATTGAAAGAGAGATGGTGACATTAGAGTTGAATAAAAGAAATAAGTGAGATTGAAAGAGAGATGGTGACATTAGAGTTGAATAAAAGAAATAAGTGAGATTGAAAGAGAGATGGTGAATATGGCCAGGAAAGAATAGAAAAAGGATAGATTAATGAAAAAGGAACAAAATAACATCTGCGTTTTGTTCTATTAGGTCCAACTTAAATCACTTAGCTTCGGTTTCCTCATTTCCTGTTTTGATCTCTGCAGATGATTGGATTCAGTTACTGTGAATCTAATTTAAGCTGTGTAATCTCCCCTCTCAGTGAGTTCTTGGCTAGCTTTTTCATTCTCTCTTTCTCTCTCTCTCTCCTCTCTCTTTCTCTCTCTCTCTTCCTCCTCTCTCTCTCCCTCTATCTCCCTCTCTCTCTCTCTCCTCTTTCTCACTTTCTTTCTCCCCTTTCTCTCTCGTCTCTCTCTCCTCTCCCTCCCTTCTCTCTCTTTCTCTCTTCTCTCTCTCTCTCCACTCTCCCTCTCTTCACTCTCCCTCTCTCTCTCTCTCTCTCTCTAAATCTGGTTATTTACTCTTTCTATGCGTTATGTTTG
>JAWDGP010004062.1:1737500-1755000 GCA_033675545.1 Elysia crispata | reverse complement strand
GGACTCTCGTGGTGCTGATTGGTGGGCTGGAGGTGGTGACCTCTGGCCTTGGTGGAAGCTCATAGGGCATTGTGGGAGCCAGCGCGCTACTCGCTATAGATCTTTAGTATCAGGAGAGAGAGAGAGAGGGAGAGAGAGAGAGAGAGAGAGAGAGAGAGAGAGAGAGAGAGAGAGAGAGAGAGAGAGAGAGAGAGAGAGGGAGAGAGAGAGAGAGAGGGAGAGAGAGGGAGAGAGAGAGAGGAAGAGAGAGAGAGAGGGAGAGAGAGAGAGAGAGAGAGAGAGATGGAGGGAGGAAGAGGGGGACAGAGAGAGAGACTGAGAGGGAGACAGAGACAGAGACAGAGAGGAAGAGAGAGAGAAGGAAAGAAACAGGCAGACAGACTGATAGAGAAAGAGACAAAGGCAGAGAGGGAGAGAGAGATGAACAAACCCCAAACACAAAAGTATCGTGAACGAATGAGGGTCTCTAGATTGTTCTAGATTCGTCGCATCTTCAAATCTTTTTTTTTTATCTTACAGCAGTACATGAGAGGAATGATGGACCGAGTGATCTAAAATTGAACGAATAATGAAGAAGACTTTGATATTGGGGTGTTCAGGTACATGCACAAAGAACATTAAGGAAGGAAGCATCATTGATAAACCGATAATTCATTTGTTCACACCACGAGAAATACCCAGAACATTTCAGTTTTCACAAAATGAAGAGTTTTCTTTTTGTTTCTGTGACCCGCTAGATCTATATCTTCATCATAAAACCGAAATACATGGGAAAATAAAAAGAGAATGATCATGAAAATCAATTACTTCCCTTTATGTTGGAAGACTCAGGTTATGCCCCTTGGCATCCACTGGATCCAGCCTCGTTCTTGGCCAGTTGGATGGATATATCGAACAAGTTCTGCTTTTTATCCACATCAAAATGAAGGGCCGTCAAAATGACTGTTATTTCTGTGACCGAGATTGTTTACATTTGTGAAGCCCTGGGGAGCGCTATTCACTGCAGAACTACACTGGACGATCAAACAAGATGCGGCTATCGAACTGGTCCCAGCTTTATTCTCTATTTCTGGGGACTCGGTCTAGTCGTCAATTATAGCATAGAACTGCACAATAGATAATTCTGTAGGAACACAGCTCATCAAGTGCTATGGTTGGAAATCACCGATGGATGTATATATATAGACACACAATAATATTCATTCTGTCTTTGAAAGGAAATATTCTTGAAAAGAATCAAGATACGATGCAGTTGTAATATCTGTTTCTTAGAATATGTTAAGCTTGTTTTAAAGATGCAACGTGGAGAAATGTCTATCTATGTATTATTATTTTGCCAGGAAAAAAAATCCGGAACCTGTTTATTTCTTTCTGTACAAAGAAAAATCTTTTATCTAACATTTATCCCTTTCAAAGTTGCCATAAAGTAAAATAAACTTATCATTTTAATCTTTTTTCAAACCAAAATTTGATATCAACCACAAAAAGGATACCTGAATTCCTTTTATTTTAGCATGGAAATGTTTTCTGACCATATTTAGCGTTTTCCTCAGTCTCTCCTTCAGTTAATTTTGTTTTTCCTTAAGTACATCTGAACCGTGGATCAGTTTTCGTTTTGATAAGTTCAGCTTCTATTTTTTTCCTGAAGTACACGACGTTTTTTTTTTGTGACATCTCCAATAATTATAACGAGTTATCTCCCGATTAACTCAAAGTCGCGTCTGCTATTCAGACAGAAACGAACCCGCACCCACTGAGTTAGCCTTGTCACAAGTCATCACCATCCCTCCCTCAAAACTGCAGCAGCCAAAATTATTTTAAAAATTATTTATGCATACGAGCCTTATTTCCTCACTAATAAACTGTGCGCCATATCTCGAGTTTTATCTCGCTATACTTATTTGGCGCCAAAACCGCAGTTTTCCATTAAATTGTTGCCAGGTTTTGATATGTTATCCGCCGCAGTATCCATAGTCGTGGACTTGAGGCGTCTGCCCTTCTCTAGCCTGACCCGGGGTGTCGTCTGCCCCACTGGGTGGCCAGGGAGAGATCTCAGGAATCCTCTCTGCTCGCTCCTAGATATGTCTGCCTCATTGGTTTGAGCGCACGCAGAGCTTGTTAAGTCGAGATTTATCCTAAGTTAAGAATACACCATTGCTTCTTCCGTGAATTTTTTTGGATTTTTTAAAAGTGTGTTTTATATTATGGTCCTTACAGCTGCTGTAGATCATGTATTGTTGTGGATTTTTTTTTTATTATTTATTGGCTTTTATTGGTTTAAATCATACTTATTAATACTCCTAATATTTTATTTATTTGTTCTTTATTTTATTATTATTATTATTATTATTATTATTATTATTATTATTATTATTATTATTATTATTATTATTATTATTATTATTATTAACTATTGTTGTTATTATTTTTATATTATCGTTTTAACGCTCTTTAACCACTGCATTTTCATTGTTTTTTGTTGTTGTTTTTTTGTTTTGTTTTTTTTTATACTTTTTGAAAAGAAGATAATGTCATCATCGCAACCTTTATTTATCTTTCTCTCTATCATCAATTTTTATCTTGCTAGCTATCACATGAACTTGCGCACCGAACAATTTATCTGATTCACGGAAACCGTTTCTTTTTTTCTATAAATGAAAAGTCATAATATTTTGCCTTCAATACTCTTTGTGAAGCCCATACTTATCCCTCTCCTCTTTATATTACCAAAATTTCTTGAACCGGTTTTTCACTGGATGCGTCCAATAATTAGGTCATAATTACGGGAATTCCCGTTTCTTTCTGGTGCGATTCTTCCAAACCATTCTATTCTTCTTATTTGCCTGAAAGCTCAGAGTGGCCAGCCGTATGGACACTTCGCCACCACCGGGTCCAGCGGTGACACAGAGTGCCTTCTTTAGGCGTTGACGGCACCCTCAGAGAGGAGACGAATCAAACGGCAGCGCATCTCGCCGGGCCGGACAGTGGTCACTCTGGGCAGCGGTCAGATAATGGCCTGTAATCTTGTAGTCTGCTCAATTTTGGGGGAAAACTGAGTCAGAAAAGGTCACCCGGCCTGTCGAGTTATGTCCACTTCTGCTGCTGACCAGCCCCTCTATTTGCTCAGACCTGGGCCTGATGGTCGTGCCTCTTGTCTTTCTGTGCCGTGATTTGGTGATCTTTGACCAACCCTCCCCCCCCCCCCCCCCCTCCCCTCCTCCGTACTGACACTGTCAGTCTACAGGCTGGCTGATTGGAAACGATATTCCAGGCGTCTGAATAGTCCACAGATGCCGTGGTTCAAAGAGCATTTTTTTTTCTGAATGGAGAGAAATTGCATAAACGATTTTTTTGTAAAAAAAAAAACAACACCCCCCCCCCACACACACACACACAGAATTCTCGATTTTGGTTGTTTTTCCCTTTTTTAAGGGGGCGGGGGCGTTGTTGTTTTCTTCTTTTTTTTTTTTATTTGGAAACACAAAACAAAAGAAAGAGGAGAGGGGCGCGTGCATGAATGTGTGTGATGTGTGTGATGTGTGTGATGTGTGTGGGTGGATGTGGGAGAGGATGTGGAGAAGGGGAGAATCTCGAGAAGTTTACCGATTCGATTCAAATGGGAGAAGTTCCTGTTCCATTAACCTTAGAACTGACCTCAATTATACAACCTTACAACTCGGACTCTCTCTCTCTCTCTCTCTCTCTCTCTCTCTCTCTCTCTCTCTCTCTCTCTCTCTCTCTCTCTCTCTCTCTTATTTTGCATCTCCCTTTTACCTGGCGCCATGTTCTTTTTTTATTATTTGAGGGAGGAAGGGAGGATAAGAGGATGTTAGAAAGAGAGAGGGAGAGAGAGAGAGAGAGAGAGAGAGAGAGAGAGAGAGAGAGAAGTGCTACAGCTGGCATGAAGACAACCCCAGAGAGGTATTAAAGACAACTCAAAGTGAAAAGCGTAAAGATATCGAACTGCTGTCAGTATTTTATTTGTGCAACTGATTTTTTTATGACTCACCCGATATGAACCAGCGTTCTGTGTCCCTTTTAAAGAGCCCTCCATCTTTATACCCCACATCCCCCACCCCCCGCTACCTCCCGCGGCCCCCAGCACACACACACACACACACACACATCACATTACACCTCCCATCTTCTACACTATCTTAATTATTTTTTTTTTCTGCCTCTGTCCCTCTCACTCGCCCCTTTCGCCCTCAGAAAGTCAAGGAATTGATAGAATTTTTACTGAAGGCACCTCCAGCCCGCCATAATCCCGTAGCTTCAAAACAGACCACTTGCTTTTTTTTTTTTTAATTATTTCCATTTAAACATCAATCTAACAAATAACCGCGCCATGTTTGCCAAACTGCCGTGTCTGTCGTTTGTTTGCGTGCGTTTGAAAATTGTTTGCTTTTCATATCGCGTTGTTTATTTGGTAAAATTGCACTTTGTACTAGAAGATATGTTTTCTTTGTGTGTTCAACTGGTAACCCTGTCTGTCTGTTAAGTTTTGCTTTCACGATTCACAGACTTAGACAAGACAAATGTATGCCTAGCGATCAGTTTTGTTTGTGTGTATCCCATATAACCCTGCACTGGAAGGGCTTGGGATCTTCGGCTGGTCCACAAAATGGGCGATTTTTTGAAGATGGGCTGCTTCAGAAATTCCGGGAAATTGGCGCGGGAAAGAAGAATTATCGGGAAAATCCTATCGATGCTGGAATTATGCGGCGCGCACCGCTCTGAACCAATGTTTGTTGTGGTTACGAGCAGACGTCTTCATGTTGATGTCTTCAGATTTTGTCTACCCGTCGATTAGTGCATGTCTCGGGGCTCCTCTCCGTTGGGCTGGAGATATTGGGCGAAAAGATCATACGAGCCGCCTGAAAAGACGTTTAGAATTTTTCTAAAGAATCAAATTATCGTGGTCAAATTAGGTGAAAATGGAATGTTCAGTTTTTGTAAATATTATGGTCAATTGGGGTCTCTGGTCTGTCCGGTGGTGTCTGAACCACGTGAGGTTTGGCTCTGTGGAAGTGCACCAGTTAGAAAAAAAAAAGTTTTTTCTTTTTTTTTTCGTTTTTTTTTCAATCAGATTTTTATGTAAATTCATATCAGTCTCGTGAGCTTCCTCATCATCACCACATTTTCATCAGCATCAGCAGTATCAATATTCTCTTATTTTTAGCATACAGCTGTTTTTCTTATTGGTCCAATGTTATTCTTTTTATTTTTTTTTTTTTGCTTTTGTTATTATTATTATTATTATTATTATTATTATTATTATTATTATTATTATTATTATTATTATTATTATTATTATTATTATTATTATTATTATTATTATTATTTTACCAACCTTGAAGTAATTTTTTTTCTGTATTGTTTAGTTTTTATAAGATCGTTTTGACCAAACGTCCTATTTTTTCCTTGACGCCCCTAATCTCTGTGACTTGACCTCACATGTACCCCTTCAGTCATTCTTCTGCCCTCCCTGCCCTCTTCCCCTCTTCTCCTTGTCATCTCTTTGTCGATAAGCCTCAATTGAACACTCCTCCCACCCCGCCCCTCCCCCTCCCCTTTTCCACGAGTGAAACCTCTCCAACCCCCCTCCCCCTCACACCCTACTCCTTTCTCTCCGAACCAAAACGTCACGGCTACCGGAAGTCCACTAAAACCAGATGGTTGTACAAGGGGCCGTCCACTAATGATTTTCTAACCCTTTCTCCCTCTCTCTCGCTTTCTCTCCCTCACTCTCTCTCTCTCTTTCGCCCTCCCTCTCTTTCTCTCTCCCTCTCTCTCTCCCTCGCCCTCTCTCACTCTCTCTCTTACCCTCCTGATCTTCTCAATGGAATGTACACAGGCCTGTTTTCTCCAGGTGAGGTTTCCTGTATTGCTAATTGGGCCCAATGACACTGTGTCCACACTTTACTGCTTAGCAATGAATCACTACGATGGTTTTCTGTCAGTAACGAACCTTTTCTCGTCTCGATAATTATGAATGGGGAAGCAGTTCATGAATGCTTTAAGAATCAAAATTAGGTGTTTTTGTATGGGGAGAGAGGAAGAGTGAAAGCATGTGTGTGTCTGTGTATGACTATATTATGGAGGGAGTGGAAAAAGGGGGGGGCGCAAGAGAAAACAATGTCTATAATTCGTAAGCAATTAACATCTAGTGCTTCATAGATCACAGCTTTCTCTGTACTGTCTCTGCCCCGTCCATTCACATTCACTTAGCCTACATCGTCTACTCCTGTTTTTTGGGGGTTTTTTTGTTCTCCTCGAGGCTGAATATGCCAACCGCGGTTTCTCTTTCCACTGTTTTTACCGCCATTCAAACACCGCTCCTGTAGACCAAGAACCTGGAGGAGGTGTGTGGCGTAAAAGCTTGTCAGTTTTATCCTCAAAGATTTGAGAAAAATGACGCACACATCTTCTGATTTTACCGAAATTGAATTATAGAAATTACAAATAAGACACTGATTTAATCCTCTTTGTTTCAGTTGATATAGATATTTACCACACAGGTCACGCCCAGAACTCGCCTGCGTCGCATGCGGTGCCTGGGATTTGAATATTCTCCGTAGTGCTTTATGGGCAAGTTCTCAACCTACTCGGCCAGCACCAGCACCCACCCATCCAACATAAACACCTTCACACAAACACTGACCACCCACCTCCCCCCTACAGATGGCCATTACTGGCCGAAGCGCATGTAATCATCGAAATGACTAGTTGTGAGATTTGTTTAGCCTCAGGCCACCCCTCTTGCTGACCAGTGTCTGGTGTCCACTAGCCGTGTCCTTTCTGTTGACCCCAGCTGACACCGGCCATCGTCCACTCCCCCCTTTAGGGAGGATTTCTTCCCCAACCATCAATGCCCGTCTTAAATTGGATTTTCCCATTTTTTTAAACCTCTAGATATGTATCAAGTTTTTGCGGACTGGCTTTTTCTCTGCTCATTTCGTCAACGTCAGTTGCTCCTTTTTTTTACCATTTTTTTTTCTTTTTTTTCCTTTGTCCTTTCCTTATTTTTTCCCCTTTGTGATGCGATGAGTTTGCCCAGCTATGTGTTTGTCTTTGTGTTCCCCTCTTCCTCAATATCCTTACTCTTTGCTCCATTAAAGTGCGCCTTCTTCTGTACTCTCAGAAAAAAATGCACAATGGCAGACAGAAAGAGAGACAGACAGATAGACGGACGCCATAATAGATATTGACATTGATACAGGTATACAGACTGGAGGGGTTGAGCCAAAACATGTCTTAAAACGCATAAATGGACAGATAAGAGAGAGAGAGAGAGAGAGAGAGAGAGAGAGAGAGAGAGAGAGAGAGAGAGAGAGAGAGAGAGAGAGAGAGAGAGAGAGAAAGAGAGAGACAGACAGACAGACAGACAGACAGTCAGACAGTCAGACAGGGAGAGAGACGTTGATTTAAAATTAGATAGAGAGAAAGAGAGAGAGAGAGAGAGAGAGAGAGAGAGAGGAGAGACAGAGAGACAGAGAGAGAGAGAGGAGAGACAGAGAGACAGAGAGACGTTTATTTAAGATGAGATAGAGAGAAAGAGAAGGAAAATGTGTGAAAGAGAGACAGTCAGTCAGACAGAGAGACAGAGAGACGTTTATTTAAGATGAGATAGAGAGAAAGAGAAGGAAAATGTGTGAAAGAGAGACAGTCAGACAGACAGAGAGACAGAGAGACGTTTATTTAAGATGAGATAGAGAGAAAGAGAAGGAAAATGTGTGAAAGAGAGACAGTCAGACAGACAGAGAGACAGAGAGACGTTTATTTAAGATGAGATAGAGAGAAAGAGAAGGAAAATGTGTGAAAGAGAGACAGTCAGTCAGACAGAGAGACAGAGAGACGTTTATTTAAGATGAGATAGAGAGAAAGAGAAGGAAAATGTGTGAAAGAGAGACAGTCAGACAGACAGAGAGACAGAGAGACGTTTATTTAAGATGAGATAGAGAGAAAGAGAAGGAAAATGTGTGAAAGAGAACAGCGAGAGAGGAAGATGACCTGAGCTGCTTATTTGTCAGGTTTTGCCTGGCCTGGCCTGGTGTTGAGGTTCTCTCTCTCTCTCTCTCTCTCTCTCTCTCTCTCTCTCTCTCTCTCTCTCTCTCTCTCTCTCTCTCTCTCTCTCTCTCTCTCTCTCTCTCTCCCCCCCCCCCCCCCCCCCCCTCGACCTAGTCGGCAGCAGTGGAAGAGTCAGTATTAGCAAGTCAGATGAGAGCAGAAGCCTCTCTCCCCACCCCCCTCCCCACACACACACACACACACTCGCACACTTTCATGGCCGTGCATGCACTCTCTTTGTTTTAAGGTTTATGTTGGGTTGAAAGAGTGGCATTGGTGGTGGGAAGAGAGAGAGAGAGAGAGAGAGAGAGAGAGAGAGAGAGAGAGAGAGAGAGAGATAGAGAGAGAGGGAATAAACCGACGGACAGAAGGAGGGGAAGACAGAGATAGAGAAAGAAATGCTGAGGGAGGATGACAGACAGACAAATAAACACATAGACAGAGACAAAATGGGTTTTTAAAGGTTACAACAAGAAGTCAATACCAAAAACACATGTAGAGCAGCACCAGTAGTTGTTGCAACATGATGGAGCAGTAGCTGAAGCAGTAGTGGTAGAATCTGATACAAGTCTTTTTGTAGATCGTGACTATAAAGATTGATTATGATGGATGAGAATTGATGGACTCTGGACCTGACTGAGCTAAGACTACAGAAAAGACATTTCCCCTTCGTTTCATTTTAGGAGGGTTTGACTTTGAGTATTACTGTGGACTCGTCACTACATTCAAATTCGCTGTAGTGGTCACACATCCGTACCAATCAGGCATTTTGATGACAGGAGGATTCTCTCCAATTGACCGATGCGGCAGGGGGGGGGGGGGGGGGGGGAAGGAGGCCCTATAGTCCTCGATTCGTAATCTCCATAATCAATCAGAACTGACCGTTTGACCTCGTGCTGCACACCATGGGACACGATCGCTAGGTTGACATGGCCCAGTCGAGGTAATTGTGGTATCCCACGCCAACAAGTTGTAACGTCCGTCATGAGATAGTGGTCAGTATTCGGTTTGTGAAGTCTGTCATGAGATAGTGGTCATAATTAGGTTTGTAAAGTCTATCATAAGATAGTGGTATCTATCTAGCTATCCTCTATGTTTCTATTTCCCTCTCCCTCTTTTTTTTCTCTCCTTGTCTTCGTCTCCAGGCTCCCCTCTCATTCTGTCTCCCCCCCCCAAACCTGGCCTTCTCTTTTAATTCCCTACTCTTTCAGCCCTCATTCATCAATACATGCCACTCAAACCAATTTTTGTTTGTTTGCTTTTGGTTTTTCGATTTTGTTTTGTTTTGGGTTGTTTTGTTGTTGATATTTTTTCGTTTTTTTGTTTTTTGTTTTTTGTTTTTGTTTTAGTTCTTTTTGTTTTTTGATGTGTTTTTTTTTTTTGTATACTTTAAACAGTATCCAGTCCACTAATTCCTCTGTTGTTTCCTCCCTCCTCTCTTCTCTCTCTCTCCCTCCATGTTTCCTGGCACCAGTGGATGGACGTGACGGTGAACATCCCAGGCGTCCAGCAGAGCGTGGAGGCGTTCTCCTCGTGCGCCGTCCGCAACTCGAACGTCGACAACTGGCTCCGGCTGCCGTACGTCGAGAGACAGGGGGCCAACTCGCTGCACATCAGCATCACGTAAGTCGCTCTCGTCTACATCGTCCTTTAGTTCCTCAGACCTTAAGTCCTAAAACTTAATAGTTCTTTAGTACTTTAGTCCTTTAGTCACTGAATTGTCTAGCCCTTTAATCCTGAAGTCCTTAAATACGTAAGTTCTTTCGCTTTAAGTCATTTAATCCTTTAATCTTTTGGATCCTTAATCCTTTTGTCCTGTAGTCTCCTTTAATCTTTTAGTCAGTGAGTCCTTTAGTCCTTCAGTCCTTCGCCCCAGGGCAACCATTCTAATGTACCAAGTCCACATAGCACACTAAATCTACTACTCCTAATACCTGCACAATTTATTGCCACGACAATTTTCATGCCAAGAACAAAAACAAGCAACGTCACCAGCAAAGCATCAATCAATCCATCACTGATGAGGCATCAAATCAACTTATCCCGATTATCCCTACCTCTTATCCCATCACCACACTCCTCCCTCTTCTCCCATCACCACACTCCTCCGTCTTCTCCCACCACCACACTCCTCCGTCTTCTCCCATCACCACACTCCTCCCTCTTCTCATCTTCCACCACCACACTCCTCCCTCTTCTCCCATCACCACACTCCTCCCTCTTCTCCCATCACCACACTCCTGCCTCTTCTCCAACCACCACACTCCTCCCTCTTCTCCCATCACCACACTCCTTCCTCTTCTCCCACCACCACACTCCTCCCTCTTCTCCCCTCACCACACCCCTCCCTCTTCTCCCACCACCACACTCCTCCCTCTTCTCCCATCACCACACTCCTCCCTCTTCTCCCATCACCACACTCCTCCCTCTTCTCCCATCACCACACTCCTCCCTCTTCTCCCACCACCACACTCCTCCCTCTTCTCCCATCACCACACTCCTCCCTCTTCTCCCACCACCACACTCCTCCCTCTTCTCCCATCACCACACTCCTCCCTCTTCTCCCATCACCACACTCCTCCCTCTTCTCCCATCACCACACTCCTCCCTCTTCTCCCATCACCACACTCCTCCCTCTTCTCCCCTCAGGTTCACCATGCGGGAGTGCTCCCAGATGGTGGAGCCCAGCAACCTGGTCCAGTGTAAGGAGACCTTTAACCTCTACTACTTCCCTGCCGAGGGGGACTTCGGCAACGAGCGACTGCCCTCCTGGGACACGATGACCTACAGGAAAGTGGACACTATTGCCGCGGAGTACACGTTCCAGGTCAGTTTGTAGTGTGTTGTGTGTCAGGTTGTAGTGCGTTGTGTGTCAGGTTGTTGTGTGTTGTGTGTTGTGTGTCAGGTTGTAGTGTGATGTGTGTCATTTTGCTGTGTGTTGTGTGTCAGGTTGTTGTGTGTTGTGTGTCAGGTTGTAGTGTGCTGTATGTCAGTTTGCATCGTGTTGGGTGCCAGTTTGTAGTTTGTCGTGTGTCTGTAGTGTGTGGTGTATCAGTTTGTTGTATTTTGCGTGCCAGTTTGTTTCGCATTGTATATCAGTTTGTATTGTGATGTGTGTCAGTTTGTAGTGTGTATATTAGAATCCAAGGCTGAGCTTTTCTTTAATTATTAAGATATTTACCTCTGTCTAAATTTTCAAGACCCATCTTCCTAAGATCTAATGTTTGGAGAAACGAACAAATCAATGTCTCTAAAGTTTTGACCATCATCTCCCTTTTCCCCCCTCCGTGACGCAGGGTAAAGGCGACGTGAGATACAACTACGAGAAGCAGCAGATCGCCCTGGCCGAGAACGGACCAAGAGGCGTCTACTTCGCCATCCAGGACCAGGGCGCCTGCGTGACCATTGCCCGCGTGGTCATCTACTATGTGACGTGTCCCAACATAACGGTCAACTACGCGTTCTTCGAGGAGACCCCGACGGCGGCCAAGGCGACGTCCATCGTGGAGCCCAGTGGCCGGTGTGTAGAGCACGCCACCGAGAAGTCCAAGCTGTCCTACGTGTGTCAGAATGATGGCCTCTGGTTCAGCTCGCCACGCGGCCAGTGTGTGTGTAAGCCGGGATACCAGGGCAACACGGCCCAGACCGAGTGTACAGGTGAGACGGTGTATGGAGGAAATAGCTGACGTGAGCTGGTTCTATCAAACGTTATGATGCTGGTTGATTTCGATTTTTAAAGAGTCAACTCGCTTAATTAGTTACAATCAAAGTCCCGACAAGTTCGTTTAAATTGAACTTCTCGGAAACAGTTGATTAACTTCGATTAAGATGACTTTCGACATTAAAAAGTTAGTTGGACTCAGTTGGATTCCATAGTGTCACAAGTCACCCATACATCCGTGTCATTTGCTAGCGAGTGAAATGGAGTATTGCTGTTGATGAAGTATGTGACGGCTCAACCGGTAGACGTCTGTCCGATCTAATAGCCTAGTCATGATTTGATATAAAGATTCGTTCCCTTGACAAAGTGAAAATTGATTTGGTTTCCGTGACTTTGCATATAACAGTTGTTCTGGAAATTCTTCAAATATCTTAGCTCCAAAATCTCCTCTCTTCACCTTGTATAGACAGATCCAATAAGCTGTTGCGTGGAGAGAGTTGTTGTTGTCAGACATTACCAAACTAAATCTGATTGATCCCTCGAGATTTAAAAAAAAAGCAAGTGGTACAATGGTATTATTTTGGGCTGAAAATTAACAAACTTCATGGCGAAGTTCAAGCTTCAACTCCGAGCATTTTCCTCCCCTCCCCCCAATCCGTACTCCAGTATCTCAGCCCGTCCACTGTTTTCCCCGGGGAGCGACTAGTGTGTAGCTGCCCCTCTCCCTGGACACTGGTCCTCCTTGTTCCTGACCTGTCCAGCGGTCTCTTGTTTGTCCAGTCGCTGACAGGATGTCAACAATACAAGCCAAGGATAAACAAGAACCATAACCCTCGCGGCACTGTTTACCACAAATTCTGAGGTTTCCAACAGGACACGCGGCGCCGAACTATCAACTGAGATTATGTTTTTGTTTTTTGCCTTTTTTGTTGTTGTTGTTGTTGTTGTTGTTGTTGTTGTTGTTGTTGTTGTTCTCATGCTTTTCCTTTTTTTTTAGGGCGAAGGAAAGGTTGTTGGTTGCTATTTTTTTCCTTTTAATTATAGAAAAATCCAAGATCTACGAGTTTTCAAAAGTTCTACAATAGTGTGTACATTACAACTGTTTGCGTTGACTCCGTCATATTGAATGTTTTTATTCCAGACATTTTTTTGTGAACTGTTATATCGATGATGATAACGATGATGATACCGATGGTGACAACCAGAATTAATTATCAAAACATCGACACATTAAGATTGAGGGCCAAAATCAAAATGTTTTACCAGAACCAGTAAATGTACCGGAGTTGCAGTATATTACCACCAGCTGTAGAAACTGCATGTACAGTAGTTCTAGCAGCAGTTGCAGTATATTACCACCAGCTGTAGAAACTGCATGTACAGTAGTTCTAGCAGCTGTAGAAACTGCATGTACAGTAGTTCTAGCAGCTGTAGAAACTGCATGTACAGTAGTTCTAGCACCTGTAGAAACTGCATGTACAGTAGTTCTAGCAGCTGTAGAAACTGCATGTACAGCAGTTCTAGCAGCTGTAGAAACTGCATGTACAGTAGTTCTAGCAGCTGTAGAAACTGCATGTACAGTAGTTCTAGCAGCTGTAGAAACTGCATGTACAGTAGTTCTAGCAGCTGTAGAAACTGCATGTACAGTAGTTCTAGCAGCTGTAGAAACTGCATGTACAGTAGTTCTAGCAGCTGTAGAAACAACATGTACAGTAGTTCTAGCAGCTGTAGAAACTGTATGTACAGTAGTTCTAGCAGCTGTAGAAACTGCATGTATAGCAGTTCTAGCAGCTGTAGAAACTGCATGTACAGTAGTTCTAGCAGCAGTAGAAACTGCATGTACAGTAGTTCTAGCAGCAGTTGCAGTGGCTGAACTGACACTGGTTGCTCTGACGTTGGTATGATCCTGGACCAAAGAAAATTTCACGAAGAACCAAACAGCAGATATTAGCTGTTACAGCAAAGTAAATGGGAGAACTTATAGGTCTGACATCAGAACAGGCATTTTTTTTTTTTTTTTTTTTTTGGGGGGGGGGGGGGGGGGTTGTTTTTTGTCCTCACATCCAGCCTTGCCCGTGGACGTCAGTGTTTACACGCACACATGAGATCACACACTCACGCACAAACCGAGCTCTAGCATTAAAAGTGTGAACCCATTGTCCACAAATCCACACACACATATACATACTCTGGGCAGAAGCTATGTGTGTTTGTACTTGCTGGACACAGTTTACTGGGATGGTGCGATCTTTGAAAGCAAACTACAACTTCTTGAAACTACAAGAGTTATGTCCCCTGGTATTTTGTTAAAATTCATCGGAGTGTTTTCTTATGCATATTTCTTGCATTAAAAAAAGTAGTCCCCTCCCCCACGCAACATCATTTTTTCCAAAGATTCCGATTTTGACAGCGATCCAATCCAACACACGAATAATAGTATGATGAATTGCCTTGTTCACATTAATACGTGCTTTATCAAGCCAGTTTTGCCAGTTTCATCCTATCGAGGGTTTTAACCGACAAATTATAACCAGCTTTATCCGTTCTTGCATTGTTATCGTTATTGGAAACCGGATTCCCAAAGTGACCCAGAAAAAAAACCCTATAAATAAAAAAAATACATCAATCCCTAGGAATTAATGTAAAATTTATTTCTGTTCAATGTTATCACCTCATGCGTCTTAACCGAGAAAACAATATTTGCATAGCCTCAACGTAACTTTGAACCTTGCGACCTGCGGAGGACGTGAGCAGAAAAACAAGGGGGTCTGCTTGTGTTGCGGGATTTCCCGTTGGCTCTGATGCGGCTGGGAGGCCAGGTGAAGGGCATTAGGCCTGGGGTTTGGACACGGCCTGCCTGAGGATTAACTTGTCAGCTAGATGGTCCCCATCCCAGCAGCAGACCTGTGTGCAGCAACATCCGTTCAGCGTCAGCATTTTACCGCGCTGCTGTGTTTTCATGGCCGGGATGCATGAGCCCATTTTAAACACTGGTGGTGCGCACCGGGATTTCCCGCTAAAGCTGCTCTGTGCACAACGGGAATCCCCTATGGTAATCCCGGGCGAGTTTCATGGCGGTGCGAAGCTGGTCCGCCCATCTGTTCAGGTCGTAATATTTTAAACCCGTGTTTGGTCGAGTTTGCGTTTTATGGCATACAATATGATGATGATGAGGAGGACGAGGATGAGGATGAGGATGATTATGGGATTATGTTCCAATTTTTAACTGCATTAACCGTGTTAAGTAAAATGACTCTAAAAAAAAGAGAAAGAGAAGGACAGAAAAACAGACAGACAGACAAAGTTACAGAGAGGAAGAGAGGGTGTTTAAAGAACTCTCAACTCTCTGATTCAATACATCTCTTTTGGCAATACGAAGGCTCGGGTGTTGTGTTAACTTATGAAACTTTCTATTAAGCAGTTGTTTTTTTTTTTGTTTTTTTTTGTTTTCGATTACCATTCTTATCTCCTTTGACTTGACCATCCATCCGCAGCGTGTCCGAGTGACCAGTACAAGTGGTCAGAGGGTGAAGGTCCGTGCTCCTCGTGCCCCAAGTACAGCTACAGTACAGGCGCCGCGGCCGAGTGTACATGCCACTCCGGGTATTTCCGAAGTCCCAGGGATGATAAGTCAGAGCCATGCACCAGTAAGTACAGCATCTCTCTTTCTTTTTTTTTCTCTGTCTGTCTGTCTGTCTGTCTCCCTCTCTATCTCTCTCTCTCTCCCTTTCTCTTTCTCTCTCTCACTCTATCTCTCTCTCCCTTTCTCTTTCTCTCTCTCACTCTCTCTCCCTTTCTCTTTCTCTCTCTCACTCTATCTCTCTCTCCCTTTCTCTTTCTCTCTCTCACTCTATCTCTCTCTCCCTTTCTCTTTCTCTCTCTCACTCTATCTCTCTCTCTTTCTCTTTCTCTCTCTCACTCTATCTCTCTCCCTTTCTCTTTCTCACTCTCTCTCTCCCTTTCTCTTTCTCTTTCTCTCTCGCTCTCTCTCTCTCTCTCTCTCTCTCTCTCTCTCTCTCTCTCTATATATATATATATATATATATATATATATATATATATAAACGCTACATAAGTACCAACTAAAAGTAAACACAGACAAAACAGAATTCACAGCTCTTTCAAAAAACGAGGAAGACTGGAAAAACGCAAAGAAAGTGGGCTCACTCATTGGTGATCTCGAGGATGTAGAAAGGAGAAAACAGCTCTCCACCGCAGCCCTCAACAAGCTTTACCACGTGTGGATGAAAGGAAATAAACTTAAAACCACAACCAAAATACAACTTTATAAGTCCCTTGTGAAATCCATACTACTATACAACTGTAGCACATGGGCACTGACTCTCACCGAAGAAGAGAAAATAAACGCTTTCCACCGAAAACAACTGAAAAAGGTCCTAAACATTAAATTTCCAGTAAAAATCACAAATAAGTCACTGTATAAAAAATGCCAGGAAAAGCCCCTCTCGCTGCAAATTCTAAAAGCCCGGTGGAACCTCTTTGGGCATATTCTTCGTAGAGACAGCGACATCCCTGCCAACAGAGCAACAAGAGCCTACTTCATCCAATATGGCCACAAACTAAGAGGACGGCCGACAACAACTCTCCCAATCGTACTGAACAGAGATCTAGGACTAATTGACCATTTTAGACTCCATTCAACCGATGATCTGGTCAAAATCACTGAGCTCGCAAAGGACAGGAAACAGTGGAGAGAACTCTCTGCGAGGATAGAGAAAGCTGCCGAAGCGTCACAGACGGTGAACTGGGATGCGACACGGCAATAAGTCAGTCAGTCAGTAAGTCATATATAAATATAGCTACCTCCATCTTTCCTTCTATCATCTATCTCTTTCCCTCTCTCTCTCTCTCTCTCTCTCTCTCTCTCTCTCTCTCTCTCTCTCTCTCTCTCTCTCTCTCTCTCTCTCTCCTATTTTCCTCTTTCATTTTCTCTCGTCTATCTCTCGTTACCTTTCATTTCCTCAAATTTATCACCCGGCTTGCTTCTCTAATCCTCTAATCTCCAACGTGTTTATCTTCACCGTTTCTTGTCGTTGCTTTTACTGCCAATATCGTCAGTGTTTCTGACCAGGCACCCCGTTTGGCTGTTATCCTGTGATCTTCAGTTCTAACCACATGGAAAAGAAAAAGATTCCCAGTTTTATTTTTTCCCGAGATGTTTGCTTCGTCTTTGCCTTTCTCCTTCCCTTCCCATTTTCACCATTTCTAGCTATTTCCTGTGCTCTCTTTTCCCATTTTGAGAGTATATTCTTTTTGCAATTTGTTTATAGGATGAAATGTATATGTTGTAAAAAAATATGGGAAAAAGCAGGAAAACTTACACGAAAAGGCATGTAACTCTGTCATTTCGTAGAGAGGTGCATATTTCCTGGACCGCATAAGAAATGACAGCAAATCTCTCTTAAGCCAAGTTCTGTATCTAAAAAATTCTACACAAGAAGCATTTTTCCTACTTGATCAGGTTTTAGGATAAGTGTGTGGATCAAGCGTAAATCCTCTAGAGAGGGCCAACCATGTACAGAATGTGTGGAATATTTACCACATCTCTCTCTCTGGTAGAAACCAGACTCTACCGGAATGCGCAGGAAATCCTCTTTACGCGCATGCGTACTGTCCAGTTTAAACATCTTGACACGATACAGAGCTGCTTCTCGCCCATCGTTCTCACTCGCTACATCCGGGGCCAGGGGGAGGGAACTCTTCACACCATCGTTAAGCCTCGCAAGAGAAATGAGATTCCCGGGAAGA
>JAWDGP010004062.1:1725000-1735000 GCA_033675545.1 Elysia crispata | reverse complement strand
CCACAGAACCTCCATCAGAGCCCAGAAACCTGAGGATACTGAACCAGACTCCGACCAGCGTGACCTTGACCTGGGAGACGCCCTCTGACCTCGGGGGTCGCTCTGACCTCAACTACCGCGTGGTGTGTGACAAGTGTGGCGGCAGCGTCACGTATGTCCCGGCATGGAGAAACTTCAACTCGACCACGTAAGGGTTTCTGTGTCGTGCAGTTTTGTGGACAGGTCTGGGGAGCGGGTAGCGGCTTGCTGATATTTTCAATGTCAAGGTTGTTTTTGGCCTGATGTCATCATCGTCTTATTCACCTGAAGCTTTGCTTTAGATTGATGAGTTTACTCTAGTCATTGCCAAGAAGACTAAATCATCATCGTCATAATCATCATCCCCACCATCAATATTAGCATCCTCACCACCATCATCATTATCTTCGACATCATCATCATGAACATCCTCACCATCATCATTGCTATCTTCACCATCATCATCATTATTATATTATCTTCATCATCATCATCATCACTGTTGTCATGGACTTTAATTTCATCCCTATCTTCAACGTCACTTTTATCATTATAATCGTTATCATCACCCTTAATGTAAATATCATCTGCAACATCAGAGCACCTACAGCAGCAACATCACTTTTATCATTATAATCATTATCATCACCTTTAATGTAAATATCATCTGCAACATCAGAGCACCTACAGCAGCAACATCACTTTTATCATTATAATCGTTATCATCACCCTTAATGTAAATATCATCTGCAACATCGGCAGCACCTACAGCAGCAACATCTCTTTTCTTCTCATTGCAATATGCCGGCTCCTGCGGTTGTTTTGTTTTGTTTTTATTCTCTCTTGACAGCCGTCATGATCTTGTTCCGGTCTATATTTGCTTTTCCTGAGGACTCGTCAACTGTCTCGCCTAATTGATGTGTCAGAGAGCAGCTTTTTGAAGTCGGTACAGATCTCCAATTGAACATGTCAATATGATGAGCGAGGTTTTTACCTGCGTTTGTTTGAAGAAGCTTCTCAGCTCTCAAAGACATAACGAGGAACTGGCGAGGGTTGAAGATAACTGATGTTAGTGCCAGCCTCGTTTGTGCCATGCTCTATACAGTTTCCTGGACCAGAGATGGTCTCCCTGGGTTTCTCGGTGTCTATTGGTTTGCTCTCTGAGCAGTATTAAACATGTCACGATCACAAGGTCATACTGAAAGCCTCGCTAGCATTAATGAAGACAAAAATAATGTCTTATTCATTATGGAAATTTTCACATCTCAGTACCGCGCAGAGAAGTTCAAGGCTACGTCCTTAATTCACCCTAAAAGGTCACTCCAAACAGGTCAATTTTTAGCAAGGGATTCTTAAATCGTAAGATGATTTTGTTTTTCAAATGTGACTTAGGCATGGGAGACCTTCTGAGGGTAAAACCAGGTAAGTGATGAAAGGTTTTGTCCTAAATTTAACCCCCCTTGGGTGATGAAATCCCCTTTCAGTTTTTTTATTTTCTTAATTCAGAGGCGATATATCTCCAATTTGTTCTCCATGACACAAGACCCCAGGACTTACCTCGAGATAGGCTGGACTTTTCGGCTATTTTAAAAACCTTTTTATTACTTTATTGAGCTTTCCTAGAGCGAGCTCTTCTTCAGATGTAGCAGTATTATGTAATATGTGCAGCATCTGGAGGCAACTGCACTTGCAATTTAGCAATGCCACTAAAAGACGGTTAAAGGGAATAAACTCTGGAACACAACAGGAAGAGCCAGTTACAGGGCCTAAAATTTCGTCAGAATATGACGTGTGTCATAACTATGGCCAGTAACTGTTCGCGTCGCTCAAAACAGGGGGACAGAATTCATGTTTTGTATTTTACATTCATCAGTGATTGTCTACCTTTTTCGTAATTCTCAACAAAAAAAAAAAAGAAAAAGATTTTGGGAGCAAGCAGTAAAGCCATTTGCCTTTTGTTGCCAATCTTCTTCCAGCGTAAGACTTAAATGACTAAATTGGGTCTGCCTGATGGCTGAGCTCCACCGGGAGTTCCGGCCCAAAGAAGGGGGAGATAAGCCTGGGACAGGGAAAAATGTCCTGTCAATAAAGATTAAGTGGAAACAATTTTGGCTCCGCAGGGGCTGGAGTCAAGAGGCCAAGGATTTATCTGCCCTTGTTTTGATGTCTTCTGCTCGCAAACGAGGACCAAGCCCGGGCATTCAGGCCAGATATATTTTGGTACAATAGGATTAGATGGTCCTTGTCTGTAGGTTGTCAGGCAAAGAGCAAAACTATTGCAGATTTCGGGTCCAGTTTCTGTCCTGGAGAAGAAGTCAGGCGGTACAATGAGAAAATAATTATAGATCTGATCCCGATTAGATTCATCTCTCTCTCTCTCTCTCTCTCTATCTCTCTCTCTATATATATATATCTCTCTATCTATCTCTCTCTATCTCTCTCTCTCTCTCCCTCCCCTCCCACCGTTTCATTTTACCCGGTCTTGGTTGCCCTCATCGCTTTCCTCACGATGTAAGAGTAGTTGTAGTTCTTTGAAAGGTACTACAAAAACCACTACAAAAATCATTATTATTATTCTTTCCGTCATGAAATTGTTTTCGTTGTCAATAGTATCTCAGTTATCATGAGCATTGTCATCATCATCATTATCATCCTCATAATCATCATCACCATTATCATTATCATTTTCATCATCATCATCATCATCATCATCAGCAGCAGCATTATTGTCTTAGCTTTCATTATGTTACAGCCGTAACTAGGTATGCATCCTCCCCTCCCCACCTCTCCTTTCCCCTTTTTCTCCACCATCACCACCATCATCACCATTTCCTGTCCCCTCCCGAATCGGATCCTGCCAAAGACAGATATTCTGTAATGTTTTTTTATTGCTTGTATTTTCCCCCTGTGGCGTGTTTATCAAGATGACCGTTTTTCCGTCTCCATATCAACGTTTTTCCCCGTCAAACAACTGGTCCAGCCAGCCTGGGTTGATAATTTTATCGGAGCTCTCAGAGTTTGAGGCGAGGCCCAATCAGTGTAGCTTGTCTGGTCTCTGATCAGCTCACAAATATTGGACGCGTGGCTGCGACCTGTGCGCCGAGCTTGCCTTTTCTTTGTGCCGTTTTTTGGTGATTTTTTTTTCATGGATTTCTTTATTGCGCTGTCCGCAAGTTTCTCTTCTTTTTTTAAGGATAGGGGCAAATTCTATGTTCTTGTCGTAATTTACTTTATCACAACCCATGTCATGTTTGTCATGCAAAAAACGATACAACAAACAACAAAAATTTTTAAAAGAAATATTAGGCCGTTATCATCAGCACAAACTGAATCCAGTCTGATTTCAAATTGCTGAACACACGTTGTTCATTAGACTCCTTAGCCTCTTACAGAAATGGTTTTAAATATAATATTTGGAAAAGGAAAATCGCGATGGATAGAAAGAAAAAAAAAAACAAAGGCAAAGGGATCACTAGCAACAAACCCCGGACTGCACGCGATACTGTGGTGTAACAACAAAGGGGAGCTAATTGGAGCGCGGACTCGTACCGACTGGCTGAAATCAGCGCCGGAAGACCGAGCGCGCAATGATCGTTTGTTGCTTGTCAGATTACGACTGCCTGGCCACGCCCCCTTTTTCCACGTCGCCGAAGGGACTGGCAATTTTGTCCCGTGGTTCATTTAAGACACGTCCATGCAAATTGTATCCTGCATAAAAAGTGACAAAGGGCATCTTGACTAATGGAGCTTTTCTTTAGATTCCTCCTTCGTTAGGCATTCTGGCGTTCGGCTGAGTTATGTCAACAGAGCAGTCTTCAATGTCAAACTTTCTCTTAGAATATTCAATTCTTCCTTTTTTTGCCTCTGTTTCTGTCCTTATCGCTCTCTCAGAAATATTCAATCATTGCTGGAAATATTTCAACATCACCTAGTCTAGATGACTTGAATTATCAGAGTTCAAATCGGTACTTTCCAATCTCCAGACATAATGGTTCATTCACTGCGCCAACGTCCGTCTCTCCTCTCTGACTCATTTAACAGTCGAAGAAACAAAACAGTTCCCCTCTTTACAAATAATGGATGTGATATAACATTGAACCACTAATATTTTAGTATAGTGAGGAACGAGATGTGTTGTATTTTAATAAAATACTTTGTGTACTATTCTCTGCTTAGATTTCTTTGCTCAGACTTCTAGCACAATACACTTTTGAGCATCATAATTTTTTATATTGTCGGGCTGTGAATTTTCCCCGCAGAGTGCTGAAAAAGAATAAAAAAAATATATTAAAAATTGAACCTTGGATCTGTGTTTACAAAGTTAATGAAGTAAATTGACCGATATGAAGAGAAGCTTTGTGTATGTAGTTGTTAAATCATGTGTGTTCTCTGGCCTCTCGTCACAGGGTCACCCTGAACAACCTGGACCGCGGCAAGACGTACACAATCAAACTCTACTCGGAGAATGGAGTGACCAACATGAGTGAGGACCACGCGGCCAAACACAGCACCATCTTGGTGGTCACTCAGTCTATAGGTAGGTTGCTCGCTTGATAAGTAGGTCAGCCACTCGATAGATAGATCTTATAGTCGATAAGTAGGTCATTCGGTCGATAAGTAGTTACCCAGTCGTTATGTAAGTTAAAATCGATAGTTAGATCACTTGGTCGATAGGTAGATCTTATAGTCGATAAGTAGGTTTTTCAGTCGATAAGTAGTTTCCCAGTCGATCTGTAGGTCAAAATCGATAGTTAGGTCTCCCAATCGACCTATAGATCACAATCGATATGTAGGTCACAATCGATTGGTGGATCCTATCTCGATAAGTAGGTCATTCGGTCGATAAGTAGTTACCCAGTCGACATGTAGGTCAAAATCGATAGGTTGGTCACAATCGATAATAGGTCACCCAGTCGATAGTAAGGTCACTGATTCGATAGGTTGATTACTTAGTCAATGGGTGGTCACTCAACAGATCCACTAAAAGCATTGTAGTCTCCCCTTATTAAGGAAGAAAAAACGAGAGAATTAAAAATCACTTTCAAAACTAAGATTGTCACAATAGTAACTTTGTCCTCCCCAATCCGCTTTAGGCAAAGTGATGAATGTCCGAGTGGTCAGTATGGGGCCTAAGAGACTGACCATCGCCTGGGACATCCCGGACTCTCTCAAGGGGAAGGTCACTGAGTTCCAGGTGCGGTACTTCCCCAAAGACATCGAGGCCATCGCGCTTACCAGATATACCCAGTCGACAAACTTCACCCTCACGGAGTTCATGTTGCAGACAGACTATGTCTTCATGGTGAGTACAAGTTTCATACACACTCAGCTGGTTTTTAACTCTCTTTTATTTCTTCTTGTTCATTGTGTTTTAAATTTCTATTTCTGTTCCTGTTTCTGTTGTTGTTTATTGTTTGTGGAGCCTGGCCACCTCAACATGCTTCTTGTCTTGGTTTCTTAACTTGAAATTCCTGAATTTTACTTTTCACCTCGACAATTTTTCTGTTAACAAAGCTTTAAATATATTTTTCTAATGAAATTATCTCCCGTTTTCATTTCGGGTCATCTCATCCTCAAACTTTTCTTTATATCTTCGTTATCCTAACTAAAGCTAGCCTCCTCTTTTCCATTCTTTACTTTTTCTTCTTCTTGTTGTTCTTTTTACTTTTTCTTCGTCTTCTTGTTCTTTTTACTTTTTCTTCTTCTTGTTCTTTTTACTTCTTCTTCTTCTTCTTCTTCTTCTTCTTCTTCTTCTTCTTCTTCTTCTTCTTCTTCTTCTTCTTCTTCTTCTTCTTCTTCTTCTTCTTCTTCTTCTTCTTCTTCTTCTTCTTCTTCTTCTTCTTCTTCTTCTGTCTCTTCTTCCTTTTGTTCTCCTTTTCCCCATCCTCCTCTTCTTTCTCTTTCTGTCTTTATTATTACCAGATATTTGCATTTTCTGTCGATGCGGGAGGCACTTTTTTTTTTTTTTTTTTTTTAACACAATTTTTTACGGCCACATTTTTCTAGTTTATGTATTATGTTCTACATTCATTTCTTCCGCGCTCCGAAGCAATTTTTGGAAGCTTTCACAGAGTGATCTCGAGAACGTTCCTAATATTGGACGATAAATTTAATTACCCGAACTGATACTGCAGCAACCAATCAAATCAATGATTCACCGCAGAACGTAATTCAATTGGACTCATATCTTTATTGAGCCTTTCAGGCTTGAACCATAACCGTAAGCCAAGGCTCTATGGACATGAATCATTAATCAGGAAGCCCAGTAAGAAGTAAGAAAAGATTTTTTGAACTTACATTTTATCAGTGAATTGAAAATATAATAATAAAATAAAACAAGTAAAAAAAAATTTTTTTTTAATTATCTCCAACGCTATGTCGAGATACGACAACACCATGGGCTTCTTTTTTTTCCCCTCGGGTTTTTCCGATTATTTTCTTTTGTTTTGCTGGTCGTATCGGAGAAACCCGTAGCCTCATACAAAGGGCGGCGTCTAAGAAACATGGTTTTACACTCGAGGGCGCAGCCTCTGTGAGGAAGTGCTCGCCGGCTGGGGGGGACACAACTCTCATTTCGATGTGGAGCTCTACAGGACCCTGCTGCCCTAAATCTATCAATCACTCTTCCTTTCTCTACAGACTACACATCCACACACACCCACACACACCCACACACACCCACACACACCCACACACATCCACACACATCCACACACACCCACACACACCCACACACACCCACACACACTGTTTGCTTAAAAAGGAAGGAAAAAAAAGAAGAGTTTATGTCTGCTGTTTTCTTCCTGTCCTGAATTTGTCCCCATTTCTCCCCCCTCTCTCCCCTTCGTGTTGCCTCTCTTCAGGTTGAGAATGTCTGTGTCTGTGTCTGTGTGGGTGTCTGGTTTTTCCTTCTGAAATTCCTGTGAATAAACACAAGCCGTGGATGGATCTGTGTTCAACCGCTATGGCATTTTGCATCTAATGTGTTTTTTTTTTTTTCTGAAGTTCATTTTCTAAGAGGCTTTTTAAACATTTTCCCTTGATTCGGTATGTATATTTTCATTTTCGTTTAGCTTCCTCAGCCTTCCTGAGCTTATGGAATTTGCTTAAATCACTGCATGTCTGTGATGTTTTGCTGTTTATCTTTTCTGATATTGATTTTATCTCTCTCGGTCTCTTTCTTTCCTCTGTCTCTCCCTCTCTCTCTCTCTCTCTCTCTCTCTCTCTCTCTCTCTCTCTCTCTTTGTATATCTCTGTCTGTCTCTCCCTCTATCTCTCCCTCTCCCTCTATCTCTCCCTCTCCCTCTATCTCTCCCTCTCCCTCTTCCTCTCCCTCTCTTCTCTCTATGCTCCGTAAGACTGCCTGTTATCTAGCTCCGCGGAGAGTTTCTACCTATTATAATAAAATTTCATCGAGTCTTTAAAATACAAAACAGGTCAACCATATTAGCTTATCAAACATTACACTACATACCCCCAATTTCTCGGCGTCCGGCCTTTTTAGATCTTAAAGATCATATTCTTCAAACAAACGAAAAAAAAAAAAAAGGCAATTGGGGGCAGGGGTAAGCTTTCTAAAGATAATCGAATCTTAATCATACTTCATTTTGAGCCTTAACTCCGGCAAATCTAGTCTGTTAATGAAACCGTGTATATTTTCCGCTTCCGCCCAATGTATGTATCGTGATCTGACAGGAAACTTCCTCCTCTCAATGAGCAGAGTGGCGTAGCCTTTAGCCGTCCTTGCTTGTCTAGATTACCATCAAGTTGTCAGGTCTGGAACATCAGGCTTTCTCCGACTTCTCTTTTAATTTCAGCAAAATTGTACAGAAGTTTACAAGAGAGAAATCACAGGAACGGCGCATGTCCCAAACTCTCCCATACAGCTAACATTTTCTCCCATTTGTAGAGAGATTAAGATAAGATCTAGGCTCTCTCTCTTTCTCTCTCTCTCTCTCTCTCTCTCTCTCTCTCTCTCTCTCTCTCTCTCTCTCTCTCTCTCTCTCTCTCTCTTCCCGTGTGACAGGCTAATTCAGTGGTAGTAACTGATTGGCTGTGATTCCCATCTTTCGCTTACCCTTGACCCCTATCCTCGTGACCCCTGTGGGTGGTGGTAGGTCACTTGATTGGCATGGGGATTTGCTGGTCTTCCAATTAGGGTGGAATCTAGTAGACTTTGGTTGACATTGGCTGAGGACGAGGGATGGAGGGGTGGAGAAAGGTCGAAATGGAAACAAACTAGGGAAAAAAGAGGCGAAAAAAAGAGGGGGGAAGTTTTACTAATAGTATATTGAGGTTAGTTTGAGGGTAGGGAGAGAAGGGAGGTAAGGGAAGGGGTGATGGGAAGAATATCAAAATAAAAGTTGAGGCTATTAGAGAAAATGTGTGTGTGTGGGGGGGGTGTGGGGGGGGGGAGAATATAAATGTGGGAAAGAAAATGTAAAAGCCCGAAGAAAAAGAAGAAGAAGAAGAAGAAGAAGAAGAAGAAGAAGAAGAAGAAGAAGAAGAAGAAGAAGAAGAAGAAGAAGAAGAAGAAGAAGAAGAAGAAGAAGAAGAAAACGAGAACAAGAGCAAAAATATGAGTGGCGATAGCATCAGCCACAAGATCAGAAACCAACAATCTAAAGCAATAGCATCACAACATAGACACATTCTACAAGAATGAAGTTGGAAAATAAAAAATAAAGGAACGGGAGTTTGGGAGAAAGGGGCGAGAGGTTATCAACAAAGTACGAGTAAAAGAGCTCACCTGACCTAGCATGGATAATTATTGTCTAGTTCGGTATAAGATGGTGTTTAGTTGTTCTGAGCTTGCCAACTAATATTCCCCAGCATGCAACGCTTTCCTTTTATCCCGAGTGACCTCCCTGACCTCCGTGACCTCCAATACCACACAGGATTTTCTCCACGGCCGCTACAGCCATCTTTGTTTGGGGCAAAAAAATTCCGCGGCCATTTATTTTTTTTTGGTTCACTGAACCCTAAAAATTTTAATCTTTTGAATATTTTAAAAATTGAAGCATTGGCGAATTATAAATGGTGCTCTAGAGAGAAGGAAAACGAGAAAATGATATTTTTTTTTTACATTATGGAAAGAAAAAGATTCAAATAGAAGAAAAAATGGCGTCTAGTTTCTAAAAGAGTTGATTTCCGCCTGCATTTCTGCTGGAGCGTCAAGGAGAGATCTGTGACTGAGTGTGGGTGTGTAGGTAATTTGGGGGGGATTCTAGTTTAAGCTCCTGTCAGGCATGTTTTCGGTTGAGTGTTTTTGAAGAAAGCTACAAGTTAAGAATTTTTTGAATAATGTTTAAAGATCTTGGTGTAATTTTTTTTATTAGCCTATTTTAAATTTTGGAACTGTGACATGGTATGTTTACACAACAACTTATCGCCAGTGGAGTAGTTATGTTGTTGTTGGAAAGATTATCCTTTGGTTTATGCGTTATTCATTGCAGCAGATATTTTTGTCGTTGTTTCTTTACTATTATTTTTTTTTTTCATCTTTGGTGTTGTGCAGACACTACGGTGTAGACTAGCTGTTGAACTTAAAGAGCGACTGGGTTCAGTTTTAAGATGCTTGACGGAGGCTTATGTCATTTCAGAGAATTTAGGAGGATTGGTTCCTTTGGATCAGCGGACGCTGTGTTGGAGACACGTTATTCTGCGTTACTAGTGTTAGTTCCTCCACTTATCTTTTCTGTCAATCGACAGAACGTTTAGATCGACGTTCGAGGTTGGTTGGGTTAGTGAAACGATCCAGTAAGTCTATGAAGATGTCAAGCGTGAGCTAAACTGACCTTTTGGTTGCGTGCTTGCCTCGCCAGGTCGGGGTAGGGTGAGCTCTGAGGTCACGTGTGGGTTCCGTTCCTATCTTGAGCCTTTGGCTGATATACGCGATCCACTAGGCTGGAAACAGCCTTTTGTATTGTCAGCTCTTTGTGTGTGTGTGTGTGAGTCTTTCACTGCCATCTCTCTCACTCTC